>PYUH01004010.1:706542-732057 GCA_016808085.1 Suaeda aralocaspica
GAGAGGGGCGCGACAGGGATCCGGTAGGAAGTGGGGAGCCAATCACGCACGTCGCGAAAGGCCTCGGAAGGAGAACGGGCGGCAGGGTGCGCAGCTAAAAGGCTCCCTCCTTGAACTTATAGAGCGGTAAGATAAAAATAGCAAAAGCGTAGCCATTAGAAGTTTGATCTAACCCCTCATATGGACATTATAATAACTAATAGACAACAGCCTTCCGCTAAAATACATTTGTTCAGTGCATAAATTTCGATTATATTTATAATTTCTATGATTGTTTTATTAAAAATCCAATTTTTGACCATAAAAACCCTAAAGATCCTAAAAGTTTTCCAAAACTTTAATACAAGATTACCAACGTCATTTTTAAAATAATTGAAAACATCACCATCTTTATGTTTACTGAAAAACATTAGGGAAACACTTTTTTTCGATTTTTTAAAAATAATTTGAAGGAAAATAATTTTTTTTCTGCGTCTTGTTTCTTTTTTCGAAAACCATAGGTGAGTGGGCTAGATTTGAGTTGGGTTTTTGGCCATCACTTGGTGGGCTGCATGGTGGCGATCTTGGTACCCTAACGCCGCTATGAGGTAGGGTGGCAGCAAGGGCTGTCACAGGTGGTGTGTTGTGGCGGTCAGATGTGAAGTTTGGTGGGCGCATGATTTGTTGGTGACAAAGAAGTTGGTTCCACGAATAGCGAAAACTGCAGTCTTTTGTTTTTCTTTTCTGTTTGTAGCTTTGCTGTGTTTTTGGCGGCTCGGTTTTTTCTTTCTCTTTTTTTTTTTTTTTTTTGTTCTTTTTCTTTCCGGATTTTATGAAAGGGTTTTTAACAGAAATTTTGATGAACCAGAGAGCATACATATAGGGTAGTATGAGGCTCTTAAGATTTCGGCCAAATAATGTAAATATAAATTTTGATTTTTCTTTTTTTTGCGATAGATCTCAAATTTGTGTAAGGTAAATTTTGGATATATTTTATCTGTTTTGTAAAAAAATGAAATCTATATATCTAAGACGTAGATACAAAATATCACATAGGTATTAACTAAATAATTCAAGTTGTTAATTTAATGTTTGACTTAGTTGTAAAGACTTCCGCTGTGAGTTGTTTGACTTTTATAAAATGGTTTTAGTAAAGTGTGTTGTTTTACCTTGCAATTAGCGTTGCAATTAGTTTTCATAATTAGTTGTGACGTGGCGGTAACATGCTCAAGTTCCTCTTGTGTTTATAGGTTTGAGGTAAGTAGAAAGTGAGGAATTTGGGGGTGTTACAGAGGTGTATCAGAGCTATAGGTTTTTTCAAAAAAAAAATGTTTTGAAAATGATCTTCAAAATGTGTTTGCAAGCACGAAAGTTTAAAGGACTAGGATTAAAAAAAATTTGAAGTGTGAGAATGGGTAGACTTAGGATGGGCATTCCTGCATTTTGCATTTATGCATGTTTTTAAGTCTTGCTGCTCGTTAAGTTGTTTTGTTGTTTGCTTGGGTCTTTTGTTGGGGTTTTCTTTAGGGATTTACGTTTGCTTTAAACCTGCGGATGTTGTCACCATCGGAATATAGTCTTCATAGGAGAGTTTATGATGATGCTAAGAGTTACTGTGATCGAATTGAGAGTTGGTGCAATTTCATGTACAATATGGGGATCCCAGGATCGAATTTACAAGCTTCAGTGATATGGTTGTTTATTAGGAATCTGCCAGATAGAAACCCTTATGTTGGGCTGAAGACTAAGTATCAGGATGTACTTCATGAGGATAGGACTCCAAATGTGGAGAAGTTTTCTGCAAGTGGGAAATGGTTGCCTGCAGTGGACTTTGTAAGAAGGGAAATAGAGCTAGCAAATAGGATTAATGAGTGGTTGACTGAGCCTCCAAGCCCACAGCATGAGGAAAATGAGACTGAAAATGAAGACCCTGAGGAAAATGGAAATGAGACTGGGAATGAGGAAAATGAAGATGGAAATGAAAATGGAAATGGAAATGAGGAAGATGAGGAAGGAGATCCAGAAGAGGAAGAAGACCCAGAAGAGGAAGAACAAAGTGATGACGATGATTTAGAGATTATTGAAAAGGAAATAGAAGTAATTGTGCTTAGTGACAGTGAAGATGAAGATGGACATGTAGAAGATGGAAGTGGGACTACTTCAGAAGATTTAACTAGAGGCATCAAGAGGGAACGAGAAGAGCCAAGTGAAGGACCAAGAACCAGAGTTAGAAGTCGCCTTGATCATTGAGGAATTTGAAGATTGCTTAGTTCTTTATGTTTAGAGTTGCTTTAATTCTTTTGACGTAATTAGAACTTCCTTAGTTTAAGTTTAAAAAATTTTTTTTTAAGTTGTTGACGTTTAATTAAACCAAGCGAATAATGGGAATAAATTTTTTTTACTTTACATGTCTTCTCTTTTGCTCTTGTTTAGCTTCTTGTTTCTTTTGTTGTGGTTTCATGTTTTGGTGTTGTTGTTGTTAATTTGTTTGCCAAGCTGTTAACTAGTAATAGGGTATTGCACTTTGATGCAATAAGAGTTGAGTGTCTTTAAGTTTGAGGTTTAAGTGTGCGTTTTGTTCAATAGATGGCAAGGAACAATGGAAATGGAGAAGTTGCTGAATGTTTGCGACAATTGATTGAGTTGTCAAGGACCAATCAGGAGGCTAACCGTAGGAATCAAGACCCTGCTGGGGAGATGTTTAGGGAGATAGCTAGGAGTAAGCCACCGGTTTATAGTGGTACTGAGGACCCTTTAGTGTTGGAGAACTGGATTAGGGAATTCGATAAGATTTTCCAAGCTCTTAAATGTCCGGATGACCTGAAAGTTGCTAATGCTGTATTTTACCTAAGAGAGGAAGCTGATATTTGGTGGTCACAAAGTGACGCAACTATGAGGGCTAGACCTAACTTTGGTTGGGAGATGTTTAAGGAAGTGATTCGCAATAAGTTCTATCCTGCGTTTCTGAAGAAGGAGAAGTCTAGGGAGTTTACTAAGCTGGAGATGGGGGACATGTCTGTGGAACAATATTACCACAAGTTTCTGGAGTTGATGAGGTTTGCACCGGATATTGTGCCAAATGAGGAGAAGAAGGCATATCATTTTGAACAAGGGTTGACATTGGAGTTGCAATCTCAACTTGCTGGAGAGCACTTCACTACTTTGGATGCGGTGTATGGAAGGGCTGCTCATCTATACAAGTTAGGTGAGAGAGCCAAGGCCGTAAAGGAAGGGAAGAGAAAGGAGCCAAGCCAAGCTAATGGAAACCAAAATAACTTCAATTACTTCAATAAGCGACCTAGGTTTGGTGGACAAAACAATCATAATCAGAGGAATGGAAACCAAAACTTCCAAAGGAATGGGAACTCAAACTTTCAGAAGAATGGGAACCCAAATTTCCAGCGGAACGGTAATCCAGGTGGAAAAATGGTAAGGACTGGAGAAAGGGTACATCACTGCACTCTATGCCCAAAGAATCATCCTGGAAAAGACTGTGAGGGAAATCTGGTGACTTGTCGGAACTGTGGCAAGCAAGGACATCGTGCTTATGAGTGTTGGAGTGGAAGCAATAACGGAAACAAGTTTGGAAACCGCTTCAATCAGAATAAGCAAGGAGGAAATTTCGGGAGGCCAATGAACAACAATGGGAGGTTCAATGGTGGAAATGCTGGAGGTAGCAATGGAAGCTTCAATAATCAGAATTACAATAAGGGAGCGAATGCTACAACTAATGCTGGAGGAGCTAATGCTGCAAACAAGAATGTGAATGGTATGAACACTGCTGGAGGACAAGCGAAGGGCAATGCGCCAGGAAAGATGTACAACATGAGCTACCAAGAGGCGGAGGATAATGGAGGAGTGGTAACTGGTACATTCTCTATTAACTCTATACCTGTTAAGACTTTGTTTGATTCCGGAGCTTCATATTCGTTTATATCTGGTAGTGCCATAGCTAGACTTGACTTAGGTAAACCTAGGATGGTGAATATACCGATTGCAATGCCAAATGGTGAGATCGTGACTTGTTCTAAGGTGTATGATGGTGTGAAAATTTTTATCGCTGGATGTGACTTTCCGTCGAGGTTGATTGAATTTGGTTTAAAGGAATTGGATGTGATACTAGGAATGGACTGGTTGAGTAAGTATAAGGCTAAGATTGATTGTGAAGCGCAGAAGGTGACCTTGAAAAGTCCGAGAGGGGCTATGGTGTCTTATAGGAGGCTACCGAAGACAAAGGACATTAAGATTGTCTCGGCGATGAAAATGGTGAAGATGATAGCTAAGGGAAATCCACTATTCTTTTGTTGTGTGATGAACTTGGAGGGAGTTTCCGAACCAAGCGTTAACGACATAGAAGTAGTGAGAGAATTTCCCGATGTATTTCCGGATGAGATTCCAGGACTACCACCAAAGAGAGCCGTGGAGTTTACGATCGATTTGGTTCCTGGAACCGCACCTATTTCTAAAGCCCCGTATAGAATGGCACCTGCGGAGATGATGGAGTTGAAGACTCAATTGCAGGATTTATTGGAGAAGGGTTACATACGACCTAGTGCTTCCCCATGGGGCGCGCCAGTGTTGTTTGTAAAGAAGAAGGACGGAAGTATGAGGTTGTGCATTGATTATCATGAGCTTAATAAGGTGACTATCAAGAATAAGTACCCATTGCCAAGGATTGATGATTTGTTTGACCAGTTGAAAGGGGCGACGACATTTTCGAAGATTGATTTGCGATCTGGGTACCATCAATTGGCAATTGCGGAAAAGGACATTCCGAAGACCGCATTTAGGATAAGATATGGACATTATGAGTTTATTGTGATGCCTTTTGGGTTGACGAATGCGCCAGCGATATTTATGGACCTTATGAACCGGGTATTCCATGAGTACTTGGACAAATTCGTAGTGGTGTTCATAGATGATATCTTGGTGTATTCGAAAGGGAAGGAGCAACATGCTGAACATTTAAGGACGATTTTGATGACATTGAGGGAGCACCAATTGTATGCAAAGTTGTCGAAGTGTGAGTTTTGGCTGGAGCAAGTGGCGTTTTTAGGACATATTATCACAAAGGATGGCGTTTCTGTAGATCCAGCTAAAGTCAAGGCTGTGAGTGAATGGCCGACGCCTAGGAATGTGACGAACATCCGAAGCTTCTTAGGATTAGCGGGATACTATAGACGCTTTGTCAAAGATTTCTCGAGGATAGCGAAACCTATGACGTCGTTGATGAAGAAGGAAAAGAAGTTTGTGTAGGATGAGAAGTGTGAGGAAGCTTTTCAGACGTTGAAAAGGAGTTTGATGACGGCACCTGTGCTTACATTATCCGAAGGTGATGATGGTTTCGAAGTCTACAGTGATGCTTCGAAGAATGGATTGGGATGTGTTTTGATGCAAAGGGGAAAGGTGATAGCCTACGCATCAAGGCAGTTGAAGCCGTATGAGGTGAATTACCCAACACATGATTTGGAGTTGGCAGCGATTGTTTTTGCGTTAAAGATTTGGAGACATTATTTGTACGGAGTGACGTGTAAGGTCTTCACGGATCACAAAAGTTTGAAGTATATCTTTACGCAAAAGGAGTTGAATATGAGACAAAGGAGATGGTTGGAGTTGATAAAGGATTACGATTTGAACATCCAATATCACGAGGGAAAGGCAAATGTAGTAGCCGATGCACTCAGTCGAAAGTCCTCGCATGGTGTGAATGCTTTGGTTATTCCGGAGCGACTGTGTAAGGACATGAGTAGATTGAGTCTTGAGATGGTCGACTACGGCGAAGTTGTGTCGAGGATTTGTGCTATGACTATTCAACCCACTATTTTCGATGAAATTCGCGAGAATCAAGATGGAGATATTAAGTTGGATAGGATAAAGCAGAAGTTAAAAGAAGGAAAAGCTGAAGGTTTTAAGATTCACGAGGATGGAAGTTTAAGGTACAAGGGAAGGTGGTGTGTACCGCAAAAGTGTGAGGATCTGAAACAAAAGGTGATGGAGGAAGGACATAACACTAAGTATTCTGTGCATCCCGGAGGGGACAAACTCTATAAGGATTTGAAGAAAGTATTTTGGTGACCGAGGATGAAGAAGGAGGTGGCAGTTTTTGTTTCGAAATGCTTGACTTGTCAGAAGGTGAAGTTTGAACACAAGAGACCTCAAGGAAAAGTTCAACCATTGGAGATTCCGGAGTGGAAATGGGATTCGATTTCGATGGATTTCGTAATCGGTTTGCCAAAATCAAGGACGGGAAATAATCAAATTTGGGTGATTGTAGATAGACTTACGAAGTCTGCAACCTTTATTCCAATGAAGGATAATTGGAAAATGACTCAATTGGCTAAGGCGTATGTGAAGCACGTGGTGAAATATCATGGAGTTCCAAGGAGTATTGTGTCGGATCGGGATTCGAGATTTATTTCGAACTTCTGGAAGGCGTTACAAGAGGCCATGGGAACTAAGTTGTTGATGAGCACTGCGTTTCATCCAGCGACGGATGGACAAACAGAATGGACGATTCAGACGTTGGAAGATATGCTGCGAGCCTGTGTTTTGGAATTTCAGGAGAACGGGGAGGATAGTTTGGATTTGATCGAGTTTTCTTACAATAATAGTTACCATGCCAGTATTGGGATGGCACCGTTTGAAGCCTTGTACGGAAGGAAGTGTAGAAGCCCGCTATGTTGGTCGGATATCAGTGAGACGGTGACATTAGGACCGGAGATTATTCAAGAGACAGTTGATCAAGTGAGGCTGATTCAAGCTAAGATTCAAGCCGCACAGGATCGACAGAAAAGTTATGCAGATAAGAAACGACGAGATGAAGAATATGAAGTTGGGGAGAAGGTATTGTTGAAAGTATCACCTATGAAAGGTATAAAGAGGTTTGGAAAGAAGGGAAAGTTAAGCCCGAAGTTTATTGGATCGTATGAAATTCTGGAGAGGATTGGGAAAGTGGCATATCGCTTAGCTCTTATCCCCTTAGTTGAGTCGAGTCCATCCATAATGTTTTTCCATATTTCTCAGTTGAGAGAGGTACAACAACCGTGTAAGACCATGTTCTACAACCTGAAACCCATAAAGCTAGATGAATCTCTGACTTTGAAGAAAACCTGTAAAGATTCTTATTCGAAGGTGAGGGAAAAACGCGGATAAGAGATTTAAGATTGTTAAAGTTTTATGGTCGAACCAATATACAGAGAAGGCAACTTGGGAAGCAAGCATGCTATGAAAGAGAAGTACCACCACTCTATTGTATTTGTTTGCCGAGTTAGTAGAGTTACGGGACGTAACTCGATTTTTAAGGGGTAGAAGGCGATAGAGAATTTCGCGTTTCACAGTAGAGTTGATTGTTATTAGTAACTAAAATACAAGCCACAACAACACAAAAGTTTCTATAACGTGTTTAAAGTTTCATTAAAAAGTTTCGTAGAGTTCACGAAAAGAAGTTTGACAAAGTTTCATACACAACAAAGACTTTAATAAATTTGAAGTGTTTTACAAAGAGTTTTCGAGAAGCGTTTTATTACTCGTTCCAAGTTTTCGGACGAAACTTTTTTAAGGGGGGTGACTGTAATCCCCCGCTTTTAAGACTTTATATTATATTTTATAATCATTATAATATAGTTTTATGAATTTCGGAAAATAAAGTCTATTTATATTTTATGGCTTAAAATACTTTATTTTACACAAGGTTTTATTAAAATAGTAATTAATTTTTAAGGAGGTTTTGAGTATTTAAATTTGATTTTCAAAAATAGCAAAAATAATTATGGTTTTATTTTAATTATTTCGGACCATATTAGGCCAAAATGGTGGTATTTTCGGTTTTCCAAGGCCCATAATATTTTATGGCCAAAATTATTTATTTAACTACCTAGTATTTTGTATCTTTTAGATAAATTTCAGATTTTACAAAAGATAAATATATCCAAAATTATCCTACACCATTTAGATCTTATCCAAAAAAAAAAATCAAAACTTTTTTTTAACTACTTTGATTTGGCCGAAATTCCTTAAGGCCATATACCCTATATATAGCTCTCTGGTTCATCAATTTTACTCTTTAAAACCCTTTACAAAATCAGAAAAAGAAAAAAAAAAAAAAAAAAAAAAGAAAAAAAAAACCGCAGCCCAAAAACACAGCAAAGTACACAAACGAAAAAATAAACTGCAGTTTCCTCCTCTTCGTGGAACCCAACTTTGACCACCACCACACTTCACATCTGCCCGCCACAACCACCCACCATGTGACAGCCCTTGCTGCACTCTACCACCAGGTACCAGATCCGCCACCCATGCAGCCACCAGGTGGCCAAAAACCCCCTCAAAGTAGCCCACTCACCATGGTTTTCGAAAATAAGAAAACGAGAGAAAAAAATTATTTTTCCTTCCAAATTATTTTTAAAAAACCGAAAAAAGTTTCCCTAATGTTTTTTCAGTAAATAAAAAGTGTTTTGATGTTTTCAAATTATTTTTAAAAAATTGTTTTGATAATTTTTATTTATAGATTAGTTTATTCAAAATTGGATTTTATAATAAAACAAATCATAGAATTATAATAATCGAAATTTATGCACGAAAAATATTTTTAGAGGCTGTAATTGATTATATATTCATATAGGAGTTTATTTTCGAATTTCTAATGGTATTTTTGTATTTTTATTGGCAGGAAGATTATTCCGAAAAGCATTTTTAAATTTAAGAGGGAAATTTAGCGAGTAAGGTATGTGCGACATATCAAATACCATAGCAGAAAACTTAGTGTAGTATTATAGTATGTCGTGTTAAATTATTGGGGCAAGAAAACGATCAGTGCAAGCCCCCATGAATTTTATAGTGTTGAACGAAAATGCTGGCTGTTTATGTGTAAAAGTTTGTTATATGGGTTAGTGTTGAAGTATGCTCGTAAATTATTTTATACTTATTGTGATGTATTGTAAGTTGTGTTAAATTCTCGTACTTAACATGAAGTATAGAGGTCAATATTTTATTAGTCAGTTTTCAGTTTTGCGGTTTTTTACCAAAACGAAAATATTGTTTCAGAAGGTCTAAAGGTCGAATCAGACTATGAGTTATTTTTAATGTATTCTAGAAGCTAATATGAGTTTATAGAGTTGTTTTCGTCATAAAAGGTTTCCAATATTTTTAATAATTTTAAGATTGGTTTAGACACAGATTGGACTGCTTTCAAAAATAAATCTTTTAAAATATTTAAAAACGTGAACAAGGTTGTAAAGGTTTGTTACTGGTTAATAGAGAATAAAAGGAATATAAATATGGGTTTCACGACCTAGAGATTTATTAGGTAATTAGCTTGATTTTTTTAATATGTTTTATCGCTAGTTTTAGGGTTTCTAGTTTAAAAATCTACTAAAATTCCATAGACCTTATCTAGCCACAGATTGGTTTGAACTTTATTTTAGGCAGTAAAAGGTTTTGGAAAAGTGTTTTCGACCTATTTAATTTTTAATAATTATTTTCAGATTATTTCTATTTCTATTGCCTAGTTTTAAAAACAAATGTTTTTACAAAATATAAATTTCTAGAATAGAAGTTTCTAAAATGTTTCAAATCATTTACTATTAATGGAAGGTTACAAAAGAGGAAGAGTCCATTAACAATGGTGGTTAAGTGTTTTGATGGTTTCTATGTTGTTATATGTATGTTTCGAAGTCTGACGGTGTAGTTTGACTTTTCGGTCGGTTTTTAAGTTATGTTTGAATTCTGGACAGTAGCTATATGAACTTTAATTGAGGGTTAAGAGTCTAAAATGACATGTTTAAGTGTTTTGAAGTTTGTTCATGAGTTATATGCTCTATGCTGTTTTGAGCAAGTTGACCATAAGAGTCATGTTTACAAGACAATCAAAGTAAATGCTTATTAAGTCAAAGTTAAATAAAGTCGAGTAAAGCAAGTAAGTAAACATTATGAGCAAGTTATTTTTAAAGTAACGTGAGTACTCATTCATCCAAATGAGTTACCATACGGGGAGGTATGTATTTGCCTTAACCTGTACTTCCATAGTGGAGGTGTGACGATGCTTCATTGTTTAGTTCTGAATTCCAAAAGAGTTAAGAGTTAATTTTGGACATGGGGTGGAGGGAGACCATCTACACTGTTTTTGAAAGACTAGCTATCTTTCTGTTAGAGTTCGGATTGTACGGGGAGCACTACCTACTGGTTGACGACCGTCTTTCCAAAGAGCCGTTCACGTTTCCTATATCCTTTTCGAAGCAAGAAGTTATATCAAGATGAAGAATTTTGAACTTATGATGTCAATGAGTCTTAAATGGAGTGAGAGTCTTGTTATTTGTATTTTTGTATGCTATGTGTGTGTCTTCGTGTTGTTATGTTTTGCTATGTTGTCATCCCAACAGGGTTGCTGACACATATATATTTCCATGTTTTTCTTGTTCTGTTTGCTTGTTAAGCAGAATAAGTGCAGGTTGTTGAGCATATGCATGGTGAAGGGATTTTTCGAGAGGAGTGGATAATATTTGGTAGTTGTTTTGACTTTAGATTTTTCTAGTGGTTTGGAATAAGGGCCGTGATGGTTCCAAGTTGTTAATTTAATGTTTGACTTAGTTGTAAAGACTTCCGCTGTGAGTTGTTTGACTTTTATAAAATGGTTTTAGTAAGGTGTGTTGTTTTACCTTAGCCTTAGCGTTGCAATTAGTTTTCATAATTAGTTGTGACGTGGCGGTAACATGCTCAAATTCCTCTTGTGTTTATAGGTTTGAGGTAAGTAGAAAGTGAGGAATTTGGGGGTGTTACACAATTACCAACCCAATTAGATGTTTTTGGTGACCTTTGCCCAATATTTTAAATATATTGTTTTAATAGTAAACTTATACTTAACAATGACAAATAACTAACTCATTCCAGTAAAAACCAAACGTGACATACTAAGATAGCACATTAATTGTCTTTCTATCTCATTGTTACACGTATATTAGACATGTTGCCCGAGGCAACGCCTGGGTAAAAAAAATCTAATTACTTCCTAAAATCCTTGCCAACAACTTCTTCTCCACCATCATCGAGCCATCTACAAAAAGTCAATACAAAGCATACAAATTAATCAAACTCTCATTTCTCCCATCTCTTTAACTTAATCATTCAAAATAATAATAACCTTCAACAATAAACTATTGAAACTCAATTAATTCCAACAACCAAGAACAAGCATCAACCTTAGTAGTAGTGATCAAGCCCGGCCATAAGCCTGTGCAACCAGGCCCATAGCTCAAGGCCCTCATATTATTAGGGCCTCCAAATTCTGTTAACCCATTGTATAATTATTGCTTATTGGTAATGTTTGTTGTCTGTTTTCACCAATATAGCGTAGATTATGGGTTCAAACCCTTTTTTTTTAGTTGTCTTAAATTCTCAATGTATGTCTTTTCCAATGAAATCTAGGAATTTAGCCCGGGCAATGCCCCGGATCGATCTCAAAATACCAAATACTCCCTTTGTATCTTTTTACTTGCTATATTAGGGTTTTCGACACCAGTTATAGTGTAACTTTGACTCACTTTGGTGTTTTGTACGTAAAGAAAAATATTGCTATATGTGATCTTGTTTGATTCGTATCGATGTAAAAATTCCAAATATATACTTTTATAATTTATTGAAATATAACTCGAGATAATAATTTTTAAAGTTGTTTATTGGGAGATGTGAAAAAGTAAATGTAGCAAGTAATAAAAGACTGAGGTAATATGTTATTATTCATAAATTTTATAATTGATTTTATTATCCTTTTGTAATTAATTAGCTCATGCAAAATTGATAAAGATTAAGTTTCCATGATAAGTTTGTCGTTAAAAGATTTTGAGATTGAGCCGAAAACCAAAAAAACATATTAGAATTTTATCTTGAAAACTAGCAAAAATTGGTTAGTCCAATCAATTCAAGTAGTAACAATCATAAAAAAGTAACAAAAATCGTAGATAATCGATCTTGACAATGCATCCCTAATTTTGATTTACTTCCAAACTAATAATAGACTACTAAAAAAACTAAATCAAAAAAAAAAAAAAAATTATACATATCATCCATGCAAAAAGGCAACCCTAATGCCATAATGATCCGATCCTTCCAAAAGATGACATTGTTGAGTTAATTTCAACAATCCTGTGCAAAGGATGGTTAAGGAGGAGGAGTATCGACAGTTATGACTCCACTAGCTGTGCAGTTTAGAAAAACATTCGATACTCAAAGAAAGTTGTTGTTTTTCACAGAAGTTACTTACATCCTTCCTGCAAGCATCCACTTGTGTATCCCAAGAGAATGGTTCTACGGCAAAGGGTACATAATTAAGTTCAGATCAAATTTCTTCGAGTTGTTTTTGCTGGTGTGATAATTGTGCACCGATTTCTTAGGGTTAAGTTTTTCGCCATCTCTCCATCGCTCCTCTCTCCCTTCTCTCTCTTTTGCCATTCTCTTAGGGTTAGGGTTTTTCGCCATTTTCTCTTCTCCTCTTTCTCTCTAATCCTCCATTTTATTGTGACCCTTTCCTCTCTTTTTTCGATCTTCTTCTTCACATTCTTGCTACCCTTTCCTCTCTTCTTCGGCATTATATTTTTACTAATTTATTTTTTCGGATATTTTTGGCATGCATTCACGCGGGAACAAAGTTAGGCAAAGCAGTGGGAGAGAAGAACATAAGGAGGTACTATTTCTTGCGACCCTTTCCTTTTCTTTCGTTCAGGAGTACTATTTCTTGCTACCCTTTTCTTTTTTTGTTCAATTATTGTTGTTGTATGATGTTTGGTGATCCAAAGTTTCTATTTTTGAATTGATGTTTGGTTTTTTTTTTTTTTTTCTTGTGTGAAAAAGGTACTTGATTTTGTTTGTTCTTGTGTGATGCTCGTTGGTTGATATTCCATTCATGATATTGATGGATTCAAATCTAGGTTGTTTTCGAATTTTATTTCGTTAAATTTATTTTCTGATAAAAGGTTTCGATTTTGTTAGGTTTGTTTGAAGGATGATTGTTCGCTTTTGTTTTTTTTAATTTTAATTTCAATGAAAGTTGAGATTTCGGTTGAGATTGATGTGGGTGTTTGTTATCAAGATTTTGAAATTATAAGCCATTGATGATGAATTGTGTTTTAGTTTCTTAAAGTTTTGGGTTTTGATTTTCCTAGGGTTTTTAATCATTGGTTCATATGTGGGTTTTGTGTTTGATTGTAAATTAGAAATCCTTCCCCTTGAAAGAAGATTTTTGTTCTTTTTTTATGGTGCTGATCAATTTTTGTGATTGTAGTTGCGGGGAGTCAAGCCAGGCAGAGACAGATGTATCCGGAGGTCGTTAATCTGGTCTCAATAAGAAACGGTATGATTTCTACTTTGATTTGTTTGTTCTTGCAACCCTTTCTATTTTTTTCGAACAATAATGATGTTGTGTGATGTTCGGTGATTCAACTAGAAACGTGTGTTTACGAGTTTATGCGTCTACTAATGATAATTGATGCAATTTTACTTGGTTAGAGCTTGCTAGAAGTTGTTGTTAATTTATTTTACTTACAGAATTGTTGTTTGTTATTTAGTGCTTGTATGATCTTAGTTTTCACTTTAAGAATTCATGTACTTCCATTTCTTTTTATCTGAAATAATTCGTTGATTTGTCAGTATTTCTCTCATTTTTAGGCTGTACCCTCACATTATCATGTTTCCTCTCATCTTTCTCCATCTTTAACTGCGCAATTTCAGGTTCGATGTCACACTACCCTAATTGAAAATGATATTAAGATTGTTGATTTATCCATTATCCTTTCTTTATTGGCTAAATCATTTTCCTTACTTCGGTTTCCTTGCTTTCAGTTTTGCATTTGTTAAGTAGTGTCCTATTAAGTTGTTTCTTCCTAACTGTATGGATTATATATGTTGTTTGTTGATTTGGGCTTGGTTGTAAGTTTTATAGACCTTGCTTGTGAGTCTAAATGGTGTAATGAATTTGTTGTTGCGCTGCCTTATCAACCATCAATTAGTGTCGTGTTAAATTATTTTTCGTAAGTTGTATGTGTGCAAGGTTATTGGTTGATTTTGGCTTGTTTGTGAGTAATTTTGTTACAGCTTAGTTGTGACTTTTAATGGTTTCGTGAGTTTGTTATTGTGCTGCATTATCAATCATCAATTAGCTGATTTTGTAATTATATCTTAATCAATCAAATATAAACTAGAGTTTCAGAGTTGTTAATTAGTTGTGAGTTATTTTTAAAAGGGTTATTCGGCAACAATTAAATGAAAAGGTTTATTTGTAGTTTTAAAATGGAGAATTGAATAAGTATTTTGCTGGGTTTTGTAAGTTATGGATTAAAGACTTATTATTTTTCTCTTGAACATGGGTTTTATAAGGTCAAATAATTGAATATTTTGATGATTAAAAATATGTTGCAAGAATGAGATACCAAAATTACTTGATTCGTATTCTTGCTCTATTCAAACCTGATTTTGAAGTTGTTTCATAATAATATATGTTTAAGTGGAGAGTTTGGTTTCGATTTTATTTCATCAGCTTCTTCTATCGGAGTTTCCACCCAATGTTATTTAGGCTTCTTTGTATGTGTCTCTAGCTGTTTTTTGTGTGGATTGTGTCTTTTTAAGATTCAAATGTTGTTATCGTTGTAAGCTTTAGCTTAGGTTTGTGCCATTAAAGATCCATTTGTTCCTGGTCTTATGTTATTTTCATCATTATGACAGTATGACTCTCAATTAAGATCTGATTGAGTTGTGTTCCATGGGTTCATTATGCTCTTGCGACCTTTATCTTTTACAAACGACTGCTGTTTGGGCTTGTATTGCTTCTAATATTCGTTTTGGTGCGACATGTGCTCTTGCAACCCTTTAACTTTGTTGATCAATTATTGTTTGGGTTTCTGATTTGACTGTTATATTTGCATCATATTAACTTTACCTTATTGAATTCAATTTAGATTTATAAACTGTAATCTAACAATTATGGGCGCTCTGTGCTCGATTCGTAATTGAGGAGGAGAGAAAAAATTGTCGATCTTTCATCTCGGATAATCCTGAAGGTACTCAATTGAACCACACTATTATTTTCTAATGGCTACTTCTTGCAACTTCAAGTTTTATTTTTTCCATATCAGTTTTTGAGAGCAATTTCAAGGTTTCATTTGTAAATCATTAGTTTGTGAGTTTGTGACAATTCATTGAGCGTTTAAGGTAATCTCATTTGTAATTTCTTTAATGAACTTGCTCTCTTGAATTAAGTAAAATTAACCTCCAATGTAGTAATCATTAACTCGATATCTGTGTAAATACTACGTATATGTTTTACTGTAGTTATCTTCATTGATTTATGATTAGGATTAGAAAATATTAGCTTAATTCTTTAATGCAGTTTCCTGATAATATTAGCTTATAATAAGTTTCATCTTACCTATAACGAATTATATAGTTATGATAATTGATTGTGGATTCTTTAATTTAGTGGCTTTCCGATTTGATTGACTCTTGGTCTATTACTTGAGATAATAATTCTTCTTCATTGTTAAGAATTGGTTAGATTTGATTTCAGACTTGATGATTTGATTTATAGAAAAGTTTGATTTCAGTTTATGATTATATTAAGCAATGATTTCAGATCTGATTGAATATTAAGCCATTTTGCTGAGTTCATTGGTCGGCCTTGATAACTATATGTTGTATGTAACAATTGAATTTCTACACAATGTACGTTTTGAAGTTTAGTCCTTCTGTGACTAAAGCTTGATGATTTTGTTCGTTAGATTGTAATTGGAAATGTCACTTTAAATTGGTGAATATGATTCATGATTGAATAAAATTCATAGAGTTTCATCTTTTCACTAATTGATGCACAATTTAGGAATTCAAAATCTTTTATATGTAGTGCATTTTGACCCAAGTGCACTGATTGATTTGTATCATGAAATTGATTGAGAAATTTGGATGTTGTGATTATCAATATATGGGGTTGTAAGTTTAGTCTTTTCCCACGTAAAGCGTGATTATTCATGAGATTGATCTATGACAACTGTGCTTCATTTCAGGTTATAGTCATATGATTTTGTATCGAATTTCCTATACCGCCTTTGTTTTGGTTACAGGGTTTGAGAGATAGACTCGAAATTAGGTTGACAAAGATACTAGGGTAGATTTTTTGCTGATGTTCTTCCAGTTTGATGGTGTTTCTATACAGTCGTTGAATAGTTAAATTAAATTATTTTGTTGATTTTAATATGTGCAGGTGTGCAGCCATGATAGTACTTATTCTTCAACTCTAATGAGGTTCATCTTATGTTATCCCTATTATATGCTAGATAAATTGGTGTAGCTTATATGTTGATTGAATATGTATTTTTTGACTTTGAGTTCATCTTTCAAGGTATACAATGCAATGCTTAATCCTAGAGAATGGTAACAATTTGTACATGTTCTTTCGTGTTTTCATCATTTTTACACTTTGTCTATGTATATGCTGAGAAATATGCACCAGATCAGGACACATTCTTAAAAGATTATGCTGAAGCACAATCTAAACTCAACAATGGTGGAGCCAAATTTGACCTCCTCAGGTTTGTCTGGTTGACATCTTTTCTCTTAATATTTTAACCTCCTCCCCTGTATTTAGTATTTTAGTGGTCAAGGTGAGGTGAGGTCGTTAGGTAGTGGAAGTCCTAAGAGTCTTGGACCGGGAAACTATTTGACACACACACACAGCGATGCTATAATATGGTAACCATTGGTCTGATACACTGGACAATAAATAAAAAAACAAAGAGCGAGAAGTAAGAGGTGAGTGCTGCAGGTGGTAAGGTGGATGTTATTTGGGAACTTGCGATTGTGATTTTGATGTTTGGGGTGGTTTATTCAATAGCTAAGGTATATAGTATATGTGATGAATATAGTGCTGAAACTTTTAACTACGTATTTAATGCTTTAGTTAAAGGTAGCAGGGCCAAACCATTTTGCTTATATTCTCCCTTTCGGTTTTTTTTTTTTTTTTTTTTTTTTTTGAAGTGGCCAAATGATGCCCTCATTTTGATAAAACAATTATAAATTCAATACACCTCAGTCTTTTTTTAACGAAGACTAGTGCGTATACTAATTTCAATACAATTAATATATAAGTAAATTTTGCTTTTTAAACAATTGCTTAGTTTCACAAGTGCGTATACTAATTGTTTATATATTAATTGTGGTATATCTAGGCATCTAACTTGCTATCCATGGAGACTAGGAACTCAACACTCTCATCAAAAGAACTATTTATGGTGGTGGAGAACAATTATTCTTTTAATCCATACGTCGTCATCTTGAATAAGATGTAGCGACATTGATTGTAGGAGATATCTTTTGAAGTGATTTTTGTTAGGATTATAGCATAAATCTTTATAGCCAAGTTGTTTGGCACACTGTAAATTTGGAAGTGAAATTGTATTATGCATTGTGATATGCTAAAACATTGGCATTAGTAGTCTTGTAATGTTTTATCTAATGTTCTGTAATAATACTTATCTATTTTGTCTTCGTTAAATGCCACTTAATGCTTACATATGGGTTTTCGCGTGTTACGTTCACTTAATGCCCACCTATTACTTGCTACTATTTTGCAAACGATCATGAAGCATTTGGGATCCCATGCGCTTCGCACGTGGGGAAACAACTAGTGTTACAAAAGGAGAATACAATTTTTAATTTGTTCTTAATAGAATGTGGTGTTGTGCTTCAACGGGAGTGGGTGATTAGGCTTGTGTTACTGTTGTTTCAATGGCAAAAGGAACATAATTACATTCGAATCGGATTTGTTCGAGTTGTTTTTGCTGGTGTAATAGTAGTGCACTGATTTCTTCACGTTGTTTTTGTTGGTTTAATAACAATTCATTGTTTTCCATTACCATTGGCCACATTACAATGGTTATAATAGTTATAAGAATTGCGATCGTGATCATCATCTTCGTATCTATTGTGTTGTCTTCTAAAGATAGTGTGTGTTATTTTTATGGGTAAAAGTCAAGACGGTTATATTATTGGATTTATTTATAGAGTGAATAGTTGTTGGTCCAGGAATCATAATTTTATGTTTTGACTCATAAAAGAAACTAGACTTATATATTTTAAAATATTTTCTTATGACTTGAGATCTCTAAACATATATATCTATCTTATCCATAATTTTTTAATCTTTTAATGTTATTTTATGACAATATTTATATGTTGAATATTAGTCTTTTATATTGATGATGTCACGTAATACTAAATAGTAGGGTTTGGGTGGACACTTGAGATAATTTGAAGGAAAATTAATGAAGTGCATTAATTAGTTATTCACTTGTCGATATATTAATTTATTACGACTTATGTATGGATAAATACATCGTAATTAATTAATAAATTAATTATGTCTTGTATCTTTTGGGAGTGGATGGTAATTTCCTTTGGCAATATCATATCTTTTCATGAAGGTGTCGATGACCCTTGGTATAATTGTGTTGGTTGACATGTATATTGCTGGTATAAACACGTTTCCTAACTCCCAAATAAAATGACTCATAAAGTATGAATTACTCTTATTTTCCAAATCTCATCTTGATTTTCATTGTTATTCATAGGAGAAATTTATGGAGTTGCTAACATAAATTTCTGGAGTTTGGGGTTGAATCTTGGAAGTAAATTAGTTGGTAACCCATAGCAACCTTAGTGGGGGGCTAATATTACTTTATGGATAATGATCATTCTTCATGCCCTAATCTATAATCTATGACTGTTTTTCTAATATTATATGCACCCAATGTACGGTAATTACTGTATAACGGATTTGAAGTTACATTTTTTACATTCCAGTTACCATAAAATCAACTCAATTTACTTTATGGAGTTCGAATTACGTTTTTTTAGTTCTTAATTACCTTAATTAGAACCGGTTCAAGTTAGTTATAGAATCTATATTATTTAATGTTTGATGACCTTATCATAGCTATGAAAATTAGGCCACTTAAATTTTTGAAAATATTTTTCCTAAAATACAGAGTATATTGAGTAATATTATTACATACTATACATAATTAGAGCTCAATGACATAAAATCAGTTTCATTACTTTATAACATATAAATATACAAAATAATAGTTTTATTTCGTACAATAAACTCTTATGTAATTATAGTCAAAAAATAATTATATATTAGATATTCAAATAATCAAAATAGGAGTAAAATAGGAAAGTAAATCAAAGTATTTTAATATATATTAACATATAATTAGATATTATATATTTTTAAAAATTTGATGATAAATTCTAAAATACAAGCCAATGATAGAGTGACAAATGTCAACTCCACATTAAGTGGCTTTTGTTTTAGTATATTATATTGATATTGATTGATAGATTGATTAGTGTCTTAGTTAGTCACCGATTCAAAGACCCTTTATAGCAAAGTAACCTTTTAGAATTAATAGAAATTGGTGCCTCCTTATAGATTCGATCTCTACTTTTCTAACTACATTATTTAGAGTAATAGGTACGCGATTAGCCTTTTCATAATGCCATATATTAAAATTATTTGTTCAAAACCTTCACTTTAATGCTATATATAGCCCTTAATGCTAAGAATAAGCATTTAATATATTTTTATAATGGACAATAATTTGTGAATATAAGTAAAATCACACATGCATCAGTGTAAGTATTTCATTTTTTTAGCACCTTACATATCGCCTTAGGGCTATAGTTAGTATTTTCCTATTCATATACTTGCATTTATTTTTAGCTTTTTTTTGTTGATAACTACCTATAGTTAGGTGTTTTTGTCAAAAACTACCTACATTTTAAGAAAAATTACAAAACTGTCTACATGTTTCATTTTTTTTGTATACCACTACCTAGTAATGTTTTCCATCCAAACTTCCGTTAGTGGGTCCCACAATTTACCAATTTTCTTCTATTCTTTTAAGCAAATTACAAAAATGTTCATTGAACCTCTTTTCTCAATCCCTCCATTCAATTCTTCCTTCTCCTCCTTTCAATTCATTCAATTCTCCTTCATTGTATTAATGGGTGCTTAATCCCAACATTCCCAATGAAAAGTTTACTTGCATTTTGTTACCTTAGTTGATGATGTTCATAGATCTATAGATTAGTTCTTAACCCATAATTGCTATTACTAAGTAGCACCTCAACCGCAAATTAGATAACTTATGTTTTGAAATTGTTGAATTTTGATTAAAGTTCATACTTTTTGTTAATCTTAAATTGAAACATTCACTTTGAATTTTTTAAAGAAAACCTTGTTATTGCTTAGTATGAGTGCTAATTGAGTGTCCTTGAGAGCAAAATTTATCCTCATTTCTTTCTCTTGATTTCATTGTCAAAGAATTCAATTCAACCATTTCTCAATTAAAAGCAAAATTTTCATATCAACTAAAAACCCAAATTTGAATACACCTCAAGATCCCACCATCTTTCTCAAAATCCTTTTTTTGGTTGAAATCAAACAATTTTGGATGTAGCTGGGTGAGAGAAAGGTCAGATTAAATTAGTGGGTATCAAAATCAATTTTTTGGCCTTTTTTGGATTTGATGAGCTATTTAGAGGAATGAAATTGAAGAAATGATTGAAGGTGAAAATTGAGGGATGAGAGAATTTTAGGGAAGAAACTCCGTTTGTCGTTGCAATTAGTTTCCACCATTACCAAAGTCCGAAGAAGAGATGATTGAAGAAGAAGAAGAAAAGATGCCCAACAAAAAGAATAACAAACAATAATAAAATAGAAAAAAAGAAGATAAGTGAAAAGATTGTAAAAATTATTATTATTATTGGGGGTATTTTTGTATATTCTTATCATTAAAAGGAAAGAAAAGTAGGAAATGGGACCCAATAACGGAAAATTTGGATGGAAAAGTTATATGGTAGTGATATACAAGAAAAACTAAACAAGTAGGTAGTTGTGTAATTTTTTTAAAAAGGTAGGTAGTTGTTTACAAAAACACCTAATTGTTAGGTAGTTGTTGACAAAAAAATCTTATTTTTATTCATAGTTATCATTATCCAAGCATCATTTCTTTGCATGATATAGCTTAAAGTAGATATATTTTTGTTTTAGATTTATCCATTCTATCATTATATTTTTGTAGATAAAATTGTAAGTGGATTCTTTTCATTACATCATAAACCTCTATAAGCTATATGTATTTTTGGCAAAATTGAGTAGCGCGCTTTAACGGAAATATGTAAGTACACAGTCACCTTATAATTAAAAAAAATTAGCACAATTTATTATTACATATAACACTAATAAAATCCAATAATTTGTAAAGTAGACTAATATATTATATGCAATTGCTAATAAAAAATTTGCATAGTAAACTTTAATAATTTGTAAAGATATGAATATACATCTCAAGATGTCATGCTAAGCATCTCCAATGGTAGAAAGGAAAGACTCACTTGCAAATGAAAAATAAAAAATAAAAACACTCAAACTGCAACCTCAACTATCGTAGAGCAAAAAACTTCATAACTCACGAAAAACAAAAGAAGAAAAAAGCTTATAGTTTTGTTGAGCTAAAAAGTTTTGGGCCTCACATATTGTATTTTAGGAAAAATCGACATAAATAAAGTATTGTTCATCTTCTTAATTTAATCCAAACAACAGTCTAAATCTAAATAAACTCAACTAATTAAAGGGGGTTGTGTCTCAAATTAGTGTAATGCTTTAGAGACCTACATACCCTTGGGCTCAAAGGTACATCCAACTTTCCATGTTTCCCAATTTAAGAGACACTATGGAGATTGGAGAAGAACCTCAAACACATTATACAACACCCATAAAAGATTCAAAATGATCGAGTCTACACCTATGTACCCCATAGCATTAATTGACAAACAAAATATAAAAAGCATAACACCCATAACCATTGTGGATTATCTCAAGGACATTGATGATCATTAGCCAACTAGCATTTAGCCACATTCAATTCTTATTTTATTATTGTATAATTTTTATTTAGGTGTCAATCCTATATAAGCATGATGTTAGGGTATTATATTATACTTGTGTAACATGTTTAAGGGTAGAATGGGTATATTCGTTTGTATGGTTGCCTATATATATACAATGTTAAGTTTCTTCGGAGGCACGTTACCCAAATACTCGTACATGGTACCCGAGCTCTAGGGTTTTCACCATTTTTTTCCTAGTGCCTCAAGTTGCATCCAAATCTCTAGCCCAATAGGCTCTCATGTGAGGAGACGTGATAGAGTATATAAATTATTCCTGTACCTCAACCATCAACTTAAACTTTTGGTTCAGTTGGTCCTCTAATACATGCTAATGATACTAAACTAGCTATCAACATCAAACTTCTTCTATATTTATTCTTACTCTCTCTATTTGCAAAATTTAAGTTCATATTAAGACTTTGGGGTGACTCACTGACTCATCTAATCCCCACTCTAGTCAAATTAGAGTTAGATAATTAGCAAGTGGGTATCACCCAAAGCAAACAAAAACACCTCCGAAACCACCGCAAGTACAAAAACAATAAAAAAAAAAAAAACTATAATCATCTTATGCCATTAGTATTCTTTGGACATTTAATGTTAATTTGAACACGCTATCGCACACCTCTTAAAAATAAATCAAACAATACTAGCTAATATAACTTGGAAAGTTGGGATCGCATTCACAGAGAAGCAATTAAATTATATTAGTCCTAAAAGGTTAAAACTCTGTAATAGGCCTTTGTTTATTTTCTTAGCTAATTGACTAAAAACTAAAGGAAAATAACGGGAAATGTGAATTTAAACTCAAATTATGAAAACTTAGGGCAGTCGGTTCACAATAAACAATCAACAAACTCAGAAATCAACTAATTCACTAACGTTCATTAAACTTGGGCACACTAATTCTCTTGCACTTAGAATCCCTCAAAACTCCTTTATTGGCTCTCGTTTACATATACTCAGTTTGCCTACTACTGGGTGGTCTTATTGGGGTAATCTTACCTCTCAGCCTCGATTTTGACAATTACCAAACTTACAACTAAATCTGGCAACAATTCAATTGCAATCATTAGAAATCAATAATAAGTTTTAATTACTAATTAGGAACTAATCAATTAATACTAAACTAATTCATTAACAATTTCATGAATCCCCTAAACCCTAGAAACTATATTACTCACTCATGATTATAAATACTAAAACAATAATTACTAAAGGATTTATGATCATAAACATAAATTAAACAATTAAAAAATTTACTTATCATAAACAAATTAAGAAAATAAAATTAAATAACATAAACAAAACAATAATTAAAACTAATAAGAAAAACTAAAATAATTAAACTAAAGAAAAAAAGAGAAATTACCAAAAATAAAGAACTTGAATTGAATTAAATGTTTGAAAGTTTGGACAAAACTAATCTAGAGAGAAAATTAGTTAGGAGCAATTATGATTCTAAACTAGGATTAAAAATCTAAAAACTAGTGTAATAGAGATGTCCCTCGTCCTCTAATCGAACCCCTATTTATCTTAACAATTGGGCCCAAGATAGAGAGGCCTGTGTGAAATAGTTGAGCTCTAGCGAAAAGCCAAAAAAAGGGCTTCATGCACCCGCAGCAAACAAACTCTGCTTCTTCCCTGCGCTTGCAGGGCTTCTCTGCGCGTTTATGAAGAAGGGTCTGTTTTAAAATGCGCCCGCATAGAGTAATTGGCACAGATGGCCTATGCGCCCGCATAGACACCCAAAAACGATATTTTTGCGATCTTTTAGTTTTGTCACTTGATTCCTTTAGTCGATACTCTCAGCTTCTCTTTCCTTGATACACTTCCCAATGTAAGACCAAATTGATCGTTTAAGCTTCCGTTGGTTCATAACTCTAAATTTCTGCACCGAAAACACATGAATCAAATCGAAAATCGCACGTAATAACCACTGGACATAAAATTACGTAAAAAGCACTAAGAACCAACTAAAACCGCTTAAAATCATCCATATCACATGTTATCACCAAGGAACACTGTTTAAACCGAAATAGATCTATAAACTCATTTATTAAGCACAAAGTCGACTAAAAATAAGGGAAAAAATATTATATTAAACGTGTATATCATAATCCAAGATTCAATAGCCTCATCCGTTAAAGTTTATCGTCTTATATAGAGTATCGACACTCAATCATCGAAACCTGATAGAGTTTTGGATAAATGATGAAAATAAGATTTGTATATTTTTTGTAGTTTCAAAAAATATTAAGTAAATTGAGATACAAATTTTATAATAATAATACTATAAATAGTTAAATACGATTTACTTTGTACATGTGTTAAAATTTAAAGTAATATATGAGTAATAAAGTTGTTTAATATTAATATTTTTAGAAGAACGAAAGGGTTTAAGTACTCAATAATTATATTTAAGCCAAAATTGTCGAAAATACGTAATATATGTCATATTTTACGAACAACTTTATATTAAAAAATTTAGTTATTAAACTTCCTATTAAATTTATTTTGACTTGATGGCACTTCCACTTGCCAAATTTTTTCCATTTTCAGTCAAATGGGGCGACAACTAACTATCATAATAATTTGGCTAAATTTTTTTAAATAAATAAAAAATGAAAAATGAAAATTCAAAATTTTAAAATAAAAGGTTAAACATAAAAATATAATACAAATTATAGTTACAGTATAAAACAAAAATTTATTTGTAAATATAAATTTTAATAAAAATGAGTGATAGCAATTGAGATAGGAGTAGGTGTAATTAATTGAAAATAAGTTAAAAAAACAATGCCCTGTATTATTTTACTAGTTTTGACTTTGGCAATTACTGTAGAACATTTCAAAAATTCCCCCCTAAAAAAAATGCTAACGTGTCACTCACGAATCATTCAACAATTTGAAATCGAATATACCTACACCCAAGTGCAGTGCATATCTCATGAATTCATGATATGCACCTTTTTTATACATATAAAACAATAAATTAATTTTATAAACTAACAAGAGCAAATTAATTAATTTTGAAACAGATAAAATATCATATTTATTTTATAAAACAAGTGGATAAAACAAGAGGTCAATTTTATAAAACAATAATATAAGAAGATATAAATCTATTCTGAAATGAATAAAATATTAGACTAGGCTTGTTTTATAGAACAATAAGCGGATGAAACAATATGCAAATCATATAAAACATCAAGTAGAAATCCATCAATTTTGGAAAGGATAAAACAGCAAACATTCAGACTTGTCTTATAGAACAACAAGGGGATAAAACAACTAGCTAAAGCTATAAAAAACTAGAAGAAATTTATTAAATTTGGAAATGATAAAATATCAAACTTGCTATATAAAACAATAAGTGGATAAAAAAAATGGACAAATTTTATGAAACAATAAGGAGAGATTATCTATCATTGTTTTATAAAAATAACCGATTGTTTTATAAAAAAAAAAAAAAAAAAAAAAAAACCTGTTTGTAAGTAATCCGTAATTGTAATTGCATGTGTAATAAGAAAGAAGAGAACATGG
>PYUH01004010.1:733165-766528 GCA_016808085.1 Suaeda aralocaspica
AAAAAAAAAAAAAAAAAAAAAAACCCATGTTCTCTTCTTTTCTTATTACACATGCAATTACAATTACGGATTACTTACAAACACTTTCTATCTCTTCTTTTCTTTTACCCTCCTTCCGTTCTCTCTCCTATTGTCTCTTCAACTTCTTCCACAATCCACCAATTTATTTTGTTCTTTAGGGCAGTAACTTAAACTTCACTTTGTATCTTTAAGGAAGTACATAATTCATGACTCATAAGGTCTTGTTTTATTCAACTCCATGACTCGATGAGTAGTTATCTAATATGTAATTTTTATAAAAAAAAATTATGTATATAATTATAGATATAAACATTTAAAGTTGCGTCTTAGAAATGTTGAAAAAACAAATGTAGCAAGTAATCATCATATTTCTCTCAAAAAAGAAATAAAAACTCATCATATTACTCTATACTAAAAAAGAGTTCCCTAAACATTGCCATGTGTCACGTAAGTTTTTTCCTTTACCATCTAAAAACTTAAGATTCTACTTGCTATAACAAAAGATTTGCTAAGATATTATAACAATAATTAAGTTTTGGCACTAGCTAATTATACTAGACTATATAACGTTTTTAACAAGTTCAATTTTGGTCTATATTTTAAATTGAAATCATATATTTGACACTACCATCACAATTTCATCAAAATTTTGCTTTCTTTTTTAGGATTTAAAAAGTTCATAAAAATCTTACTTTTCCCTCTTTATAGCAAAATATCTTCTTTCTTCATCCTAATTACAATATGAAAGTTCGCATGTTATAAAATTATTGAAAGCAGTGATTTTACTATGTAAATATATATTACATGTGTAAGATACAAATAATATCCAGAGATTGTGTATCCGGGTGTATATCTTCAGCCGTTTTTTGCAATATAAAACATCAAGTCAATATTATAAAACAAGTCAATTTCACAGAACAAAATTTGCAAATATTATTTTTCTTTTAATCTTTAAGTGATAATATTTACATTAAAGTAAAAATTTGAAACAAAGATCTCAACACACTGAATTTAAAATATTTTGATGAGAGATTGTTGCATTTTCTAGCATATTTAAATTTTCATATTCACATAACATATAAAACATATAGTTTATGTAATAGTAGTAAATATTATACTACGTGTAGTAGATATTATAAAATACGTAGTATTAAAACATATACTCCTTCTATTCCATATTTTTCTTTACATATGCTATTTGGGGATGTTCTATATTTTTCTTTACCAAATAACTTTATTAGGTTTATAATTTTTTTTTAAGATGGACCTCATACATCACCCACTATTTTCTTTTTCATCAATTATTATCCCAATTTGACCCCATTACTATTATTATATCATATACCATAATGAAGAGGTGAATAGTGACGGACAAGGAAAATAGGGGACGAAGGGAGTAGTTATTTTTATAGAACAATATATAAAAACAAAAAATGAACTTTTAAATAAAATAAGAGATAAAGATCATATAACATACAACAAAAGTGGAAAATAAATAAGAATAAACTGAATTATTTTATATAAAACATAGAGTATTATCTTATAAAACAATAAATCAAAGATATATAACATGTACAATTATTTATCATGTACAAGACATATAGTGATATAATAACTTATAATAATGATTAAAAACATTTAATAGTGATCATATATTACGAAATAATATCTCATATATTATGAAATATTATTATAGATAAGAAAACATACATGTAGTAATGTATAACAAAATATCTAGTATTATTATTGAACATCCTGTTATATATAATAGTACATGGAGTATTATGCTATAGAAGTATTGAACAAGCAATATTTATTATAAAACAATAATAATATATTATAAAACATGCATTACAACATATTATCCAAAAAATAAAACATGAAATTTATAAAACATATAATTATTTAAACAAATATTATCTCTTAAGCCTTCTTCTCGTCAACTTATTTTTGCTTAACTGAACTTATTTTTACTTAACTGAACTTATGTTTGCTGAGTTGAACTTATTTTTGCTGAACTGAACTTATTTCTACTTAACTGAGCTTATTTTTGCTGAACTGAACTTATTTTTGCTAAAATCATTAACAATTTATTAAGGATTGGAACTTATTTTTGCTGAACTGAATTTATTTTTGCCGAACTCAACTTATTTTACTGATCTGAACTTATTTTTGCTGAACTGAACTTATTTTTGCCGAACTAAACTTATTTTACTAATCTGAACTTATTTTTGCTGAACTCAACTTATTTTTGCTGAAAATAAGTAAAAATAAGTCGAGGAGAACAGGGCCTTAATGTGCAACAAATTACACAATTTAAATCAAACTAACCTTTGACTACATTTTCAACCTCTAGGTTTAGCTATTCATTTAAAAAAAATTTGAAGATTCAATCTCCTATCATTCCTCAATTTATTTCTTGATCATCTTGTATCATCAATATCATGACAAAATTTCAAGAACATCAATGTTAATTTATCCAAGTGAAAAAAACTTGTAGGTTAGAAAGAGAAAAAAATGTTTGTATGCTATATAGAGAATGAAGAAAGAGAAATTAAAGAGAGAAGAGGGGAGGAGAGAAATAAGTTTGAAACGTTTGTGAGAAAATAAAGATTGAAAAATATAAAGTTATGGTGAGATAGGAGTCTTATAATGGTACGTATTATTTTTCATTGAACATCAACATCTTAAAGATAAAAAAAATAATAAAATGTTATTTTATAAAACATTAGATGTAACACAAAAAAACAATAGATGTAATTTTGTTATTCACAAAACATAACGTTCATAAAATATTAAGTTTATAAGCATAAATGTAGTAAAATCTGTAAAATATATCGAATGTTTTATTAAACGCAATACAAGTTCTATAAAATACATTGAATGTTTTATCGGTATTTAATCGGGTGTATAATTGATTTTTCATGCTGCACTAGTTTTTGCCAGTTATTGCAGAACTTTTCAAAATTCAAACAAAAACCTCAGTGACGTGTCACACACGAATCATTCAACAATTACACATACAATTACAAACACTTTCTCTCTCTACTTTTCTTTCCTCCTCCCTCCTTTCTCTCTCCTCTTTTTCTCTTCAACTTCTTCCGCAGTCCACCATTTTATTTTATTCCTGTAGGGCGGGAACTTAAACTTCACTTTGTTTTTTCCCCCAATTTTTTCTTCCTTCTACTTTCTCCCTCCTCTAGGGTTTCCGCAATTTACCAATTCTACTCTCAATTTACGAAATTCTAGGGTTTTTTATTATCTTCTGTACAAAATTGTAGCTCTTATTGAAGGATTAAATTGTTTGGAAATTGTGAATTTTGATTTTTTCTGAAAATGAATGGTATTCGTAAAGGTTCTAATGTTTGGATTGAAGATAAGCAGTTGGCTTGGATTCCAGCTGAAGTCGTTGATTTTGTCGGCAATCATGTTCAAGTCATTACTTCTACTGGAAAAAAGGTTTTTTTTTTTTTTTTTTTTTTTGTGTGTGTGGGAATTTAGTTTTGATTAATTGTGTTTGTTATGTGTATTAATTGTATAAACTATGATTTGGTTGTGCTTTATTGTTGTTGCTCACAACTGTAGTCTTTTTCGCCGTGAAATCGAATGCATTACGCCTGAAATTGAGTTTGATGTATGTTAATTGAGCACTTTTTTTTTATTAAAATCATTCAAATGCGAGTTCCACATGAGATTAATCCTCCGCCGGTGTTACAGAACATTTCGGCCACTAGGAGCATCCTGGAATACCGGAAAATTAAACACTTGGATCAAATGGAAGTTTAGGAGCGAAGCTAAACGGACGCACTTTTCACAGTTGGAAGGAATTAGATTGAGTAATCTGCACATATTTAGCATAAGATTGACAAATTGTTTTATACAAATTATGAAATGGTTAAATTAATGCACTTATTAATATCGAGAGAGTTTACCAACTTTGCAAGGTACGAATTGAGTATGTATTAAGAAATGAAGGGAAGGAGGAACAATGAATGGACGAGGAAAATTTAAGAAAGTGGGGTTAAGCAAGATGGAGAAACGCCCGTTCAAAGGAAGTTGTAAGTTTGTAACTAACCCTTAGTTTGGTAGCGAGGAAATGGAAGGAAAGGAGAGGGGGAGAAAAGTGTTACCATATGGAGTAACCCAAGCGACTTGTGTGAAAGGAGAAACCTTAGAGTAATGTGGGTTTTGAAAACTTTGGGAATAGGAGGAAGAGTAAATAAGGAGGGAATAAGGATAAATGTCACCATACGGATTAGTTTTGTTGGAGAAACAAAGTTAAATCAGTTGAATCTGTAACTATGTGTGTATTTGGGAAAGCTAGTTATCAATAGTAAAAGTGAGTTAGGTTGATTTGAGATCAACAGAAATTGGTTGAAATGAAAAGGTCGTTAGTTGTGCATGAATTTGAATTTGTGTGAGATAAGTTAAGAGGATCACATATATGCCAAGATCATTAGATAGTATGTTTAGGTTTTGTTTGGAGTAGCACAGGACTTTAAGAAGCGAAATTTCTGTAAACAGAAATAGAACACTAGTTCTTAAGTTGGACTAATTAATGTGTGGTGATGTGGCTTTTGGGGCTGAAGACATTTGGTGTGATTGTTACTGTAAATGTTACTTGCCTGTGCTTATTGCTCACTGAAGTAGTTTTATCGGAGATTAGAGTCTTGAGTCGGTATATTTAAAGGATTTAGCTGCTAGGAGATCTCATTAGCTTAGTAGCTACTAAAAACATAAATCTCTATCCATGGTTTATGGATTATGTTAATTGGGAAAGATTTTTTGCATGCCACTTAGGTGTTCTCGGTAGCCATTGCGGTTCGGCGTAGTGACTGATTATAGTGCTTAATATGCATTGTTGCTGGTTAGATGGGAAGCCTTTTCTTTGACTTATAAGTTGTCTATCTTCTCATGCAACAGGCTCCTTAAACCTGTACAAGTTGAGAGACTTGTCTAGGTACAATTTCGCTGCATTTTCAGGTTTTAGTGCATTTTCTTATACATATAAAGCTGGAAACTCGTAAGGCAATTGTTTTCTTTGGCTAGTATCCGTTAAATTATTATTGATTTTTATTTTTTGGGTGTGTGTGTAAATAAACTTGTGGCTCATTGTTTTGCAGCTTCTTCTAAATGACCTAGGCATGGTCTAATATGAATTATGTTGTATTAGGGCTGGGTTGTTCTTGTTGTTGGCTTGGGATCTTCAAATCTGTAGTTTATCTCTTTTAATTTTGTATTTTTTCTTTTTGGTAAGAGAAATATTAATATTATGATCGATCTCAAGTCAAATCAATATTAAATCTGCTATCTGAATTTGTGCTTGTGTAATTTTCATTAGAAGTTGATCTCTCTTGATTATCTAAATTAATTGTTGTAGTTTTATGATTGCATGTCTCAGTACCAAATTACAGTTTTGGTTGTGTACCAGGTTTTATATTCTCCAGATAAATTGCTTTTGAGGGATCCAGATTCTGAACTTGGCGGAGTTGATGACATGACCAAATTGGCGTATTTGAATGAGCCTGGAGTTCTGTATAATTTAGAGAGAAGATATGCATTGGATAGTATATATGTAAGTTAATTATATTGCCTTTATCTGTCACAATCCTGATTTTATTGTCTAAATGATATACTCCTGCTGTCTTATACTTTTTGTCCGTTTTAGAACTGTTACTCCTTTAGAGTAGACATTGATTTACCACTTCACATTAAAGAAAATAGTTATTACCACTTCACATTAAAGAAAATAGGTATTGGTTTTTTCTGCCAGATTATAACGTGAGTTTTCATTAAGTGGGATTGAACCTACCATTATATTGAGGTGAATTGATCACTTAATCAATGTTACCTTAGTTAGAGTAATTCAAAAAGTTACTATATGAGCTGATGGGGAAATAACAGCAACTTGTTGATGTTAAAGTTTATAATTTACTAATCATTGTGAAAGAGATATTTTTAACAGTTTTATAATGACATACTGAAATAGTAAAAGGGGAAGAAAACAAGGACAACATATGGAGGAATCAAAAGTCATTGATTTTCCTGTCAAAGAGATATTTTATCTGCTGTAATAGAACCCAAAAATGTTTATGAGGGAGGCCCATATGATCCACCATATGGGCGACTTAGCTACTTGTTGATGTTAAAGTATATTTTTTGTGCTGTCAAACTTGATGAGTTTTTATTTCTGAATTAAAAATAAATAATTTGAATGAATAATAGACATTTGTGATTGAAAACAATGTAAGTGAGAAAAAAAAATGTAAATTTGTGATGTAAGGGACGAGATTTTGTAAAGAAAGGATAAACAAAAATGAAAAAGGTCAGCATAGTGCTTCACTGCAAAGGTAAATGTTTTTCATAACATTGAATTTTTTTAGACTAATTAAGCAACCTTCTTATGAGTGGAAATCTTGTCATTTTTTAGTAGTATCAAATTTTTTATATTATCTCGGGTTGATGGCTCGAAAGAAATGAGCTCTTTATGACGGTGTTCCTGTGATGAAAAAATTAACTTGAGAACTGCTAATGAGGGTATAGTACTTCCTCATGTTTAGAAGATTAAGTGCTGGAGATAATCATACTTCATTGGATAACTAACTGGTTTTGGAGAGATAAAATCAAGAATAAAGTGATCAGATACATGCGATGAGGATAATTTCTATTAATTGTTGAGGAAGTTACGTGATACAAGATTTGGATGGTTTAGCCATTGTAAAATTAAGGCATCCAGGGTGTCATTATTTATAAGATGCAAGGTGATCCTTGGAGTGGCAGACTTGGAGGAATCGTGTCAATGTTTGATAGAATAGTTAGGTATGAATGGTGCTTTAAATTCTCATCTATAAGAGTATTTCTTTTCCCAAACTACAGCTACCTACATCTGCCCGTCTTTTGTTATGATTGTATTTATAACTTTGAGTATTTTGTTGATTGAAGATTAGCATAATTTGCTCATTAATCCACTTTGTCTATTGAATGGAGCTTGACAATTCCTTTAAGAATACTCTGGGGATTTGTGCAGTCTTTACCTCAGTGTTAATTATTTTTGACAAAAGCTACGCTGTTCTGCAATTGATGGATCTTTACAAAATTCTCTTCTTGTTTGTTTTATTGGGTTGATAGTCATGACTAGAGGTATGCTTCTTGGCAAGTTGGCATAATAAGGGGTTATTGTCGAATTGCATATAGGGTCAGTTTTATTATGGGATATGTATCTGCTATTTTATATTTCATATATATATATATATAATTATTTAATAATCCATTTTTATTTGAAATGCCTTCATTTTTTATCTTGATACAAAAGAAATGTACGTAATCATATAATCTTTGATTCACTTATTCATCAAAAGTGAAAAGAGGGCCTTTTACTCTCTGGTTATATACTTGGAAAAAAATTCAATATTTCTGGTGCACCTTTCTAGGCATTAGTTTTTGATAACATGTACTTGTATGATTCGTTTATCTCAGACTTACACAGGAAGCATTTTGATTGCTGTGAATCCTTTCACGAAACTTCCACATCTTTATAATGCGCACATGATGGAGCAATATAAGGGAGCACCATTTGGCGAGTTGGATCCCCATGTCTTTGCAGTAGCTGATGCGTCATATAGGTATCTCACACATAAGACTTGTTCAATTGTGGAATTTGACCTATGAGAATGATCTCAAGGATAAAAAAATATCATCCTTTTTGGTTTTTATATTTAGGCGATTGGATTGGTTCTCATATTTGGTTATTTTTCTATTTACATGTATCAATGTATTTCAATTTTGGACTGGTGTTTGTGATGCAGAGCAATGATGAATGAGCGTAAAAGTCAATCTATATTGGTCAGTGGAGAAAGTGGAGCTGGAAAGACTGAGACAACAAAATTAATCATGCAGTATCTTGCTTATATGGGTGGTCGTGCTTCTGGTGGTGATAGATCTGTTGAACAGCAAGTTCTGGAAGTAGGCAACCGATCCATTTTTAACCTTTATTTTCTAGGATTGCCATTTCTATGTTGTCAGTGCTTTTGACTTCCTGTTGGAATTCTATGTTGAAAAAATATAAGTACTACCATCTTGGTAGGTAAATTGTTCCGTGCATTCAACCATGTATCCTCATATAGTATTTCCTTCTTCCTTATACTTTGTTTGGATAGCAAGCTAAAGCTAAGAGGGAAAGGGAAGAAAGGGAAAGAGGAGGAAGGGGAAGGGGGCGAGGGGATTCAATTTCCCACCAAAACTCTCCAAATTGGGAGGGGTGCTGTTTCTTAAAGTAGGAGGGAAAATGAAATCCTCCCTCTTCCTTCCCTCAACCGTTTATTCTCTTCGTTTCCTTTCTTTCCATTTCCTTCCACCCAAACAAAAAGGTCTGTCTCAGAATGTTTGCTACATTGGTTTTACCCAAATGAGAGTGAAAAGTAAAGGAAATGAAACAACATTTTGAAATAACTAAAAACGAAGTATTTTTTAGACCTAAATCCAAAATTTTTAGAGGTGAACATTAATGAGTGGGAAATAAAAATCTAATATTGGTGTGAAAGATTCAGATGGATTAGAGATGAAGCAAATATATATTAATAATGAATTTTGACTAAGGTACTACTATATTATCGACTTATTGATGAATGGAAGTTATAATTAATGTAATGTTGTAGTTGTCTTGCAACATAATCTTTAACTGAAATATATTATTCATTGTTTGAACTCTGTGTATGTTTGATTTTTATCTCAATATATAAGTTAATTATAAAGAATTGTTTGCTTTTAGATGCATGATATGACAAGTGGATTTGGGAAATGAACAATATGATTGTGTACATGACTAGGTCATATGCATTGCAAGTTACAAGGATATAGTTTGGTGTTTCAACTCTTGGTATAGTGGTAAACACATTTTTAATGTGTTTCAACATAATCTTTAACTGAAATATATTACTCATTGTTTGAACTCTGAGTATGTTTGATTGTTTTCTCAATATATAAATTAATTATAAAGAATCGGTTGCTTTTAGATGCATGATATGATAAGTGGATTGGGGAAATGAACTATATGATTGTGTACATGACTAGGTCATATACATTGCAAGTTACAGGGATATAGTTTGGTGATTCAACTGACGGTATAGTGGTAAACACATTTTTAATGTGCTGGGAAGTGAGACATTCTAAATGTGATGTAGCTCCATGTCATCGTTGGAAGATCAGAGTTTGCATGGCGTGATATATTAATTTGCTGTTGTTTAATATTTGTATAAATGTTCTATCTAGGTGAAACTGTAAAATCATTTGTAATAACTTGGGCTCTTGCGGTTGTTTGTAATAACTTAATCTAACGTTCTGGTTTGGGATTAATTATTGATCAGTGAAATTAGTGGTAGCAGTTACTAATTATGTTATTTAGCTTATTTGTGTTGTTTCTTTCAATCTTTTTGGCTTCCGTTAAAATGATCTTTTGTATTGTTGTGCGCCTCACCTATATTACTTGATTTAATCATTTCGCTAACCTATGCCTTTTTTGTGGCTGTGATTTAGTCTAATCCATTGCTGGAGGCATTTGGTAATGCAAGGACCGTGAGAAATGATAATTCAAGGTTAGTTTGCACATTATGATTACACTTAGTGGTACCATTTTTACTTGATTCTTCGTGGTGGACATTGACTTTGGTATGCAAGTGAGCAATAATGTTTGGAAAGTTTAATATCTGAAATGCTAAGATGACTTGTGATATATTACTTGTAGGCTAAAAAAGGTTGCCTTATTAATAATAATATTAAAAAATGTTGCCTAAAATAACACTAGTAAAAATCTGATTAAAACTGGTATTTATTTATAATTTTCTACGCCTATATATTGTTATAGCCAATGATTCAATATGGGTTGCTAGTAATAAGTTTTTATTTCCTTCCCTTTTGATAGCAGGGCAATTGTATTGCCCGTGCTTTGAAATGCCTTTTTTCTATTTTTAAAAAGCTAGTATTAGGAGACTTAGTTTATCGTTTTAACATGATGTTTCAAATTTTCGCTGTTTATTTATTTATTTATTTTTTTTTTTCAACAATCATTTTTGAATCAATTGTTATTAGAAAATTTCCGTGTTTTTTTTTCTTTCAAATCTATAAAATCCAGCTAATAAGGAAACTTTTAGGCTGAAAAACATTGACTGGTATACTGCTAATAATTGGGATCATAAATAGATAGTATGACAAACATGAGGCATGGAATCATGTGGTGTGAGTATTAACTAAATTCTACTCAAATGCCAACGCTGTTACTTATTAAGAATTATTTTTGCAACTTTCCAGTGGTTCAACAATTTTGCCTTTTTTTTTTATATATATTTTACATGGCCTTGATTTTGACTGGTCTATTTCTATTCTTATGGTTACTTCTAGTTCTAGACATTCATTATTTGTTTTAAACAAGCTTGACACCTGTGGGTGTCTTACTGTCTTGTTGTTCCTTGACCTTAGTACTGTTTTTGATTTTTTCTGTGTGAGCTTAATTGGTGTGTGGTAGATGATTTTGCTTAAGTAATTGATGGATGATTGTGTTTATCTTATCCTTGATTTTAGCGTACACATAAGAGAGATCATTTATAATACTCCCTCCATTTCTTAATTAGTTACCGTGCTTCATTTGGCATATGGTTTAACCGTGTGTGGAAGACTGACCCATGTGAAGAAAGGAATGGCTGAATAAGCGGTTAAGGGAACAATTGAAATGGAGAAACCTTTAGGGGGAAACTTCCAAAGTGGATCCACTCATTGGAAGCTTCCCAAAACCCAAGAAGAGATTAGAGCAATTGAAACAAAATTGAGGGAGTAATTTTTTCTCAGTTTTTCATGCCTTGAATGTTGTCAGTTTGCTCCAAAATTCAACCTTTCTGTGAAATATTTAATTTCCTAGGAAGTTTAGTATTTCTCCTCAAATTCTAGTCTATTTGAGGCATGCTTTTCATTATTCTTTATTGGATAACAGAGAGAGTGCTAGCTGTAAAAGTTACACATGATGTAGTTATGATTCTACCTGAATATCTATTATGGCTTATATTCAGCCATTGCATTGAAGCCCATGTTATCCACACACAGATTAAGTATCTACTTATATACATATCTCTATGTGTCGGACTCGGCTGTTTGTAGGAAAAAGTGAAATTTATAGTAAGATTTGGAGTATTCAGGTGGAGTGTTTAAGTGAAATTTGTAGTAAGATATGGAGTATTCAGGTGGAGTGTTAAAGTGAAATTTATAGTAAGATATGGAGTATTCAGGTGGAGTGTTGTGTGAGATACGATATGATACGACACTCAATTTTTGAGGTAAATGAGGGTGTTGGGGTAACATAGATTGAAATTGTATGCTTTGTATTTGAAAAAATTTAAGACCACTCCCTCTTCCCCCTCTTTTGTGGAAGGATGAAACTAGTTTAATTAAAAGAGCATTTTTTGTCTTTCAATGAATTTGTTTTTTTAGAGAAAGTAAATTGTTACTTTGAGAATGGGTTCAGAAATGTAATTTAGATTGCTTGGTCTTTTGTTCCTTAGGTGTTTGGATCTTATTGTTGACCCTGATCATAAGGCTAAATATATCAATGGAAGGGGTCTCGCAGTATTGGTTTAATGATGTTGGGAACATCTCGATAATCACTTTTAAACTCTTCCAACTTAGGATGTTGTGTTGGAGTTTTAGTTTACTGTCAAACTTTTTTATACAGCAATTGAGGTGGGATGGGGTAGGGAAAAAAGCTGAAAAAAGAGTTGATCAATCAATTAAAGAGTCAACTTTCTACTAAAATATGAGTTTTTTTGGAAATTAGACTTCAGGTGCAAGTTATGCTTGTGGTCTTAAGAGCTCTTTTCCACAATAAGTTTTAAAATTAAATTAGATACTTCTTTGCAAAATGTACTTTTGGGTGGTACTCCCACAATCCCACTCTATTTACAAAAAAGTCATGCAACTATTATGGTTCATGCATGATGCTCGTGCTGTATTTTATTGTTGAGGTTGAATTTCCTCTTGACAAAATAACTGTTTGATTATACGAATATGAGTATTCCGTGATTGTCCCTTCCTATTATTAAAGAATTTGTTACCATTGTGACAAAACAGTAAGGGTGTATGGCTTAGTGAAAAAAGTGATTGATATGATGGACTTAGAAACTTCATATTGATGGCTAGTTTCTTGTTTAAGTTACCCGGAGTAGCTTATGGCATTCTTCACAATATTTCCTTGGTTCAAATTCAGCAACTTGTTTTGGGAAGCTTTTAAGTCTAGGATTTTTTGAACATTACATTGGTAAATTCCTTTTTATGTCAGCTGATTGAATAACTGGTAAGGGCAAGCTCAATCGTAGCTTTAGTTGTGCAGCTAGTAGCCTCTTGACTCTTGTTTTTGGTTTCCCTTGTACTGGAACTTAATCCCTTTCCATTTTTATTTGTTTGCCTCTCACGGAGTGTCATGCTGATTCCCGTATCAGTTTGTACTTTCAATTATGAGGGTATGAGCCTGTCATCTTGTATACCTGACCACGATCATGAACTTTTCTAATGAATGGGAAGGTTATCTGATGTGTCTCATCGACATAATGTTGTATTACATACTAGATAAAGACGGTAACATAAGGGTAGTTTGTAACTTTGTCACTATTTTGCAATTATTGGTATGGTAGTTTTCATGTTGACCATTTCTGTTGGGGTTTTATTTAGTTGAGTTTTGCTATGTGCTTTCACGGTAGCATCAAAGTTGTGGATAATTTTTTGATAGAACTTCGGTCTCTTGAAGTGCAAACAGTAAACTGTATCGAAGTTAGATTTAGTATTTTTAGATTATCATGAAATTTTACATTGCATGCACTGGTTGTACGGTAAATTATGGCACAAAAAAGTAGAATATGCACATTTAGCATAAAACATATGCTCATTTAATACAAAATATATGAACATTCAAAAGCCCTATAAAAAATTTACTAAATTGAAACTAATTGGCTTATAATCCACCCAAAGAATCTCAATGAACTCCCAAACGGTTGTGAAAGTTGAAATTAAGATGAACTCTTAACACAATCTTTACAAAAATCATGGTATTTAAAGTCAGAAATTTTGGATACCGTTGGAATTAAACTTCGAAGAATCGAAATTTCTGATTGTCTTGAAAAAGGTAGTGAACTGGATTCCATAATTGCGTGTCGTTTATGATGTAGATCTTGAGCATAAGTTCATAAATTTTTAAGTTTGAATATGCACACAGTATAAAATATATCTATATTCTGTACGAATTATATGCACAAATATATATAAAAGGTTAGGAGAAATAGTCAGTTGAACATGTTTTATGATATGCCCAATTTTTTAAAGATTTTGTTCCCCATTTCTCACTTGAGCCAAGTTGTTCTCCATTGTTTTTGTGCAGTCGTTTTGGCAAGTTTGTCGAAATACAGTTTGACGCGAATGGTAGAATATCTGGTGCTGCGATTAGGACCTACCTTTTAGAACGGTCACGTGTTGTTCAGATTACAGATCCCGAAAGGAATTATCACTGCTTTTACCAATTGTGTGCATCTCAAGAGGTAATCTTGAACCGTTCCCATTCAATGTATGATTAGGCATTTTTAAACGCTTTCGTTAGTTTAGTCAGTGAGTCCTGTGCTGAAGTACTACTATGTGAGTTTTGATTACTGATTATGAGCATAATGTGGCACGACAACGAGATGAATTTTTTCTGCTTGACGACACCCTACCCTTGTTGATAGAAAAGAGAATAGCATAGTAAATCAATTTAAACACTAATGGTGTTGTGAAGAAATAAAAATAGAATTTTTGGGGATTTGGAAACCTTCTAGTTTTAATGCCTTTTAACTCCATGCTATTTGTATCGCACTTTTAAAGTTGTAATTATGAGCTTCACCTCTTTCTGTTTTTCTCCTTTTACGCATTGTTCAATTCCTTCAATATCTTATGATGAAAATTTGAAGCTTTCAGTGGCTGTATTTACCTTTTCCATCCTCAGCTCAAGGTTGTAGAACTATTGCTGCTTTTTCACCCAAGTTGCTCAACCTGCACTGTATGCTTTATATAGAATATTCTTGAAAATTCCAGCTAGCAAGTTTAGAGAAGCTCATTTCTTGTCGAATTGGCTGGATGGTACTCACTTCTTGTCAAGTACAAAAATCAACTCTAGTTTGACAGGAATCATGGACCGACCTGCATTTCTTATCAAGTTTGCAGGATGGTGATTATTATCTTATGAAATGCAGCAGTTGTCTGAGATTTTTTTAAACAATTATTTATTATGTTTTAAAACTTTTCTTGGTTAACACATGCATGCTGCCACGGCACTAATACCTTATATTTGGATTCTTTAGATGTCTTTATCATCATGTGCTATTGTGGGTTGGTAAATTATCTTATTCTAAACTCTTGAGTTTCTTGGTGCTGAGTATGCATTTAACCCACTAATCTTATTTGAGTCAAAATAGCTTTTTGGCTCCCCATTTTTGTGTTCTTAATCGATCGAGTACTCAATTTTTTTTTTTTAAATCAATGAGGTACTCAACTTTAATCTCTTTCACCAATAAGGTATTTATTGTGAAACTTATAATTTGAATTATGTGCGCATTTAACACCTATAGAGCTAGTAATGTGCACATTTCCTTTATAATGAGCATTTGCCTGCAAATTTTTTCCCAATAATCTGGACAATAAATTAATAATGATAAGGAAAATGCTAACAGTAGCCTTTAGAGCTAAGTTTAAGGAACTATAAGTGAAAATGATTTTTCAATTTATGCATTAATTGCACCCATGTACTCGTGATTTTTGCTTATATTAACAACTTATTACCCATTATTGAAATATAAGGCTATGTTTAACATTACCCAATAAGTATCATGTTACCTAGAAATTCCTTATTTTGTTGTAAAAATATTGGCATGAGAATAGGGGCGTATATGTAGATAAGGATTGTATGTGATGTGAGCTGCGTCAGTTGAGAAGAAAAAAACCAAAAATACGACTTGGACATGCAATATTAATCCAAATGATTAAATACTTGTATTTGTTTTAGTAACTGACTCAATGAAATAAAGTGGTATACTTTTTGCAAAAAAGTAATACTCTATTGATTAAAGAGAACAAAGTTGAGTATCCAGTTCATTAATGGAGAATTTGAGTATTCAATTGATTAACAAAAAAAGTTGACTATCCAATTTGTTAATACATGAAAGTTGAGTACCTAAAACCAATCATAACTCTCTTGTTTATATGAATGTTGAGTTTGAACATATCAAATTGATTTAAGCTATGTAAGCTGTCTTTCATCTTAGAGCAAAAATGTTGTGTGCATCTTCGAGGATAAAGGAAGACCTTATCTATTCTTTTGAATCTGAATTTGTCTTTTATATGCGTTAAGATATCGGTTAAGTGTACGTGTGTTATGACATATACTTGTCAAAAATAAAATCAAACTTTGACTTGATCAGGATGCTGAGAAGTACAAGCTGGAATGTCCAAGTGAATTCCACTATCTTAATCAAAGTAAGGTGTATGAACTGGAGGGGGTGAGCAATGCAGATGAATTCATCAAGACAAGAAGGGCGATGACCATTGTTGGCATAAGTGAGGATGAACAAGTTACGGATTCTTTATTTAAATTTATATCTGTTTTTGTTTTTTCCGTCTCATTTCTCTTTCAGATTTTCTTTTTTATATTTATACTTTTTTTTTGATACAGGAATCAATATTTCGTACACTGGCTGCTATTCTGCATTTGGGTAATATTGAATTTTCACCGGGGAAAGAGCATGACTCCTCAAAAATAAAAGATGAGAAATCTAGCTTCCATCTTCAAATGGTCTCTGATCTTTTAAAGTAAGTCGTTTTTGCATACAAGTATGTCTATTTACCCAAGTAACCTTATATGCATGTAATGTGCATGTATATATGTGTGAATGTGTGCCCCTATGTTTATGTGGGATTTTAAATGGTGTGATGCTCATACTTGTTGGTTGATTCCCATCAGTATTAGTGTTGACACTCGACTTGATTCAGAATTGATTGAGCCCAACTTGAGTGCGAACATAGAATAATGGTTTGGACATTGGTTGGGTGTTGTAACCCTAAATCTACAGCCTAAGTTGATATCAATATGGACTACCATCTAGAAATTGGTATTTTGTTTGTTGTTGGTTGGCTGGCAAATTATTACTCCTTCCATTCAAAATTAATTTACACAGTTCTCATTGGTACACTAATCATATGTCTCGTTTGACAGACTGTTTTGATTTATATACAACAATTGGATTGTCTTGTAATGTAATTTTTTAATATCTAATTTATGTTAAAGCAGTTGCGTATATTAATAGACAAAATGCTGCATTGGGAAACGTGCAAAGTCAAAGTGTGTAAATTAAATTTAAACAGAGGGAGTGGATTTTTTTTTCCTGTAAATTCAGTCGGCTTTGTAACTATTGTTGGATATGTATATATTTTTTCTTTTCATTGGATCGAGTTCTTTAGTTTTAGTCAAAAATCTGTTTTTATCTCTCTATGGGTGGTGCTCTCTTCTTTTCTTCTCTTCATTATTGGCTTATAATTTGTATCCAAATTTATAAAAAAAATGTTGAAATATTTCCATATATGATTACTCAAATCTGAACACCATGCATTTTGAATCAAGGGCTAATTACAGTACTCATCACTCAAAACATTGGACAGAGAGATGAATTCAATCCACTAAGGATCTCAGTTTTGCACAAAGGAGGCTTCTCATTATGTTTCATGCAAAAGATAGTTGCCTCCATACGCTGGTTTTATATATAGAAATGCAACGAGGTTTAAGCCTTAATCACATCATAATCGTTGTCATCAAATTAGAAAAGAGATAGTGTAGTCGTAGCTATTAATTTCGTCAGCTAAACAACTGATGGCACTTGATACCCTCTTCCAAGCTTGCAGCTTTGAAAACCCCATGAGTACAGGCCCTAGCCTATTGTCAAAAGCGAGGAAACTCTTATAAGGTTTATCAAATTGGAGGTTGGCTTTGTAGATGCTGATCTCAACAACTGCTACATTTCTATTTTTTTTTCTTATAATTCCAAACTCTTATAATGTATTTCAAGGTTTTTTCAAAGCAATCAATGGACTTGCTTTAAACTAAAAGTTGTCAAACAAGAGGTTTGACCACTCAAAGTTTCACCAAGTCCAACATAGTCATCAAGTTATCCATTTATCATCACTTTTGAATGCTTCTGGCATCTGACATATGGAAGTTTACGATTCTTATCCTGCAAATCAATGGAAATAAAACAATATACTTCTTTAAGAAGGTCTAACACTTTCACTTGTAGCAATGCATTGTGATCGGTTGTACGAGGATTCTGCATGTGAATGTTTTAGATTCCATTTCTGTAAATGCTTGTTCTCAATGGATATTAGATGGTATTCATTGTGCTATTGGTGTCTTTGATATGTCCATTTGTTTATGGATATGCCAAATAAGAAGCGACTTTGAACCAATCAATTTCTAGACTGTTGTTGTACTGTTGTTCATTAGTAACTCAGACAGTTGGAATTGCGATGCGTGAATACATACTCTTGATAATATCGTGAATTTTTACCATCTCAAGAATGAACAGAGTACTGTACAACATTAAATTTCTCTAAAAAAAAATTCCCAGAAAGAAATGGAATTTGACATTAGCTTAAGCTTCTGTGTACAATTTATGTGCCGTTTGTATTCAATCTTTTTTAATGCCTTAAGGGTTTTATTTGGTTCATAGGTGTGATTTAAATCTCTTGCTTTCTTCGTTATGTACACGATCGATTCAAACTCGTGAGGGAACCATTGTCAAAGCTTTGGACTGTAACGCTGCTTATGCTAGCCGTGATGCTTTGGCTAAGACTGTTTATTCTCGGTTGTTTGATTGGTATGGTTCCCTTTCTTTTGTAGTTTCAGAAATATTTTACTGGGAAAAAGGAGTCAAAACTCATATGGTGTAGCATCTTTTCAGGCTCGTTGAGAAAATGAATAGGTCAATTGGGCAAGATCCAAATTCTCAAGTACAAATTGGACTCTTGGATATCTATGGCTTTGAGTGCTTCAAGCATAACAGGTAAATTTTTTTGCTTGACTTCTTGGCAATTTCTTTATCAGAGAGTAGAATGCTCTTTTCGCCTTCAAAAGGATGCCAGTCTTTCTTTGTATGTGTATTATTGTCCTATGTTACCCGGACTCTTCAATTTACCTCAAATACGACACCCGAATACGCACGTCCTCGGACTTGGGTATGACACCCAGACACTTCGTTTTGAACCAAAATTATGGGAAAAAATTGCCGAGTCAGACACTTGGACACATACCAGTGTCTTACGCTTCTATAAGAGTCCATGTAACATACTTAATTGTCTCTAAGCATTAATAGCTGGCTAAATAACACGCATCTGGTTTCATCCACGTTTTATTTTATAAATGTATATACATCTATTTTCATTGGATTGCTCATTTGAAATTGTATGGCATTGAAGGTTGTAGGCTTGTTGCACATGGATTATGGTTTTAGATTTCAAAAGAAAAAAGCTGAATACTACCAAACTTCATATGTATATCTACAGTAATCCTTATATGACTATAGACTTGTGAGAGATTAAGGAAGGGCAGAAAATACGGAAGATATGGCATTCAATAATCAATATTGCCTTAGTGTTTATGATATGGCTAAAATTGTGAAACAACTAGAGCGAGTTTCCATGTTATCAGTGGTTTATAATTTAAATGGGTACTGGTGGAGGATAAAATGTAGCACCCCCAATCCTTAGTTCTACTTTTCATTTTTATATGCTATTTAGTCTAGCAACATGCAAATATTCTTATTTTGGTTTAGATATGTTTTAATTATCTGTGCTACATTTATTTATTTATTATTATTTTTTTATGAGTGTGAGTGTAATAGTTTTCCTGTTAAGTGTCAGTGGGCTGTTTTTCTTCATTTTTTATAAATTTTTTTAGAACTTTACGTTGGTTTTTATCTTTTACTGCACATGCTGAGATCATGTACTATCTGATTTTACAGTTTTGAGCAGTTCTGCATCAATTTTGCTAATGAAAAGCTCCAACAACACTTTAATGAGGTATATAGTGATAGCAAGCTTAACCCGCCATCTGTTAATGTAGCAATCTTTGATTTATGAGTATTTATGATCCTTCCCTTTTCAGCATGTCTTTAAGATGGAGCAGGAAGAGTATAACAAAGAAGAAATCAATTGGAGTTACATTGAATTTGTGGATAACCAAGATGTTCTTGACTTAATTGAGAAGGTTCGCTGAAATTTACTTTTTCTTGATGTTATGCATGTATGCAGAGTTGTGGTTCTTTCTCTGTCATACCGTTGTGCTATCAATGGATCGTTTGCCTGTTATGTCATAAAGTTTTTGACGAAGTATATTTAGAAGAGCCCTTGGCTAAGTGGGCAGTGTTTACTTTTTAGGCAAGTTTGGTCTGCTTTTCCCATACATTTGTGCTTACTTTGCTTACATTGTATTTTGTGACTGTATTTTGCAGAAACCAATTGGGATAATCGCTCTTCTGGATGAAGCTTGGTACAGTTATTCTTGCTATTTATACTTAAAAGGTGTATGATATATGGCGGCTTCTGCTTGTGTTTTATCCTTTTCTGTCTGTAAATGTAGCATGTTTCCCAAGTCAACTCATGAAACATTTACGACCAAGTTATTCCAAAATTTCCCGTCACACCCAAGGTTGGAGAAGGCGAAGTTCTCACGTTCGGATTTTACTGTCTCTCATTATGCTGGCAAGGTATGTTTACTTTAAGGGGTTTTTATTTTAATTTAATTTTTATTGTTTAGGAAGTGGGTGGTGAAGCGTGGGCAGGCTTGGGGAATAGGAAAGGGAAAGAGAATTTGGGCCCTTGGTTTGCTTAGGCCTTACTAAATGATGTTTTGTGCTTTTATTCTTTCTGTATTGGCCTTTCACTTTCGGAAGTTCAACCAGAGGGAGGAAGGTAATATATATATATAGTTACTTGTCTACTGAACCCAACTTATGAGTATTAAAACAATCTCTCACCAATTGGCCTCTAATGATTCCTGCGTTTTGTTAACGAGAGGGAGGAAGGATGAAGATATTGATAAGTGAATGAGTCTTGTTTTCTTATATACGTTTTTTTTTTTATATATATTGATCAAGTATTATACTTTTTTAGGTTACTTATCAAACTGAAACATTCCTTGACAAAAACCGTGACTATGTTGTTGTGGAGCATTGTCATGTTTTATCCTCCTCAATCTGTCCGTTTGTTGCTGGTCTTTTCCCTTTGATATCTGAGGAGACATCGCGTTCATCTTACAAGTTTTCGTCTGTATCCTCTAGGTTTAAGGTATGATCATTTTAGAACATCATTAGATTTTGGCATTAGCAATGAGTATTGAGTTGGTTTCATTTTAATTTTGATTATGGTGTATATAATTATGCTGTTTGCATACTCAACTGACTAGTCTTCTTACCTTTGATATAATTCTATTAGCATCTTTATTTATTTTTTGAGAAGAGAGAACTAAGGACATTATTATCATTATAATAGTAATAGTAGTAATAATAATAATAATAATAATAGTAATAATAGTAATAATAATAATAATAATAATAATAATAATAATAATAATAATAATAATAATAATAATAATNTTGTGGATAACCAAGATGTTCTTGACTTAATTGAGAAGGTTCGCTGAAATTTACTTTTTCTTGATGTTATGCATGTATGCAGAGTTGTGGTTCTTTCTCTGTCATACCGTTGTGCTATCAATGGATCGTTTGCCTGTTATGTCATAAAGTTTTTGACGAAGTATATTTAGAAGAGCCCTTGGCTAAGTGGGCAGTGTTTACTTTTTAGGCAAGTTTGGTCTGCTTTTCCCATACATTTGTGCTTACTTTGCTTACATTGTATTTTGTGACTGTATTTTGCAGAAACCAATTGGGATAATCGCTCTTCTGGATGAAGCTTGGTACAGTTATTCTTGCTATTTATACTTAAAAGGTGTATGATATATGGCGGCTTCTGCTTGTGTTTTATCCTTTTCTGTCTGTAAATGTAGCATGTTTCCCAAGTCAACTCATGAAACATTTACGACCAAGTTATTCCAAAATTTCCCGTCACACCCAAGGTTGGAGAAGGCGAAGTTCTCACGTTCGGATTTTACTGTCTCTCATTATGCTGGCAAGGTATGTTTACTTTAAGGGGTTTTTATTTTAATTTAATTTTTATTGTTTAGGAAGTGGGTGGTGAAGCGTGGGCAGGCTTGGGGAATAGGAAAGGGAAAGAGAATTTGGGCCCTTGGTTTGCTTAGGCCTTACTAAATGATGTTTTGTGCTTTTATTCTTTCTGTATTGGCCTTTCACTTTCGGAAGTTCAACCAGAGGGAGGAAGGTAATATATATATATAGTTACTTGTCTACTGAACCCAACTTATGAGTATTAAAACAATCTCTCACCAATTGGCCTCTAATGATTCCTGCGTTTTGTTAACGAGAGGGAGGAAGGATGAAGATATTGATAAGTGAATGAGTCTTGTTTTCTTATATACGTTTTTTTTTTTATATATATTGATCAAGTATTATACTTTTTTAGGTTACTTATCAAACTGAAACATTCCTTGACAAAAACCGTGACTATGTTGTTGTGGAGCATTGTCATGTTTTATCCTCCTCAATCTGTCCGTTTGTTGCTGGTCTTTTCCCTTTGATATCTGAGGAGACATCGCGTTCATCTTACAAGTTTTCGTCTGTATCCTCTAGGTTTAAGGTATGATCATTTTAGAACATCATTAGATTTTGGCATTAGCAATGAGTATTGAGTTGGTTTCATTTTAATTTTGATTATGGTGTATATAATTATGCTGTTTGCATACTCAACTGACTAGTCTTCTTACCTTTGATATAATTCTATTAGCATCTTTATTTATTTTTTGAGAAGAGAGAACTAAGGACATTATTATCATTATAATAGTAATAGTAGTAATAATAATAATAATAATAATAGTAATAATAGTAATAATAATAATAATAATAATAATAATAATAATAATAATAATAATAATAATAATAATAATAATTCCATTATTTGGAAGGTCAATTCACGTAAATTCTAGCTATATTAGAAGAAATGTAGAAGTTGAATGGAGGGAATTTGTTTAGGAACCCGTAAGGCTCCAACAGAGACTGCCAAATTTCAACATTTGGTAGTGCTACCAAATGTAAACATTTAAAGTAGGCATTTAATAGAAAATAAAATTTAAAAGGTAGCTTTTTTTAAGGTGTTTTTTATTCAGGCAGCTTCTAACTGTTTTTTCTTAAAGCAATTGTGGATAATGGTGACAGAGTGATTGACACTGAACCTGCAGGTCGGTTGCTGGATATGTTTGAAAAACTTGTATTAAGGATATTGATTTAGCCATTTTACTGCATTACTTGTGTTGAGGTGGCAGTCGAAATTAATGCAGTCAAGCTTAGTTAAACCGGATTGATTTGTTCTAAAGAGATTCCTGTTACATTGGCTATAGAAGTATATGCTGACATCTTTGCTTTTTTTTGCAATGTGAACAATTTATGAGCATAATTTCTATCTAAGTACTGGTTGAAGTTTGCTGACATACTCTGCTCTGTGACTAACTTCTTTGCATGATGTACTATGATGACCTCATACTGAGTTTTGACAATATTTTTTTGCCCTATTTTCTGCCTAGCAACAACTTCAAGCGCTGATGGAGACACTTAACTGTACAGAGCCTCACTATATTCGTTGCATCAAGCCAAACTCATTAAACCGGCCTAACATATTTGAGAACCAAAGTATCTTACATCAATTGCGTTGTGGGGTAAGTATCAAGAAATTTTATACTTTGCAAATCGTAATTTTAATGCAATGAATGCTTTAATTCCATTGTTATTCTTCTAATGTGTCAATGATAGCCTGATAGGTCAGGATCTTAAGATGTCAATTTTTTTATTCATCTCTGTTTAAATTACCATTGCAAACTGACCTTTTTTTCATCTTGCCCTGCCAAATGTCATTCCTGGAATGTATTATGTATGCAAATATGGGGATTTATTTCCTGCTCAGAGGAATTTTGAACATGGTTTTTGTTGCTTTAAGTTTATATGGTAGGTCTGTTACTCTTTTGTTACATCCCTCTTTAACTGTTTTTGTTCTTGATATCGAGTCCGATTTTTGAAAACTGTTTTTCAACTTCTCCCTATTACGGTAACGTGTGTGTTCCACCGTTAACAATCTCTCCTTTTTCTAGGAATTTTTTGTTTTTTCTTTGTTTATTTTGTGATTGCTTTAATTATAGTTCCTATTACCACTGAATCAATTCAATCTAACTACATGTTTAATGGAAAGTGTGTATACCTTTCATTCCTTTCAATGACAGACGAGAAAACTTGTGTGCATTCTGTTTTGCATGTTCTTATTACTTGATTGTTAAGGCTTCACATTGAAGCAATGTAACAGTGAATGCATGATAGGGGAGATAGATTATAGGTTAGATGTTTGTGATATAGAAGAGTTACCTTGGAGTTTTAGATACCTTTTTGCCTCTTTTGTCCTGTTATTTTTTTATGTATGCTGTCTTTACTTATAGCTAGGATAAGTATGTTGATACACTTATTTTAAATTGTGTGTGTTCACTTATGGATAATTACTTGCATTTCATTCAATTATCATGCATGAAGTGGCTTGATGCATTAGATGTATGTAGGGTGTCTTGGAAGCTGTTCGGATAAGTCTTGCTGGCTATCCAACTCGAAGGACGTACGCTGAGTTTGTGGATCGGTTTGGACTTCTAGTCCCCGGAATTTTGGATGGAAGGTTGTGATCAGGCTTGGTATTTTTATCCATTATTGAATTCTAAAGGAATGTGTTTCTTGTGTATATGTGATTTTTTGAAATAATTTGCCATACTATGAACCATGGCAAAGTTTTGGTGTCCATTTATTTCCTGTCTACTACATACAATAGACCTATACTATCACTAAGTTTGTAAAATGTAATGTTGCTCACTTGTTGAAAATATGTTGAAGTACTGTCCTTGGTTATGCCACCATCCCTAAATGACACTGTATGTTTATGTTCTGCAGTCACTGCTGTATTCTTGCTTTCATTTTTGGTTTCAACAAAACAAAGTAATTATGGAAAGATGATTTAGTGCCTAATGTCATGTTTGGAAGAGGCAATGGTAACTGATTGATTGTGAGCTATGCTGATTCCACTTTATATCACCTCAAGTGCTGATGTCCTATAGCACACATCATTTTGAACCACGATTAATGAATATTTTTGTGTGAAATGGAAGTGTGACAGTTTACAGATTCTTGTTTGGCCATGTGTGATATTTCTGTCCATGACTCCATGTTTAAGTAAAATAATACCCCCTCTTTACCTTTTTTTACTTTGTAGTTGCAACAATTTCCATTTTGGGAAGTTTGGAATTAGTTGCAACATTTTGCTTTCTTTCCATATTTGGCAAACTTTGACTCAAAAGACAAATTATACCCTTATTTACCATCCAACACCACCCTTCTTCACCATTAGTCCCTTATTACCCATCTCCTCTCCATCTACCACACCCACCACTGACCTCTTCTTTCACCACCACTGACCTCTATTTGGTCATTCACCACCAACACTTGCTTATTCTTCATCACCCAACCCCACCGAAAACCCCTCATTTTCCTCACTCACCACCACCACCACCAGGCCCTTCATTGTCGTCACTCAGACACTCACCACCACTGTACCACCAGTAGGCCCCTTGTTTTTGTCGTTCACCACCACCACGAAGACCCTCATTTCCGTCGCTCACTAGCACTAGCAGGCCTCTCGTTATCGCTACCCACAATCACCTACTCCACAAGCCCCATTTTTTTCATTGTCGCCTACGTTTCGTACACAACCTTAGCTCATCCCCTCCATCTTCGTTCACCAATTCAACTTCATTCTCCCAACTTATCACCTTCGAATAGGTAACCAGGGTTTTAATATTTCAATTTGTTTGGTTAGGGTTTGGAATTGGAATTGGGTTACTAGGGTTTGGTCGAGGTGGGTGGTTAGGGGTTGGTTGAATACGTGGTTAGGGTCTGGTTGGATTGGGTGGGTAGGGTTAGAGTTTAGTGAAATACAGTGGTTATGGGTGTTTGCAATGGTTGGTTATAGCTGTTCGAATTGGGTCGGGGTGGTGGTTGTGGTTGTTTGAACTTGGTGTGGTGTTTTTGGCTGTATGAATTTGCCGTGGTGATCCTGGGTGGTTACTTAAGGTTGTGATGACTATGGTGGTGGTGAGGTTATGGCCATGGTGGAATGGTGGTGGTCAGTACAGTGGTGGTTATGGTGTTGGTGGTGGTGAGGTTACAATTATGGTGGACTGATGGTTGGTGAAGGATATGGTGGTGGTGTGAGTCATGCTGATCGGATAGGATTGTTTTTAGAAGCATGGGTAAAATAGTAAATTGGACCTTGCATAAACCCCTGTGCCAGATGCAATTGTTGCTTTAAAAAAAAAACCGAGTGTGTGTGTGCTTTTAATGCCTTTTCTTAAAGTTTTTTGAGATTTCATATACTAAGGACTAAGGAGTCTGGAAAGCAAAACCGAAGTGAGGGCTTGCCAAAAGAAGATATTATCAAGCTTTTTTGTTTGTGTTATTTACTGTTCTACTTCTGTTTTGCTAGTGCTTGATTTTGATTTTCTAAGTTGTTAAAATGCTTTTAATTCTGTTCAATTGCTCATAAAGATGCTCATGTTCTTCCTTTATATATGGTGCAGTTATGATGAAAAGACTATAGCCCTCAAAATCCTGCAGAAGTTGAAGCTTGAAAATTTTCAAGTAAGCTCTCTTATTGCGTGTTTACTGTGTTGATGTATGTGTATTTTTGCACATTTGTGTTTTTTGACTTATCTGGCAATATTCGTTTTTGGCAATATTCTCAAACAAGTATACCTATTGTTTAATGATCATAATGCTTTCTGCTGGTAACTTTAGCTTTTTACAAAGTTCGACCGTTTTCTGCTTGTAGTGTAGCATTACTTAAATAAGTTGTGAGAGCAAGATTTTCTACCATTGTTACTGTTTTAACAAACACAGGATTTAGTGAAGTATAAATTAATAAGGAAATGCTGGTTTAACGTGGTTTACCAACAATATGTTGGCTATGCCCACCGACATAGAAGAGGTTATATTGAATTAGAGGAGTAAAAATAAGCTAGGTTGCAGAATAGGGAGTTTATGTATACTACTGCAGAAGCCCTAATACAAATAAGTCTAAAATTAGGCCCAAGATAGAAAACTGTAGCCTAATATAGCGAGGCTACTGTGATTGGTTTGCGAAATGGGGGCTAATTCTGATTCAGAGCATAATCCTACAGTTACACACTTTGATGAGCATTTTGTTGGATTCCCAAGGGGCGCAATCATTGCAACTAATTGGGCAGAGGAAATATATGTATATATATATTTTTTTTTTTTTTTTGTTTAAGCGCCTTATTCCTTGTACAGTCATATCATGATTGTATGAATCTTGGGTATCAAACAAATTGTATCATTGATTGGCATAGGTTTTCAGCTATTAAAATACAAAGATTGTTTGATTGCTGAACTATTCATTTTTTGGGTGTTTGTTATCTTTAGTGATGACTTTTTATTTTTTCATTATATGATGCTATCAATGTCCTTGCAAAGGCTTGTAACTAGAGTGGCTCAACCATTTGTCAACAAATGGCCTGTGCCAGGATATTTTCATGTTGTTGGTGGTATTGTGTTGTTTAACTTGTCATGCCGGAAAATCTTTTCACCTTTTGTCCTTATGCTTCTTTCTACAGGCTTTTACTATTTGCTGTTGTATAAGAATTGTGATTTTCATATTCTTGTATATTTCTTACAGTTAGGGAAGTCAAAAGTTTTTCTCCGTGCTGGTCAAATCGGTGTGCTTGATTCCCGAAGGACTGAGGTTCTGGATTTTGCTGCTAGGCACGTTCAGAGTCGTTTTAAAACATACGTAGCTCGTAGAGATTTCATTTTCGCCCGAGCTGCAGCATTATCATTACAAGCATACTGCAGAGGTTGTTTTCATCTTCTATTTGCCTTACAATAGTGATTGATTTGCTATGGAATGAAAATTTATGGTTTTGACTTAATGAGGCATTAAATCAATTATTCTTTGACCCGAGCAATGCTTATTTTAGTACTGATTTATTATTAATATTATTTTTTTGAATAAAGTGTAATAGCTCCATTTCAAATCAGTTGCATCAAGTTGTGTTGCATGGACTCCTAGTTTTTGTATGTGAGTGCAAAAGGAAAAGAGATTGAAAAACATGTGATGAAGCGAGCGATAGCGAGAAACAATATATTGAAAAGGAAAAAATAATTTGTTGCATCTAATTTTAAGCATTTATTTTTGGCAAATTGTTGCATCTAATTTGAAATAACATGTTGATACATAGTTGATAACATGTTGATTCATTGTTTGTAAATGTATAGATATTTATTCATTTTATCAGTATACTATTAATTGGGTTAGTCTATAGCATCCATAATTAAGTCAATAAACAAAAACAACCTGTGTTTTTTTGGTCATAGGAATAAAAATTGAAATGTTATGACTGATATCAACTTTTGATAGTTCTTGAAAAAAATAGTACAGCAGATTTTTTTAGCTTATGAAGATTAAATGTTTTGTCATTTCATCAATTAAATTAAAAGATTATAATTTTAATTCTAATATTGGCAAAAACTTGTTCGTTAGAGCTTTTCAAGTGTTGTTTAAACTATTTTCTGTGTGGGGCTTTGTTTTGGGAGGGAGTGATTATATCATTGAAAATCTGACTTGGATTTTTTTTTGTAGGCTGCCTTGCTAGAAGAATGTTTTCTGTTAAAAGAGAAACACATGCTGCCATATGTTTACAGAAATATGCACGTGGCTGGTTATCAAGAATTGCCTACTTACACCTTTATAACTCAGCTGTTACCATTCAGTCCTGCTTACGTGGTTTCTCTGCTCGACAAAAGTTTTTGTTTGGCAAGGAATATAGGGCTGCCATTCTCATTCAGGTCAATGCCATTTTCTATTGATGGTTATGTTTTCATATTATTGTGAATTGGAATCTAAATTTGTGCTTTAGTTACCTGTTGGGGGTTGTCTGGTGTTATGTGATTGGTCTCTTCCCCCCACTCCAAATCAGTATTTGCATCTTTCAGGACAGTCAGGCAGAAAGTGTATAGTTAAGTACTATATCGGGAAAGTTGGTTTGATCTTATGGCAATGTTTGGGTAACTCTCAAATTGTAAGAAATTTTTGGGAGCTTATTAAGGTTATTGGTATCATTTCATCCATTAATAAACTCCATAAGTCCAACTACTCTTTAATGTGAAGGTTGCACTATATCCTTGGGGACTTGAAATGAATTGTTTCACATCCCAATTTGTTTTGTGTTGATATGTATATAAGATCCATGGGGTAATGATGAACCCTGGAGGGATAGGATGTGAGACTTGCTCTCCATATAGGCCTCATGGGGGATATGTAAAGATTCATTTCACGTTTGAAATCTTTGTTTGTTGATATGCATTTAAGATACTTGGGGGAATGATAAATATTTGTGGCGTGGGTTGAATTTCCATGTTCATTTGTCTAAATATGCGGCCCTGTGTTTATCTAGATGTGTGTGGCTGCTTGAGCAGAATTTTATGGATATTGAGCAACTTGAGCTCAATGGCCTATATAAAGTTGATGCTGCAGTGCATTTTTGGTCTAACATTAATGAGCCATGTAGAATGATCTGTGTAACAGCTATATAATTTTCAACTATGATTTAAAATTAGTTGATGTTTCTGATGTCACTTTGGATTGATCAATTGTGGTACTGAGACAATATTTGTGTGTATTATTGCATTCTGTAGGCTCGGTGGAGGATGTTCAAGGTTCGATCAGCTTTCTGTCGGCATCAAAAATCAATTGTTGTAGTGCAGAGTCTTTGGAGGCGTAAGATGGCAAGAAAAATACTTAAAAGGCTCAAGCAAGTATGTGGGCTTGGTGTCCAAGTTTTGTGTGTTGTTGAGCATTTTTGCCTAGAATATATTGATTTCTTTTGCATTGGTGCATAACTTGCTAGATGTCAGACTTGTCACCGGAAATAGGCTTAACTTTGATTTCATTATGAAACTTATACATCGAGCTTTTTCTTATTTTCCCATTTTTAGGTACCGTTGGACTTGGTTTTGCTCAAATGAGCTAGCTGATATTGCAATTTCAGCGTGTATTCATTGGTTTTGTTGTGTGCTATATCTTACTGTTTTTGGTATCCTATATCTTTTTTCAGTTAGAATAAGGTTTAAGGATTAACATGTACCAGTTCAGTGTTACTTAGAATATTTTCGGCTCATTCATAGCTAATTATTCTTCACCTTGTCCTTCCTGTTAGTTCTGTTTAATAAGGTATCTGAGAAGCTTAATGAGTGGAAAGTCGAAAGAGGCCTTTTTTTCTCTCTTCTTCTGGGTGTGTGAGAAGGTACAAATGTATTTATCAGGGGGGCTTGAGTAGTTGAGTACTAGGGGTGTTTTGTTGTTGTTGAGGAAAATAACTTTCAGAAAGAGGAAGAGATCACTTTGTATGACGTTGCTGGGGTGATAGGGAATTGCATCTTCTGGGACTGAAATACAACTCAGTTTTCCTAGCTTACCTTAATTCTTGTGGGCACCAAATTTGTTGGTGCAACCTTGTTTTTTCCCCTTTAACTGTGGCTGTCTGTTACAGTAGAATGATGTGATGTTCTTTTATCAAGTGACTTCATTGATATGCTCTTGAAGTTGTGCGACTCTTCCTGAAGTCATTGCATTATTGGAGCTCCTTTCTGTTCTCTTTCTGGTTCCTTACATGTCTCACTCTCCCATCTATTTATCTCATGATTTTGTCTTTGATATAATTTCTTTCTTATCTGATATGTGATAAAGTTGTGGAGTAAAGATGAGAGGATAGAGGATCCTAGATCTAGAGAAGAATCTGTGTCCTAGTGTGTTCACAAAGCAAAGAGGAAGATGTGTGTTTGTTTGCATTTAAATGTGCAGTTAATTTTTATTTCACTTCTTTTTTTTCCCAGGAAGCTAATGAAGCTGGTGCATTGCGAAAGGCAAAGAATGATCTTGAAAAGAAGCTTGAAGATCTCACGCTGAGATTGCACTTGGAGAGGAGATTACGGGTATCGAAAGCTCAACTTTTCTCTTGTATATCTGCCAGCAGGATTTCCTTGCACATTATTTTTATATTAATAGGACATGTTAAGGGTCGTGGGGTTGATTTCTGGCTACTCTGTTGTCGTGTTCTCCAATTTTTTGATCTATCACTATCCTTTGGCTTGGTTAGTGGAGCTCTAGGAATCTAGGGATGCCCTCCATTGTCATGTTCTTTCCGTCTATTCTTTTTTTTTTTTTCTCTTTGTGTTCATCGTCTCCTTGGAGCTTTTAGTCATTCTGTGATTTCGCATCAATTGTCGTGAGAGAACATTAAAAATGTTTTTAGTTCCAAAAAATAAGTTGCTACTGCTTCTGTTGTTTGTTTTAGTGGACTAAAATGAGATAAGGGCAAGTTATATAATACAATAATTCACCTCATGCATTTAGCGTTTTTTCTTGTACTGCTAGTGTCCATTGTTGGTGGCCAAAGAAGGTGATCCAAAATCATTTCCTTGCTCCATCATAGATATAGTATCGGTCCTCACATTGATTTTTCTGTATTATGAGTTTGCAAATTAATGATTAACTCTTCTCTTTGCTGAACTAATCATTGGCTATTATGTGGAAAAATTGGCTGTGTTTCTGTTCCTAATTAAAAAAATCAGAGCAGCTTGTCCTCTTTCCTTGGAGTCTATATTAACGTCTTTAATTGATTCGGCTATGTCTTCAGCTGTTAGGGTGCCTAAACCAGTATAATATAAAAGAAAATACGGAGTTGTTGTTTTGTATCTGAAAACAAAAAATGCGAGAAAGATATTATGATAATCATAGTTAGGAGGTGTATAAATAAAATTTAAGGGATCGAGGGAGTATTTGCAAAGATATGTTTTTTCTTTGTATTCAGCATACTTTTCCAAGGAGAAAATTACTTTATCTGTATTTTTATATTTGCGACATTGTCCTATTTAGGAAATTTCTTATTGTTTGCAACAAATGATTTCTTTCTATTTTTGCGTCACTTCTCTCTTTCCCTTTCTTTGTCACATGATTTCCATTTTTCTCAATCTATTTATCACTCACACCCATATTTTGCCTAAGAGTCCGTGTAGAAGCATTTGTTGCAACTATAAACAGGCGGAGAGGGTACATTTTGTTTTGCTAGATTCTTGATAAGAGACCTCAGTGTTGGAAACTGGGAGCTGAGTGGTGTGTAGCACTACAACCATATGTGAAGAGAAATAGATTCTGTCCAAAGGGATAGGGTCAGTGATGTGTATATTTGGCGGTTCTAGCTCTTTTGTGCAATGAAAATTAACTTAGATTTAAATAACCTTCACCCACTTATACTTTTCTAAGGATCTTAACACACAATTATGGTTTCACTCGCCAAAATCACGAATTAATGGGGTTTTGAGAACAATCGTGTGGCTTTACTCACCAAATGAGTAATTAATCCTAGGCTTCACTCACCTAAAACTAAGGGTTTTATAAATTGATTCACTCTCAACTCACAAGAATAATCTTGGACTTACACTCATCCAAAACTAGTTTCTATGCATACTCATTAAGTTGACACAAAACAAGGCTTGTGCTTTATTAATGAAAACCAAGGAATATTTATAGGCAAAAAACCCTTACTTTTAGGCCCACTCTAAGAAGATAAAAATCAGAAAATAAATACTATTACACATCCTAACAAAATTGTAAACATACTTGTACTCAAAGTAAAACAAACCTAACTAAAAACTGATTTCTAGTTTGACAGCCGAACAAAACATGGGATAAAACATTATCTTACGAATTTTTTCTAGATTTTTGAAATATTTTTCCTTGAAAGTAGATTCAATAAGCTTTCCAAAACATTTTCACACGCCTTCTAGTTCAAAGCCATATTCAATGAAAAATCTTCAAAGTCAGACAAACTGCACAGCTCCGAAACTGAAATTCTATCTTTAGAAACTCCAAGAAACGTCTATGATTGAATCTTTTAATCAAGAAACCTTCAAGAACGTAATTCTCATGTCTTCCAAACCATACATGCTCGAAAATAACACTAATCCTCTTAATCATTTGGGCCTTTTGGATTGACGCAACTCAATCTCATGATCAAAATGCGACACAACAAGAATTAAAGAAAGCAGTTAAAATTAATGGTTCTAATTCACATCAGTCAGGTAGTGGGCTGACTCATCTGTTGGATGATTTCGGGCCTCATGGCCCATTAAGAGGACAAGGCGACTATTTAAAGATATAACAATTCAAATAGTTAGGATCCCTTGGGCTCTGATGATATTTCTCTTCAACTGCCATCTGAACTGTAGTCTAGTACTCTAGTGAATGTGTACCCATATCAATATTACTGGGCCTCTTTGTCCATTTCTGTTGATTTGGAGACAAATTGTAAGATTGTACCTTGGTTGTCTTTTTGATGTAGTCGAAAGAACGTTAATAGTTACTCATGTGCTTGTCAATTTTTTGGCATCATCTTTATGCATTTTTTTTGTGTGGTACGCGCTTGACAATTCACGTAAGTGGGTAATTTTAAACTGTGTATATGTTCAATTTTGGAGGATGGTACTAGCATCAATTGCCTTGCTTTTAGTTCCTTTTATAACAAAGATTATTTGCCCAAAACACAGGTCTCAGTTGAAGAAGCAAAAGTAGCTGAAATATCAAAGCTGCAGAAAGTTGTTGAAGCTCTCAATCTTGAGTTAGAGGAAGCCAAGTCACAGAGTATTAAAAAAGGCAGTAAAGATGCGCAACTTCAGAGTGACTTAGAATTATACATGAAGGAAAAATATGAGTTGCAAAAGCAACTTCAGAGCATGGAAGATTATAAAAAGGAAAATTCGATATTGAGGGTTAGTTACTTGTTGCTTATAACTGATAGATAATGGATGAATTAGGTGGCTGAAAAAGGCAGTTTTGTTATGAACTTTATTTTTGGTTGCAAATTTTGAATACTCAAAATAGAGGTCATGTTGAGAATGTTTACTTGGGGGGAGGAATCATTCATTCTTTTACATGGTGGCCTTTATGTATTTTTTGTTGTTGCTATCATTCCTTTTATATATATATATATATATATATATATATATATATATATAT
>PYUH01004010.1:769353-811980 GCA_016808085.1 Suaeda aralocaspica
ATATATATATATATATATATATATTTCGGTCTTTCTCCCCTCCAAGATCTCTAATGTGTTTTACATAACCATTTTTAAAAAGAAACTAGTATTATGTCCTCCCAAGGTCAAATTAGAGGTTTGAATCATGTGTCTCTATGTCCGTCTTGTGTTGCACCCCCTCTATATTTGACATGTGACTAACTAAAGACCAGTAATTTTTTTATTTGTTTATTATTATTATTATCATTTATTTATTTATTTATTATTTTTTTTATTATAATTTTTTTGTACAATCGGACACTTTTTGATGCATTTACTTTAAGTGTTATGCTAATTATTTTGTTGATGTTGAAGCTTTGTATATTTGTTGAAATTTGACAGATTTTGTTACTAAGTTTGTGAAAGTTCTAATGTATAAATTTGCAGAATTCGTTTGAAGCTTTAGAGAAGAAGAATGTATTGCTGGAGACTCAGCTTGCTAGTGCTCAGAAAGAGAATAGTGATACAATACAAAAGTTACGTGAAGTTGAACAGAAGTGTGGACAGTTGCAGCAGAACTTGCAAAGGTTCATACCATCAACTATGAAGTATTAGTTGTGTGATGCATGCATATAACTTGTTTAATTAGCTTTTCTTTTGCTAACGTTGTTGCAATGGGATTCTCTTGCTAATTGTAATTGTACTTAAACTGCATTAGTATGAAAGAAGCTAGGAACTCAGATGTCATAGATTAACATTCTCCTACAACACCATTGTGACTGATCACCCTCAAAAGAAGCTTGAAATTCTTTCAAACGATTAGCTGTAACACTTCTGATTGTTAGGGATTTAGGGCATATACATATCCAAAAAAACTACAAATTAGAGGATTTGTTAGAATGATGTTTCAATTGATGAAATATGGCAAATTATTGTACGTAGTAGATGTTTATTTTTTAAAACTTGGTCATGGTTGATTCTTTTCCATGCTTCATGGATATATATGTACTATACTTATTAAATTACATCTAGATATATTTTGGAATTGCTTTTTGCAGTGTTTAGAGCTAAAGAGGAAAAAACTTAAACTCTCATTTTCTCTCATGAAGTAGATTGTGAATTTATCTTCTATAACTATAACTAATTTAAAAACCGCTGACACTTCATCCTTAGACACATGTTAGTTTTTCATATAAAAATTCCTCACTTAAGCTTATTTAGCTATCATCCTCTTCAAGCTTTTTTTGTTACCAACTTATTTATGAAAATAATGAAATTCGATGAAATGGGCTATTATGTATTTTTATTTTCCTTTTGCATCTTAATACAGTTTGGATTATTTATGAATGATACATATTATACTTAGCATTCCTTAAAATTTTGTTCAACTTAAATTGTTTTTTAGAATTTTTTTTTTCAAATTATAAAAGAATACATACGATATAAATTTGTTTTCTTTAGAATCGTATATCGGCACTAATCTAGTCTTATATCCTAATGATAAAAATAATGCGTATACAACGATATCATATATATACATATATTGATACTCTCTATTTATTGACAAAATTAAATTGTCGCCTTTGAGAAATGGCATTGCCATCTTTTATTAATTGTCTTGGTGGTATCTTGTTGGATGTTTCAAGCTTCTGGTGCTATGTAATTCCCTCATCTCAGGCCTTTTCCTTTTGCTGTTATGTACTTCAAAAAAGTGGTAAGTTGTTTTATGTGACAATGAATTTCTTTTTTATAGTATGGAGGAGAAGCTGTCGAATTCAGAGAATGAAAGTCTTGTGTTACGACAAAAAGCTCTGAATTCGTCCCCGAAGAGAAGTCGTCCAGATTTTGTAAAATCAGTTTCTGATGTAAGTATACCCAATCCACTTGATGTTTAAAACATTTGACACTATAACAGTATGGGCATCAGCAATTGTGCTAAATTATTTTATTTTATTTTGTGCTAAAATTATTGTCTTCCAATAGTGTTGTCATTGAGTAGTTACATCCCCTGCTGCAATTATCGCTCTGATGAAGTGTCTATCCTTTGAACTGAGAAGTTTGTTTTTCGATTTTCAGATTTACAGTGCAATGAGTATTCCATATCTGGAAAAGAAGTCCATCTATGTGAGTCAAATAGTTGCTGCTTTCTTTTCCGCACCATTTCAAGATATCTAGTACAATAGTACCTGTTTGTAACATTTAGCCGAGATTTGTGCAGGAGACACCCACACCAACAAAACATACCCCAGTATCTCAGGGACTATCAGAATCACGTTGGTCAAAATTGACTGTTGAAAGGCACCAGGTTGATGTTTTTTTTTTGGTTTTTTATTTTTATTTTTTATTTTTGTTGTTGTTGTTGTTGTTGTTGGCATATTCTTTCTTATGGCATCAAGTGAAGTTATTACCAATAAGTAAAGCGGAAGTTCTTTCACCAGTCTGTTGTTAGTACTTGAAGCTTTTGTCCTGCTTTCCAGGAAAATTATGAGTTCCTCTCCAAATGCATCAAGGAAAATATGGGGTTCCAAGATGATAAACCTGTTGCCGCTTGTGTGATATATAAATGTCTTCTTCACTGGCATGCCTTTGAGTCAGAGAGGACAGCCATCTTTGACCACATTATCGAAGGCATTAACAATGCCTTGAAGGTAAGATATTTTAAGTTTACTGTAGTTTGGATGGATATTGATGTTGGTATTTACTGTGTGCAAATGACTTTTTCTCCTTATTATTTCAGGAAGGGGATGAAAATGACACATTACCTTATTGGTTAGCTAATGCCTCAGCGCTTCTATGCATCCTACAGAGGTGTTTAAGATCAAACAGTTTCCTAAATGCAGCTTCTAATCGCGCTGTTGGGTCTGCTGGTTTAAGTGGACGGTTTTCGCAAGTAAGTACATTGTATCTAAATGACTGCTGCTGTTCTCTTGAATCTTGTATGGTTCTTCATCCGTACAGTGATACATTGCTGATCCTGTTAAAGCATATGGGGGATTTATAAAGGCTCTGAAAGAAAATGTTATTCTTTTTTGCTTATTTTATCCGCATTGTAAGTAGCGTATGCCATTGATTCGATTGATTTTACAAAATAACCTACGATAAATTTTGATTTTGTATGGTTACATTTTATGTTGCACTGGTGTTGTCAATGACTTGTAGTTATTATATATGAATTAGTAGTAACAACTAATATTTCGGGGAAAAAAAAAATTACTATAACAGCTGGAACAACTATTAGAGTACCCTTTCTTGTCATAAATACCTCCTGAGAAAGGATTATGACTTCTCACCTATTAGTGCTCTTTCTTGAGAAAGAAGTGATGCTTCTCAATTGGAGGTGTACTTTTTTGTTCTTAAACAACCACATTGAGGACTTCACGTTTAATGTCTGTCTGCCTATGGAAATCTGCATGATTTTCTGATGCCATTGCTTGTAATGTGAGGCTTGGCTTACTAGGTGATGCAATGAGCATATATGCATGTGTACTATACTACTATGTCTTACTCAATTTGTAAACCAGAAAAGAAACTTCTTGTATAAAGCTGAAACCTAATTTAGCTACAATTTTTAGCATAGCATCTTGCATGTTATCTGATGTGGACATTGTTCCTTCCAGCTATTGTCAAGCTGTCAGTTATTCAGTTAGCATAAGAAGTGACCTGGCCCCGTTCCCCTGGTGGTAACGTTTACTTAAATTGAATCATTCTTCTGGTCCTCTGTAATTTGAATCTTGCTAGTGTCTGCACCATCTATTTGCTTCTTTCTCTCTTCCATCGAGTATAATGTCTAATATTTAATCTAAATGCTAGTTGTTGTTCCATCTTTCCTGTCTTTATTTTGAAGTTATTCATTGCTTGTGGATTAAATGGCAGTGTACAAAAGCAGGATAGCACAAAATGAACTGACTTAAGAAAATGGCTTATAAGGATGCTGCTTTTTTTCTCCTAACTGTCAAACTGTGCATGTCAGGTCTCATGTTTGGCTCTAGGACTCTAGTGCCAATCCTTGCATGTTTGGCTAGTGTAGTAATTTTTTTCTCCTATTTATTATGTGGGTTGAATAAATTGCCTATATCAGGTCTCATTGATTCATATATCCCATATTTCTTAGGGTTTAAAGACTCCCTTGAAGTTTATTGGCTTTGATGATGGTGCTTCTCATGTTGAAGCAAGATATCCAGCTATCTTGTTTAAGCAACAGCTCACAGCTTCGGTTGAGAAGATTTTTGGTTTAATTCGTGATAATCTGAAGAAAGAAATATCTCCAATGTTAGGAGTTTGCATACAGGTATGTGTTTCTGTTCTCTGAAGTGACAGAGCTGAATAGCTGATGGAGGTTTTTGCAGTTAGCTTCAGCTGACTAATTATGATCACTAGACTGTTGAATTTAGTAGTGATATCAGTTTTTTGTTTGCAGGCTCCAAAAGCTACACGAGGTGGAAAAACATCTAGATCACCCGGTGGTGCACCACAGCAGCTATCAATTAATCAATGGGATCGGATTGTTCAATTCTTGGACTCCCTCATGGATCGTCTACGGGAAAATCATGTATGTACTGTTTTCCTTATCCTTCCTGCTATAGTTTCTGGTGTTCTGTTTTCTTCTTGACGATAAATGTCTCAACATATTTCAATGCTAGTTGTCTAAATTCATGCAGCATATGTGGGTGTTAGGCCACTTATAGATCTCAAGTCTAAACCATACTCATGAAAGTTCCTGAACATATCATGTCATTCAAATTCATCACTATATGCCTTTCAACTTGATTACATAGTGGACTATATTCTTTATTTCTGTGATGAATTTTGCTGTAGTTATGCTTTTTTATGATAAATGCCGTTGTCATTTCTTTGAGAATTTTGTTAGATGGTTGAGGCACCTTAGCATCTATTACAGAATGTAGATTAATACGGATAATTCAAAACTAAAAACCCACCTACGTAAAGCCTAGTGGTTGATATTTACTACTCCCTCCGTTTTTTTAGTTGCAACATTTCAAAGATTACAATATTCATCTTTTAAGCTTTGATTTAATTTCATGATCAATGTATAAAGAGGAACATAGTTAATATGGATCTCGTTTGATTCATCTTGATGTGCACTTTATTAACATATAATTTTTATAAATATATAAGGCTTTTTTGTATTTTAATACCTTTTATTTTCCAATTTTTGAATTTTAGTACCTTATGTTTTTATTTTTTTATTTTTTTATTTTAGTACCTTATGTTTTCAAAAAACACAAAAATTAGTACCACTAACAGATTCTGTCAAAAACTCCGTTTGGTGGGCCCACTTTTCGCTAATTAAGGTCATTACCTTCCTTTTCTCAACTAAACTTCATCATTTTCTTACTCATCTCTTTAATTTTACAACTTTCTTTTCATAATCAACCCTAAAATCCTTATTTGAACCTTAATTTTTTCTCCCCGAATTTTAGATATCAATGGAATAACCCAAAAATTCCCAAATTTTACAAATTAATTGAACATTGTCAATCAATAGAATAACTCCAAATCAATTAGAACCCTAACTTTTGGAAGGTTAATCTAATTTGTGTACTACTTTAATGATTGTTTGTTACTACACTTATCATAAGAGAAAGATTGGATTTTTCATTTTTAAATCATTGAAACCTAAATTTCAAATCATTTAATAAACCCTCAAATCAAGTGAAAAACTTCAAGTCAATTAGAATAATAACTTTTGAGTAGTTAATCTAATTTGTGTACTTGTGTTGATTATTGTTTGTTCTTTACTTATGTAGAGAATTAAATAATGGATTTCAAGTAAAATTTTCAGATTAAATAAAAGTTTAATTGAGTATAATATAGGTTAAATGAACGTTTAATGGAGTATAATATAGAGAGCGAAATTGTTTTTTGGAGGAAAGAGAAGGAGAATAGGTGAAAAAATCAAAAATACAGTCGTTGGTGGGCCCCACTTTACGGATTTTTTGACGGAATCTGTTAATAGGTACCAATACTTAGTTTTTTGGAAAACATAAGGTACTAAAATTAAAAGAAAAACATAAGGTACTAAAATTCAAATACTAGAAAATAAAAGGTATTAAAATACAAAAAAGCCAATATATAATTAGAGTTATAAATTGTTAAAAATGTGCCTTGGCAAATGTGAAAAGTGAAATGTTGCAACTACAAAAAATGGAGGTAGCATAATTCTTAAACAGCTCCAAATGTATTTCACAAGTGATGTATGCAACAACTTGAATTTGATGCGAATTCTGAAATCCTTTTTGAAGTTATTAAAATGGATTAGTGAATCTTTAATCGTCCTTCACTGTTTCATTTGGGATGGGCAGAGTGGGTGGGGGTAAGTCACTTCCTAATAATTCAGTGAAATTAGTTTGTACAGCTTAATGATTATGTCTGCAATTATTACCACATACTTTTGCTTTTGCTTTTGAAGATCTGTCGTCATTTGTGCTTATCTGTTTTAAATTATATGATAAATCTTATTGGGTACAAGTCTCTGCTTAAATGTTATGCTGATCAGTAACTTGATATAGGTATAAGTCTCTGTTGTCATTTGTGCTTATCTGTTTTAAATTATATGATAAATCTTATTGGGTTCAAGTCTCTGCTTAAATGTTATGCTGATCAGTAACTTGATATAGGTACCCTCTTTTTTTATCCGCAAACTGATTACCCAGGTTTTCTCTTTTATCAACATTTCTCTTTTTAATAGGTAAGTAAGTATGTAGGTTTTTCTTTGGATGCGTGTCGTAGACCTTGTTTTGCTTTCTTTGCTAAATTTTTTTTTTCTGCAGTCTTCTGCTGCGTCGTGAATGTTGCACCTTTTCAAATGGTGAATATGTCAAATCTGGTTTAGCAGAACTAGAAAAATGGATTGCTGGTGCTACTGAGGAGGTAAATAGCCTTTTAATTATTCTTTCTTTCATTTTTGGGTCTTCATTGAGTGGCCAAGTCATAAATGAATTTCATTTTTGCTCGAATTGTAGTTTGCTGGGACTGCCTGGCATGAGCTGAACTATATTAGACAAGCTGTTGGTTTCCTGGTACGTCTTGTGTATTAGCTTGCTGCTTTTGCAACTGTATGCATCATGAATTCTGCTATATCTCACTCGCTGAGATTGTGAGTTTTTAGGTAATACATCAGAAGAGGAAAAAGTCTCTGGAAGAAATTAAGCAAGATTTATGCCCGGTATAATTCCCTTCAGCACACCAAAATTCTGATCTTTTGTTGTGTTAATAATACATGTTTACATTGGGATATTAATGAAAACATTTGTTTTCTATTTGGTAGGCATTAACAGTTCGGCAAATCTACAGAATAAGCACTATGTACTGGGATGATAAATATGGCACCCAAAGTGTCTCCAATGAGGTTATTAGCATTCTTTGTTTATTCAATTTGTTCAAGTGATGCTCCATGTATTTTCTCAGAGAAAAAAGTGTTATTGCATATATTGCTAATCTCAAAGGGATTAATTGATATTATTTGTATAAGTTGTCGGTCTAGTGGCCCAGCTTGATTAAGCATTTAATCATTCAGTGTGGTTCATTGAGTGCTCATGATGTGTCTGGAAGCTCTTTTTCAGTCCCGGTTTATGATGTTTGAAGTTCAGAAGAGCTTCCAATATTTTTTGATTCAATGATAAAATTCAATGTATTGCAGGTTCATGAATTCTAAGCCGAGTACTTTATGTCAGCTTACAAATATTGTTTTGAGTGTCAGGTGGTGGCTCAAATGAGAGAGATGTTGAATAAAGATAACCAGAATCTAGCCACTAACTCATTCTTGCTGGATGATGATCTAAGGTAATTATGCTTTGAGCAAATTATGTCATTCTAAACCATGCTATAGTTGAGACATCGTGAGCATTATGTGACTTGCATTCCAGTTAAAATGTACTCCCTGCTAATATATCTACCTGAGTGCCAAGGCAAAAGTGCTATTGCTAGAAATTTTGAGATTAATTACCAATCTACTTATATAATACGGGGTAATATTTGATGTATTAAAATAAAAGGAAAAAAAAAAAAGAAACGAAACCAACTTTGCTTTTAATTTTCTTGACCACCCGTTCAATGAGATTTCCTTAATTTCAACTTCTCTACTTCATCTGCCATTGACTATTCAGTTCCATAGAGCAATCTTCAGATTACTGGACTTGATGAATATCTTCCTAGCTTGTTAAGTCTTTAACCCATTTCATGCCTTTCCTCATACAAATGCATGGATTTCAGGCTTTGTAGTTTTTGTCTTTACTCCCAAGTGCTCAAAGCCCTTGATTGGATGAGAATTCCACTTTGCTTTAGGGGTCATATTCTGCTATAGATGTTATTTGCTGCCATGTTTCCTTGCTTGAGGCCTTTTTGTTCAACAGGGTTTAGTTTAGTTTTTTTTTTTTTTTTAATACCCTATCCTCTTGTAATATTTCACATGCATCTAGCAAAACCCAGGTAGTTGTTTGTTTCCTGCAATTGAAAACTTTCATGAGTAATGATAAATGATGAATTGATTACCATATTGTGAAGTGACTTTCAGCTTTTTGTCAAGTGAGAAATTTGCTATATCTTAGGTTACCCTTGTTGCCGAAGATTTATCAAATTTAGCTTTGCGAGGGAGATTTACAAGGAATTTTTATTAGAACTAGTAGTAATAAAATGTACAACATTTACATATCAACTCATTTAAAATATCATTTCAGTTCAACTGTTTGTAGTTGAGTTGAGTTCAATTTATTTGACTTCAGTGCTCTCACCATTTGAGAGTTGTGGTGTATTCATATAATATTGAATCAGCACTTCATTCTAGAATTACTGTTCAACTTTAGGTAACCTTGTATGTTTGATTCTTCCTGCAGCATACCGTTTTCTACTGATGATATATCAAAGGCCATCCCAGCTATTGATCCAATGGATGTCAAAATACCATCATCTATATCAAGTGTTCCTGCTGCCAAATTCTTGCTTGAAGATACTTCAGCAGTACCTCCTGCTGCTACTTGAGTTTACTGTACGCTTTCAGAACAATGGTATAGTTTGTAGTGCATGGAAAGCAACACCTATTCTTGCAAGAGTTTGTACATGTCAGACAACTAGGCTCATGGAGGGATTCTAGCTCATGGCTGTTCGCATTCTAGATAAATTATCACCTTATGGTTAATTATTTGTAAAACAATATACTCTCTTTGTCCCCATTTAAAATACACCCCCCCCCCCCCCCCCCCCCCCCCAAAACAAAAAAAAAAAAGAAGAAAAGGGGAGAAGTTAAAAGTGTTAGGAATATGTGAGATTGATTCCGGTCCTGCATATCTTAAAGCTCAAGGTTGCCCGCTATTTTTGTGCATGGACAGCCTTTTAGTTGGTGTGACATCTAGTGCCCATACTCCAGAACTGTAATTTACTTAGTCAATTTGTTTGTACATACATTTGTAGGAATTGTAGCAGAATTAAGTTGTAGAATAACTAGGAATATGATCTAAATGTGTATATACTGCTACTTCCAGAATTAGAAGATTAAGGTCAGCTGTTATGCGTAGTCATAGACTCATAGTTGAAAGACCCAATTATGTGGGCACAAGTTCCTTTTTCCATTTCACTGTAAATTTTATTGTAGAGGGACATTTCCCGAGGGTACCAATGCATTTTGCGAATTTGTACATGATGTTTTGTTAAATGTTGGGTACAATATTCATCTAAATCCTTTAAACTTTTGCATGATGGATGTAAGTGTGTTTTTTGCTGATGTCTAGTACTGGTGTAGTACGGAGTATGATAATGTTTAAGAAATTAATATGATTTTGCGGAAAATATCAAATTCGGATTTGGTTAACTATTTGTTATTTATTTTGTCATTCGCTTAAGTATAATACACTATTTAATTTCTCAGTCCATAATTGCATCCAAAAATTATGGCTTGTTTACTACAGTTGAACTGAGCTGAGGTGAATTGAGCTGAACTGAGCTGAGGTGAATTGAGCTGAACTGAACTGAACTGAACTGAAAGTTTTTATTAAGGATTAATGATTAACAAAATAAAAGAAGAGTAGAGCTGAACTGAACTGCTTTTAAGGCTCTTAGGTTAACTACTTTATAGTTAATATATTAGTACCAAAAAAAAAAAAAAAAAATTTCTCCAAATGAAATAATTCCAGCTTAAAAACCTACTCTCTCCCTCAATATTGTGGTTAACATTGCTACAAAAGTTTCGAAAGCATTTGAAGCAAATTTTCAAACAAAAATGGTTTGTATGTGTGTCTAAATAAGTTAATACACACCAAGAGTTAAATCGAGTTCCAACTCTACTAAGTTAAGCAACTTGAGCCACTTAAGTAGGGGTGTGAAAAAAAATCTGACTTGAAAACTTGACTATTGGTCTTACAAAATGGGTATTTTTTTGGGTAAATTTTATTTTTATCAGGTCGGATACCTGGCCTGGATAATTGTTACTTGTTTCTGGTCGAGTTTGGGCATTTGTCCCTTTTTGTGAGCGGGCACCCAACAATGAACACCCATACACTTAAGAGATGTTTGGTCCTTTGGAGTTGGGGCCTGTTTACTTCGCCTGAAAACAGCTAAACTGAAAGATTTTTATGAAGGATTAATGAGTAGCAAAATAAAAGAAGAGCCGAATTGAACCGAGCTGAGCCGAAATGAACCGAACTGAATTGAACTGAACTGAACTGATTTTAAGCTGAAGTAAATAGGCCCTTGTGTCTCAAATCTAAAAACTAGTGTTGAGAGATTCATCCATCAAAACTAAAGGTGTGCGACCCGGGTTGATTCAAATGTAATGAATGCTAAATTTTGATGAAACAAGTAAGCCATATAAGAAAAGATATGGTAACTTAATATGCACCGGCATCAATGACACGTAGTATTATGAAGTATTAGGTTACCAAAACATTTAGCAAATGGTTTTTCTATTTAAAATTATCATTTTTGGATTCAAATTCGATTTTGGGTTACCAAAACCTTTAGCAAGTGGTTTTTCTATTTAAAATTATCAGTTTTGGATTCAAATTCTATTTTATTGATGGTTTTCCACAACCTAATCTAACATTTCCATCTCCATCAATTCATGAAACTTCTCTTTTTTTTTTTTTATTACAAAGGGGTATAACCATACATTTCAGGGCTAACCATACGACACAGCAATGTCTCTTCTTGCGGCATTAGCAAGATTGTGAGCATTGCATACTTCCTGTCTACTGACTTTAATTAAGCGAATATAATCTAATTTAGTACATATCCAGCACCAAATGTCTAATAGGATTGAAGGGTTGCATGAAAGCCTTGACCACCTCTGCACAATCTGTTTTAACTATAATCTGGTGTCCATGTTCCCTTCCACGCAAAATTCCCAGGAATACACTCCACATCTCCGCTTGAATCGGTTTTATTGCCTGGATGTGGCAGCTTCCGCTAGCACAGTCTGTTTATGCCACCCTGACACTTTGCTTTCTCTTATCTCTTTTCCAAGCCCCATCAACTTGGATTTCCACTAGAGGGTACCGGTGGAAATTTAGGGAAATTTCATTTTATATACAAGAAAAAATATAGTCCTTGATTTGTGTTGATGGAAAATAATTAAATACACAAGTAGAAATAAATTAACTGTTCAAAATTGGGTAAATTTGTGAAAATACAAATTTAACAAGCAAATTGGGATGTCATTTTTTTTAATTTTATTTTGGTACAAAGAAAATAAAATTGCTCAATTGATTTGGAAAAAAAAAAAAAAAAAAAAAAAAAAAAAATTTAGCTCAAATCAAATGAATAAATTTGGTTACACCTCGTTGTGTACAAGTCTAACCATTTGTAGCAATGACATATTAAAAAATACGAAAAAAATAGTGGTGTCATAGAATTTTAGTTGATTCTTAAAATTACACATTATGAATTAGGTATCTTTTTTTTCTACTCAAAAATGAAAAATTGCAAAAACTTAAATAACGTGGTCTCGTATAATAAGATCATTAATTAGCTAGAAAACATATGCAGAGTACTAGTCAAATACGAAAATTTAAAGAAAACTGATAAATTATTAGGCTTTAACGGTAAGACGATATTATAGTTAAAGAGAGATGGACCGTCGATCTTTCGTAAAGACTAATAATTTAATTGGATGCTAATAATTTATTGCATCCGAATTGAATGTTACGAAATAAATTATTAGTCTTGTTCGATAAAGCAGTTTTTAGTTTTTCTTTTTTTTTTTTTGGGTGAGATTGAATGATATAAAACCAAATACTACGTATAAGTCATGTGTGATAGGGTGGTTTTTTTTAGCCTACAACTTCGCCGAGCCGACTAGTCCACTGCGCATTTATCGAACAAAGAAGACGACTAGAGAGGAACGACAAGGCGGTTTTAATTGATTTCCATCATTCAATTTGGATGCTATACATTAACTCCTAGCTTTTCAATTGGAATAAATTTGGAATCCAAAATTCAACATCCAAATAAAAATTAGAAGGTGAATTAGATTAATTAGATTTGGATCGAACACACACCCCAATCTTACATTGCACATTTCCGTTGAAATAAGTAGAACAAGTTCTCCCAACAGTAACCTTATCCTGTATTAAAATGCACAGATTCTGCCGGTCATAATCTTTACCAAAAGTTACAATCTCAAGCACTTTTATTATGTTGTTGTTAAATCTTGAATGCAAGTAAAAGATTATAGTGCAAGAATGGATACTAATCGCAAGCATATGTGAGATAGAATACTACCTATTATATATATATATATGTGGTTGTTCAAGATCATGAACAAGAGCTACACATAAAATGTCAAGATACTTCATCAGTTTTAGTCCTCTTCCCCATCAAAGGGGAGGACAAATTAGAACGAACAACACTAGCACTAACAGCACAATGCTGCAAATCAACAAGGGAGAACGACCGCCATGGGGGAGGAAGTGAAGGCGGGGACCGAGAAGGGCTTCGCCGGCTATTCTTCTCGTCTGATTCAGGGATTGATTCATTGTCGTCAACAGGAGGCTCGCAATTTTTCATAGCAACTGCGAGCGCCAATGTGCTTCGACTGGAGTTAGTTGGCCTTTTCGCAATGCCGCCTCCAATCCCTGGACCTTTGAGCCAAGATGCTCGACCTTTTTCGTTGAGGATATCATATGCAAGTAGGTTTTTACGTTTCCGAGAATAAGCATTCTCGGACTTTGTGATTTCTTTGATTGAGGAACCCGCAGCGTCGGTTAAACTTGCAAATGACTTTGATTTACCATTGTAGAATTTGGATATTCCTCTCCTGCAAGGTTGGGAAATAAGGTTGAAACATGTTAGAGAATATTCAAAGCATATATACCCATTTAGTGATGGCAATGCTCTTAGAAAAGTAAAAGAGCAACTCCAACTTTGGACGATCATGGGTCTCAACTGAGGCATGGAAATGCCTTATTTTTATCTAAAAACATATTCTTTGGTGAGCTTTCCTAGTGAAGGCATTATTTCACTTACAATTTCCATTGATGCTTTCAACATTATGGTCACAATCAACGGAGTAAACATTAAAGAAAACCCAATAAACAATTTTTACTAAATCGCTTCGCCGCATCATCGAATCAGAATAACTGAATCACTAGACAGATTCCTAGGCATTTTTCATTTTCAAAACAACAAAAAGAATCAATCAAAGCACTTGAGATCACTTGAGATCATTTCAAAGATATCAACTTGATTGTGAATTCCAAGCCCACTTATGGTGAGGCAAAACAAAAAAAAAAACATTTACTTTAGCTTTGTTTGTTGTTTTGTTTATAATATACATATCAAACATTAACTTAGATCAAACAACCTTGACTTAAAATTTAGAACTTTATGATTTGGACCAAAACATAAAATTTTCATACCCCTTTAATTCAAGATCACATACCAATTGAGGACTTGAAACACCTACATTCACAACATCACCAAATTTAAGTTTCACAAATCCCATTGTAGTAGGATTCATATCATCACAAAATAATTCATCATAAATATCATAAGGAGGAAAAAGATATGATACTTTCAAGTTTAAGCTACAACTTAGTAACCATACTTCAAAGTTGCATTTCAAATATGTAAAACACACCAACCAACCTACAAAGATTATCTAACAATCAACAAATTGGATAATGATGGATTATCACATAAAAGGGTAAAATTGTAAATTTAACTTGGTCCTAAACTTTAAATACAAAAACCATCAATCAAAACACAACACATCTAACAAAGAAAAAAAATAAAAATAAGAAACCAATTTACTAAACGAATCAACCTCAATCACAAAAAACCCAAAAACATTAACTTCAATTAAAAAAAGACAACAAATTTAGTAAAAATAACAAAAACCCAGATCAAAATTCAAAAAACCCAGAAAAATTAGCTTATAAAATCAAAGAAAAATAAAAAAAATTATACCTAATTGGTAAAGCTTGTTCTAAAGCATCAACCGCAGAATCAAAAGAAGTGTTCTTTAATTTACTTTGAACTTCATGTTCACCTTCAACATCATCTTTATCATCTTCAACATCACTGTTCATACCAATTGAAGAAGATGATGAAGAACTACATGGATCTAAATACCCAGATTCTCTCATCACCGTTCGATCTGATAAATTGAACGGTGATAATTTATTCCTGCGCAAAAACCCACCTCCTGAATTTGGATTATTATCCAAAGCAATTGACATTTAATATTATTTTTAATTTATAAAATAATACTCCGTATGTTGTAATAATAATGATATGGGTTTAATTTAATTTTGGAAATCAAAAATGGGTATTATTTTAGTTTATTTTTTTTAAAGAGAAAGAAAAATAAATTTGAAGCAAGAAGAGAAAAGTTGAGACTATATGAGAGAGAAAGGGAAAAAATAAGAGAGAGAGGAGAAAGGAGAAAGGAGAAAGGAGAAAATGTGAAGTGAAGGGATAATTATAGAAATCAAAAAGATTTTGTAAAAATTTAATAAAATTTAAAAAAAAAAAATGAGAAATATATAAAAAAAAAAAATGAATAAATAAATGATGGACAAGACGTGGTGGTGTTCTTATCCTTAAGACTTATCCACTTGCAACATGTTAGAAGAAGAATATATTAATTATGATTTATGATTGTACTTTATTTTTTATGGTTTTTTTTTTTTTTTTTAATGTTTTTTTGGTTTGGTAGTATGGATGGTAAGAAAGAGTCAATGGAGATTGATGATGATGATGATGATGTTGAGTGTAGATTAGATTTATATAAGGGGTTTTAATTTTAACTTAAACTTTGCTAATTTTTAGTAACAAAACATAAGCTGAGATAAGACTGAATGGTGGAATGAGTTCAGATAAGATAGTATTATGTATAATGAGTAGATTTAATGGATTAGTGGTTTATAGTAAGAGGAGTATTGGTTTAATATTGAAATTAAAATTCGGAATGAACTTATATATCTAATTATCACTATAGATAATTGTTTTATAGTTAATTTATTTGATATCATTAGCTCGTCTTATTTAAATATAATTTTGCCATAAAACTAATTTATCCTATTGAGCTTTTTTCTTTTGAAATAAATATTAATTTATTAATAAAGAGTCATACGACATCTACAATAGAGATCAGAACTAACAAATACAAATCAATCTTAATCGAATAATACTCAAATTGAACAAAACTACGATCGTTGTATATAAGATATGACAATAATGAATACTCTCTTCCACATCGCTATTCTATGCAGCCTTCAACAAGGGGGTCTTTCGTTCTGTTGTAATTTTAAATCTGAGCAAAATTTGACCCAATTGATTGTAGTCGTAGCATAATCAACATCTGTTGCAACCCCATACAAATCTTCATTAACAAATTATATCTTCCACTAAAAATAAAACCTAACTCCAAACTCTCACAAGGAGAGACATAAAATCCAAAATATGGGTAGGTAAAACCCAATATATGGGTAGTAAAACTCCCTATTAGGGGGAGAATGGAGATTTATTATTGACATAAACAAAAAAAATTAGTGCAAAGAGGAAAAAGAGGGGCTTACCATCAGCCGAAAAGGCTGGTGGTAGCCCCTAGATCTGAAAAACTAAGAGAGAGAAAAGAAAAGAGGAGAAAGGTACGAAAATATGCAAAAATATCCTATTGAGCTTATGATTGCTATAATAAATAAAAATGAGGTGAAAAAATATTTTCTTACACCATTTGGTAATTAACTTTAGAAATCACGAGTTCACGACTGATTTTATTGAACTAATATTCATATTTTGCTGTTAATCATATTGATTTTTTACTTGTCAAAGTTGATTTAATTTGTCAATTCTATATAAGTTTGATTCCTTAATTTACAAGCAATACATCATTTTGATTTTCGGACTTATGGCCTTACGGGTATACCAAAACTGATAGTCTTCACTTCTAATTTTATTTTCACACTCCTTGTTTATAAAGGAAGCAACTCTCTCAAAAAAAAAAAATAATAATAATAATAAATAAATAAAGGAAGCAACTACTACTATATTAAATAAAGTTTGGAGGTTGCAGAATTAATTTATGGAGTGCTTAAATATTTTCCTAGCTTTAGCTAATGCATATAGGACTCCATAAAAGTGTTGGTGTCTTCCTGCATCAAGGGTGAAAAATAGAGATATAGTTTAATTGATTAGAGTTTTTCTCTCTAGGGAGATTTAGTGATAAAGTTTCATCATCACTTTTGTGACTCTCTAAAGACTAAAATGCATTCGAACAACGTCTGATATGCCGTATTTAACTTGATAATTGTTTTTTTTTAATACTCCCTCAGTTTTTTTAGTTGCTACATTAGAGTTTTTAACACTATTTATATTGAAATTTTGACTCACTTTGGTGCTTAATATGTAACAAAAAAATAGTTATATGAGGTCTTGTTTGGTTCGTCTCAATATATATTTTCAAAAAATATAAAATTATAATTTTTTATTATACCAAATTCGAGATATTAATTTTATAAGTTGCATCTTGGGAGATGCGAAAAAGAAATAGATATAGCAAGTAAAAAAAGACCGAGGGAGTACATAAATTAGGAGATTGAAGTGATTATGCACCGAGTGGACAACATGACATTATATATCACTATTTGTTTCTAAAAATCTTCAAACTTTTTTTTGCCTCTTCAAAAGCAAGTAGGAAAAAGCTATTTCCTAATTATTTATAAATTAATCCTACTAAAATCCTTAAACAAGCCCGAACCTTACTTTTATTGCTCATCTCCATTGTTGTATTTCACTTGTTGCAAAAAAAGATAAACAATGTTTCGTCAAACAGCCACCGGACATTGAGCAACCTTATTGAGTCATTGTTGTTATCTACTTAGCTAGTGGTCATCACTAGCCATCGTCGTCGTTACTCCTCCTCGTCTTAATTGATTTTTTATTAAACCCTAAATTGATTAAGCCCTAATTCTATAAATGGTTCTTTTACGGTGTATCTAAATGATTTCATAAAAATAGTTACTCTAGCTAAATTCTTTATGCCATAACAAGTATACCCCTCTTCCTCGATTAGTTAACTTCTTTCTCTCACCCACTTTCCTCCCATTTAATTGGAGATTTTAATTAAGGTCACCATATCATAAAATTCAAATATTCTGTCCAAATTAAAATCAGTTATGAAGCCACATTTTTATCAACAAAATTGACGATCTTTACTCAATCCAAACAACCGAAAAATATCATAAAATATTTGTGTAATAACTTTGAAAAATCATTTTCTTTAGAAGGAGTGTATAAGCTCCTCAGAATTGTTTTAAAGGGGTCCAAAAAACCCTACCGCATAGGGCCCCAACATACGTAGAGCCCCAAATTTTAGATTTTCTTTGACATTATTGTCTATAATATATAACAACATTAAAATATAAGGACCTAATTTGTTTGTTTAGAACAGGGCCCTTAAGATTTTTGCTACGGCCCTAAAGCAATTGGATATATTTGAATTGTAGAAATATCATATAAATTAGGTAAATCACCGTGCTTAATTAACATGACGAAAGTTATAGAGGTTGTTTGTGTACCTTCAGAGTAATGCAAACATCGTCAAAACTACTCATTTGCTATAATATAGTTCCTTTATGTTATGTAAAACGTACAATAGTAGAGCATTATTAAGCAAGATATATATAATAAGTTGAACTCCCAAGCTTAAGCTATGAATTCATTCTTATATTTTGCACACAAGGTGGTTCTTAGTTATGAAATTTCTTCCTATATTTCCATCTGTCTTATCTTCTCCTAGATTTTTACTTGATCTATGAATCTATGATTAGTAATTATTTTCCAAACACTTCAAGGTATCAATTCCCTTGATTTTAATTAGTCCATTTTGGCTAAGTTTGTCTCTATTGAGATCATGTTCTTTTTATTTTAGCTTAGTTCATTTTAGCTTAGTTTTGAGTTTTTATAACTTTGGAGTAGTTTTGTAAGGATAAGGGAATTGATCAATTGGTATGTTTGGTATATTTATACCCTCTTTTGAGCTTAATTCGTATACTATTATTGTTATTAAAAGTGGATAAAACTATATTACTTATTTGTTGGAGCGTGATACAGAGAACGAAATTGTTGCATCGTGGTGGACCACTGTTTTAAGAACGATTTACGTACTACTCTATTGCAAGTAGACGAACAACGGACGCTCTTTTATATTTGCACGGCGTCGGAATTTGTATGCACTTATAAACACCGAGTGAAACTCGATCAAATCAAAACAAAAGAAAGTGTTTAAAGTGTTTTGAATTTTGAAGATGAGAAAATGTGTAAGTTGTTGTGTATTTTGAATAAGAGGGTTCACTATTTATAATTGTGATTGAGGCATGAATTAAGGGGCAGCAGATTAAGATTGGGCAAAATCAAGGAGTTAATTGATTTTGTAACACACTAACACCTAAAAATTAACTCTGAAAATTAGTCCAAAATTAATATTCCATCAATTTCAATATTCCAAAATTAATATTGCATCAAAATGCAATACTCCAAAATGAATTGAATGTATTTTCAGTAAAAAGATAAAAAAAAAAAAAAAAAACCCACAACACCACTTGCACACTGCATCCTCCAAGACTCAAGTCCAAGCTAAGCCCGACCCGGCTCGGTGCATGCCCACGTGTATGTGTGTGAAGTACTAAGTCCACCTATCACTTAGAACTTCTAAATTATAGTAGAACTACCTCATATATAAACCTACGTGACCTATTCAATCAATGTAGATAAGAAACTCTTTATATTCTTCTCTTTTTATTTTTCCACTCTTTAAACTACCTCAACCTTTTCACATTTGTAGCAAGCATACATTCAATAAGCATCTAAAGATCGATGAGAATAATAAAAAGTGTGCTTCCAAATTATTACATAATGTTGTCCTTTGAACTCATAGTGAGTAGGAGCTCATTATTTATATAATGCTATCTTTTGAACTCATGATGAGTAGGAGTTCATTACTTAAAATTCGTTTAATGAGTTTAAGCATTATCTCTTGTGATATTTTTAAAACTAGTTTTTTACAAAAGTCTTTAGTCAAAGGATCCTAAATGTTCTTTTCAGACTTTATATAGTTCGGTGATATTACCCCCACATATAACAAATCTCTGACGACCTTATTCCTCAAACAAATGTGTCTTTTCTTTCCATTAAAGGCAAGGTTGGTTGCAACAACAATTGTAGCTTGTGAATCACAGTGAAGTGCAACTAAAGGAGCTGGCATCCTCACTGTGTAATATCTGCAAGCACATTCCTCTGCCATAATTCTGCCTCATGACTTACCAATTCAACTCAAGAACAATAAATTCAGATTCCATAGTAGACATAGCAGTATAAGATTGCTTACTAGATTTCCATGATACAGCTCCACCCCCAAGGGCGAAAACTTAACCACTAGTGGAGTTAAAATCCTTATTGTCATATGACTTTATCAGTAGTATTGCTATTTAGATGATTTTAATAAATATTAATTTCAAAAGAGAACAATGCTTCAAAACACCATTAAAAAAATACAAGAACAACAAAACAATTCAATTGGAGAACAATCTTTATGCATTCAACAACTCCACTCAAATTCATACACTTNCAAGCTAAGCCCGACCCGGCTCGGTGCATGCCCACGTGTATGTGTGTGAAGTACTAAGTCCACCTATCACTTAGAACTTCTAAATTATAGTAGAACTACCTCATATATAAACCTACGTGACCTATTCAATCAATGTAGATAAGAAACTCTTTATATTCTTCTCTTTTTATTTTTCCACTCTTTAAACTACCTCAACCTTTTCACATTTGTAGCAAGCATACATTCAATAAGCATCTAAAGATCGATGAGAATAATAAAAAGTGTGCTTCCAAATTATTACATAATGTTGTCCTTTGAACTCATAGTGAGTAGGAGCTCATTATTTATATAATGCTATCTTTTGAACTCATGATGAGTAGGAGTTCATTACTTAAAATTCGTTTAATGAGTTTAAGCATTATCTCTTGTGATATTTTTAAAACTAGTTTTTTACAAAAGTCTTTAGTCAAAGGATCCTAAATGTTCTTTTCAGACTTTATATAGTTCGGTGATATTACCCCCACATATAACAAATCTCTGACGACCTTATTCCTCAAACAAATGTGTCTTTTCTTTCCATTAAAGGCAAGGTTGGTTGCAACAACAATTGTAGCTTGTGAATCACAGTGAAGTGCAACTAAAGGAGCTGGCATCCTCACTGTGTAATATCTGCAAGCACATTCCTCTGCCATAATTCTGCCTCATGACTTACCAATTCAACTCAAGAACAATAAATTCAGATTCCATAGTAGACATAGCAGTATAAGATTGCTTACTAGATTTCCATGATACAGCTCCACCCCCAAGGGCGAAAACTTAACCACTAGTGGAGTTAAAATCCTTATTGTCATATGACTTTATCAGTAGTATTGCTATTTAGATGATTTTAATAAATATTAATTTCAAAAGAGAACAATGCTTCAAAACACCATTAAAAAAATACAAGAACAACAAAACAATTCAATTGGAGAACAATCTTTATGCATTCAACAACTCCACTCAAATTCATACACTTATAAGTTTAGTTGATATTATAAAAATTCATAGATTATGTGCACTTTTATTCAAACCCTTAACTTTATGTACAATATTGAATTATAGATAAATAATTAATTAGTTAATCTAATTTTATAAAAAAGTGCATCGCACAAGTATTAATCAATAAAAACAAAAATCACATAATCCACCTCCACAAAAAGTGTCAGTTTGGTTAAAAACCTTTTTTTTTGTAACCAGTATTTATTTTGTTCGTTTTTGTGCAAACTTTTAATTTTTAAACTTATCGATAATGTATAATTATAGTTAATTATTTTTCTTTATTTTGCATTTTAATAACTATTTAGATATTTGAAGTACAATCAATATTATCTTAGTGTCAACAAATTTACCTAATTACTTAGATAATTTTTGTATTTAAAATGAAATATATACATATTTTCTAATGAAATTACATAAATTATTTTGTCTATGAAGACCTTTCGTTTTTGGTAGTATGTTTGAAGTTATTTTCACTAACTTATCATCCATTATAATTTTGTATATATAGAATTTTATTTAAATTACTAAATTTAGTTAATTTTTTTTTTCATAGAGATATAAAAAGATAATTGTTCATGAGTAACATGAATGAAATAATTAGTAAATAACAATAATAATAATAATAATAATAACGACGATAACAATAACAATATTATTAATATTAATAATATTACTATATACGTACTCCATACATTTTTTTTTCAAAACGAATTATATTCATAGTATATATTCAATTATATAATTAATAGTAAAAACACAAAGAACATACAAATCTTATTTTATACAATTATCAAGATAAATTAATTATTTTTAACAATTAATTTTAAATTTATAAGTAGTGTATTGCACAATTATATTAATATACCATAATGTATAACTTGTTATACTCACCCTAATCTAATACTACCTTCGTTTTTTTAGATGCAACATTTTGAAATGTGCACTATTCATCTTTTAAGCTTTGATTTAATTTTATGATCAATGTATAAAGAAGAATATAGTCAATATGAATCTCGTTTGATTCGTCTTAAGTGCACTTTATTAATATATATTTTTTATAATTTATACAAATATATAATTAGAGTTATAAATTGTTAGAAATGTGCCTTGGCAAGTATGAAAAGTGAAATGTTGCAAGTAAAAAAGAACGGAGGAAGTAGCATATTAACGTTGAAAGTTTACTCAAAATTTAGCAACAACGTGTGAAGGCGAGGATCGTCATTACCATTAAGGATGGCCGGACCAACAAGTCTAACTAGAAAACTCAAAAACTTAATACATACCAACAACAAGCATTAATTGCAAAAATTAAAATGAAAATCATGAAATCAAAAACTGTACAATGGGTATGTCGTGGGAATTCCGTGGCATACGTCAACATGTGAACATCAGTTACCATAGATAGCTTGTGTTTGCCGTTGACATATTAGATTATATTTCATCGGAAGTAAAAAGCAGAACGCTCGAGTATCGATTGTTACTTCCCTCGCAGCATAAGATTTTGGCATCGATTGTCACCTTTTGCCTTTGTCGCTCCGGCCATAGTACAAAAAAGTGGGTTTAACAACGTTGTGTACATACATGATTATCATTTGATAAAATTTTGCAGTTTTTTTTTTCCGTTTAAATAAGGTTTACCTAATTTTAATCAATTCCAATCCAGTATAATCCATTCTAATCTCACCAATCCAATTCAATCTTTTAATCACCCCAATCTATTTCAATCCATTCTAATCCGTCGTTCCATTCTAATCCAATACAATTCATTTTAGTCCTGCAAAGAGAACACACCCTCAATATGACTCTCCAACAATGCTCTCCAAACCATTTTATGCTTTCTTCGTCCTCAAGATACTCTCTCTAAATTATACTAACATTAGTTAACCTTTCCAAAATAAAAATAAATAAATAAAAAAAAGCTAAGTGTAATCTTTTCATGCATAGGGTTGGGTTAGCTCTCTCAAGACTCTTGGGGGAGAGTCTTTTTCCAAAGTCTCTCCATGGAGAGCTCCATAATAGGGTACAATTAACTTTCCATCAACTCTCCCATTGGACAATCATTATTGGAGAAACACCGGGAGAGTCTCAATATTGGTACTCTTAGAAAGTTAATGCATGTATGCTTGATGAGGCTATCGCACACCTATCAAAAATACCCGGACAACACTAACTAATGTAGCTAGGGAAGTAGGGATCGAATCCTCAGAGAAGCGATTGAACTCTATAAGTTCTAAAAAACTTAAACCGTGTAAAGCGCCTTGGTTGAGAAATGTTGATTAACTAATTGACTACTAATTAACTATTAATCAATTACAGGAAATGATGGTGATTAAAACTAATATTTAAGGTCTAGGGTTATTCGGGTCACCAAGAACAACTAATGGATTCACGAACAAAGATCGTTCAATCTCACAATTATCATCAAATTAGGGCTCACTAATTCTCTTGAACTTAGACTCCCTCAAAACTCATCTAGCGGCTCTCGCTCATGCCTAGACTAATTCCGCCTATTATTTAGTGGTCTTATTGTGGTATTTTTACCTTTCGGCATCAAATTCGACAATTACCAAAATTACAACTAAATCTGCGCACAATTCAATTGTAAACAAACAAGCCAATAATAGGAATTTGACTATTAATTGCAAAGTCGAAACAATCTAAATTGATTAGTCCATTAATTACTCAAGGTTTCCCTAACCCTAGAAAATTGACTACTCACTCATGAACATGGAAATCAAATCAATCATAATCATAGAATTCATAATTAAATTCATGAAATAATTAACAATTAAACTAATTAACATCAACAAATAAACTAAAATAATTAGACTAATGAAACTAAAGAGCATAAATTAAACTAAGCAAAAAGAATAAAAGTAAAAGGAATTACCAAATTGAAGAACTTTGCATTGAATTGAAATAATGTTGAGAACAAACCCTAATTCCTAATCTAATTTTTGAGAGAGAAAAAGTGCTTAATTAAACCCTAAGAGAGTAATTCTAAGTTATGAAAAGCATAATGTGTTTTAGCCTAGGAAGTCGTGCCCTTAATACCCCAAAAATTGGGCTTACAAAGTTAAAGCACGAAGAAAATAAAAGAAACAAAATTTACGGAAAACCGATGATGCGGGCGCATAGCAATTTTGTGCGCCCGCATCAACCCTCCAGAAGCTCTTTGAAGGCTGATTTTGATTAAAATGTGGGCGCATAATGTTTTTATGCAGGCGCATAAGAGCTCCAGAAATGTTCTTTTGCTTCTTTTCTTCTTATTTCTTCATAGCTTCTTCATGGCTTGTTTCCATAACTCTTTGGCACGCATCCCCATGCACATATCATTCTTGTTCCATCCAAGCTTCCTAGCTTCCTTCCAAACCTCGGTTTCCGCTCCTGAAAATACAAAGCATACCAAAACCGAGCATAACAACCGCAAATGATAAAATCAAACCATAAAGCTCTAAAATCGCCGGAAATCAATCAAACTTGGTGAAACACTTCAAATTAGCCAAAGAATACCAAACGAGCTAAAATCAAGCCAGAATCACAATTATTAGGCATAAAATTGGTCCGAAACAAGGGGAAAAACACAATAAAAACCGCACATATCAATGCTCATTTCATTTGTCAATTGTCTGTAGTCTGGGCATTGCCCCTAAGGTATAGTTTCATACATTTGTACATTTTGATTGATTTCTTGACTATTGAATCTTTATCAAGCATTAATTGCAACCCTATGGATATGATATTCATTTTGTTTACATTATTATCTTATGTAAGGGGCTAGTAATGTATCACAAAAGTCTTAAAATTGAAAAAGAAAACGAAGTAAATGAACCAAATAACATAATTAATTTATGAGTTAATAGCGGTGATGGAATTATTTATTTACCCATTCACTCAATAGGGCCTTAATTTACCCATTAATAATCTCAATTTATATAATAGGTGTAAGAAACTTTTGTAAAGAGGGTTTAAGGTAACAAAGAGAGTAATTTTCAAAAGGTATTGATGTCATATATTAAGTGTCTCAATCAATAATGCATTACATCCATTAAAGGATCATCTCAACCAAAAGTTTAAGCCAATGGTTGATGCTCATGAATAGTTTATATATCGTTGGGGCTTGAAATGTGGATGCATCATGGACCCTCCTAAACTAATAATATTCCACTTGAAGATGAGGGGTGGATGAGATTTGAACACGTGACCTCGGAGTCACGTTGGCTCTAATACCATATTAGAGGATCATCCCAACCAAAAGATTAAGCTGATGTTGAGACCCAAGAATAGTTTATATACTCTATCAACAAAGTACTCCTCATGACAATGGTTTTGTTTGAAGAAAAGAATTGTTATATTAAAAAAGTTCATTTTAGTGAGAATAAATCAAATAATTGATGAGCAGTCAAAATTAGTCCTCAAAATTAATATCATGGATAAATTTACACATATGTAATGCTATTGTATAACATATGAGCGTAATTTACCAAGATCAATACAATAATACTTCATTATCATTACATCTCGATAATCCACTGACTTGATATTTTCTTCTTATAACGTAGAGTGCATCTATCTTAAGATGAATTTGCTTTATTGCCATACATTTTTCCATGAAATAGAGATAGTAAATTATGTGTGAAAAAATCCTATGCTCCACGGGTATAATAAACTTTTGCACAATGGTTTTAAGATTTTAACAAAGAGACAAATTTTTTCATGGGCTGCTAATAACACTTTGCATTTTCTGTTTTTTTTACTTGATTTGGGCACTATTTTCTGTGTTATGAAATATGCTATTAGTTCCTTTCTTAGTTATGAAATTTCTTTTTTTTTTTTTTTTTTTTTTTTTTTTTTTTTTTTNTTTTTTTATTTCTATCTATCTATCTTATCTTCTCCTAGGTTTTTGCTTGATCTGTGATAAGTAATAATTGTTGGGTTTATAAGTAAAGATGGTTTAAAGCACTAGTAAATCATGAAGGACAATTTGCTTGGTGTTGAGTAAAAGGGAATTTATAGGGTCAAATTCAAATGGGCGTATCTCTCAAACTACTCATGCATTCATGGTATTGAGGTGATTCAAGTTGGAGGTTAAAGCTTGGTTCACACTGCAAGAAAACAGGAAAATAGCGACGGATTTTTTGCGACGGAAGTAAATTCCATCGCAAATATAGAGTTTGCGACGGAAATCCCCTTGTTTGCGACTGAAATAGCCGTCGCAAAAAAGTGACAAATCAAATCAGATGACTAAATGCTTTTTGCAACGGAATTTTATTTTTGCGACGGAATAATCCCTCGCAAATTTGCGACGGAATTAATTCCGTCGCAAAATTCCCTCGCAAAAAATCGACAAACCCTTATTCTATTTTGTCGCCAAAAGATTAAACCAACACAACACATCACTTCTTCTTCTTGTTCGCCGTTCTCCCTTCTCCCACAAACTAACCTAACCCAAAAACCCTCCTTCTTGTTCTTCGCCATTCTCTTCTTCTTCGTCGGTTCGCCACCACCACCATTCTGCTTTTCCTTCGTTGGTTCGCCACCACCACCATTCTCCTTCTTCTTCTTCGTCGTTTCTCCCTTAAACCCAAAAAATTAAACCCTTAAACCCAATAAACCCGTTTCTTCTTCCGGTATTTTTCTCTTTTTATTTTTCACGGGTTTCTCTAGAATTCTCTTACTCAAATTTTCAATTTTTTGTCACTAATTTTAGGTTTTTAGATCTTGGGTGTTAATTATATTTTGTGGGTATTGTAATTCTGTTAAATTTCTCAAATTTTCAGTAATTTTTTTTTAATTTTAAAAAAAATAATTAAAAATTATGGCAGTTGCAATGGCTTCTGGGAGTTTAGCAGGAGCTCATACTTTTTGTAGAAGTAATGAAGTTGTTCCTTTATCTGCTAAGGCTGTGTTTAGTTTCTCTGCTAGGAAGTTCTGCATTTTCCCCAAGCAAAAGTATGCATTTTTACTACCTTTTTGTATTTAATTGTTTATTTTTTTTTAGTTGATTGGTTTAATTGAGTGTTTTGTATTATACTCAAGCATTTTTACCCAATCTGTAATAATTGGTTATTTTGTATTTAATGTTTGTATTTCTTTCTTCAGTTGATTGATGTAATTGGTTATTGTGTATTATATTCCAACAATTCTAATTGACTTTTTTTGTTTTGGGTGATTTCATATTGTTAGAATTTTTTTGGCAAATCTGAAAAGATTTGTTTCATGTGTAATTGACTAATTTAAAGTTTGATAATCAACAAAGCAAGTATATGCGACTAAATTAACAATATTTCTCCTCATTCGACTCATATGATCAGCATTAACATCTCATAAGAGCTCAAATTCCACCAAAATCCTACAAAAACACAAAAACATACTAGAGAAGAGTAATATCACAATATAAAGAATAATAGCCCGAAAAAGGTCTCAATTATGGAGAAAATATTATTAATAACACACAAATAAGACATATAGAATGTGAATATTATTGTGTTATAAGAAAATCCAATAGCTGGTGTTTAAGTAATATTATATCTGAAAGTGTAGTGTTTCTTCTGCTTGTTTTGCTTTTTAATTTTCTATAAGAACTATGTCTGTGGCAGGTATTTCCGACATGCTTTTGGTGAGATATTTGTCATATCACAGGATCTGGCTCAGTTTGTATCAATAAACAGGTTAATTCACTTTGTTCAGTTTGTGTTTCTGGTCCTTTTCCACATATATGGGGCTTATAGGCACGTACATTACACACATTCATGCAAGCTCACTTGTGTTCTAGTGGCTGGATCAGCTTGGATGAGAAACTTTATTTGATTTTTACAGATCTATTCTTCGAACCTTTGTCCACGATGATATCAGTGTTGGGTCCTGGTTTATCGGACTTATTGTGAAGCACATTGATGAACCAAAGCTTTGTTGTTCTTCTTCGTCATCAGGTAACTATCTTAAATTCTGATCAATTGAAAAATATATGGGGATAGCAGGACTGCCAAAGTAGATGTGAAAGCCGTGATTTTGTCTTATTTGCTTGTGTTGACCAAAATGTTGAATGCTATTTAATTGAGAAATTTTCGTTCTGTGAAAGGCAAATTAGTTTGAATATTCAGGAGACTGTTATATGGAAGCTAACATTCGTTTTCGCTCTCTGAACAAGTGCCGGTCAGCAGCTTATTCTATTTATTTTTTGAAGTTATTCTGGCACAATTTTTCTCACCTAAATGAGCAAAATAAAAAAAAATGAAATACTCTGAAAATGATTGGTAGATTTTTCGAGTTTGATAAATGATGTACATGGATGAGAACTGAAGATTTTATAAATATAGGGGTTTTGAACTAAAACTTTGAATTGTTTCGGGTACTGTATGTGCGAGGGTTTAACTTTTCTTGAAGATTGATTTTACACACAATTTGAACATTCATGGAGGCCATATTGTACCTCAGCAGTCTGCACACTAGCCTTGGCTGCGATTGAGAATGACAATTGCTGCAAGCCTACAACTGTAAGTTGATTCTGTTTTTTGTGTAAAGGATATGAGACATTCAATAGTGACCAATTCATCTTCAACAACTCTTAGATTAGGTCACCACAGACCCAGTAAAAACACTGATTACAGCTTGGCTGTTTTAGCTGCTATAGTTTTGTGCTTGGCTGCTTTAGCTACTATAGTTTTGTTGCTGCTGTTTTGTTGTTGGCTGTAGTGCTATGTTAGAGCAGTTTTTGCAGAAGTGATGAAATGCAGGCTTTGCAAGTTTGTGGTTTGTTTGGGTGCTGCTGCTTGGGGTGTGACTGGTTATGCAGTGTGTGTTGTGGTAGTTTTAGTCTGTTCTTGATGCTGTGTTTGGAAGGTTTGGCTGCTGCAGTGGTAGTTTAGAAGGTTTGGGCCTCGATCTTGAGCATTTTTGTTTTAGTTGTTTAGTTTGTGAGTTTTGTTTTACTGGTTGATGTATAGGTTAGTGCTGTTCTAAGCTTCATAGGCTAAATTGAGTCAATTTGGCTTAGATTGGCTTGCTAGGTTGTATTTTTTCTTTCCTTTTTGGTAATAAAGTCTCTTACATTTATACCAAAAACAAAAAAAAAAGTTAATTTATGCCATTTTGTTGTATCATTAATGTTTTGTAATAATTTATTATTGTTATTCATCCATTTAATATAGTATTTGTTATAATAATTTTAATTTTTGGTTATTAGTATTATTATTTCATTACAATTGTGATTTTTTTTTCTTTTCAAAAATCGCTATTAGTATCGTTTTTTAAAAACAAACGATACTAATAGCTATTTTTTTATATTTAAAAAACCACTATTAGTATCATTTTTGTAAAAAAGCGATACTAATAGACTGTCTATTTGTATCGTTTTACAAACGATACAAATAGGTCATAAAAAACGATACTAATAAGCTATTTTTCTACTAGTGTTTCCGTTGCAAATTTGCGAGGGAATTTTCCGTCGCAAAATAGCTAACTTTGCGAGGGAATTTTCCTTCGCAAATTTGCGATGGAATTTTCCGTCGCAAACTCCACAGTTCCGTCGCATGTTTGGAAATTTGCGACAAAAATTTTAGCGAGGGACGTTTTGCGACGGAATGTGCTAAGTTTGCGACGGAATTTGTCCGTCGCAAAACAGCTGTTATCTTGTAGTGTCAAGAGCTTTCCAACTACTGGTCATAAGCTTGATTCCGTTGAGACATGAGGAAGTTATGACTGTTTTAAGAATAACTGATAGTGATGATCCTGTTCAACGAACACGACCAAGTTAAATATGACACTCTTGTGTTGACCAGTTTCCAGAACTTGTTTGTTAATTCTATTTGGTTCTGTTTTGAGAAACACAAACATAATACGTGTTGCGAATCTAACAGTTGATTAATGCCTTATGTAACCTAGTATTTACCCAATATAGCCGGTTTTGGCATGAAGATAGGCACAAAAGCATACTCAAACACATTTCTAGGGTTTTCAAGACTGAGAGAGAGTTCGAGCGAGCATTTTACTATAATTTAATGCTTGTAATAATCTTCCATCTTCATTGATCACTCTATAGTGCTTGTTGGTGGGTTTTTCTCCCGATGCTCGGGTTTCCCACTGTAAATCTTGTCTCTCTTGCAATTTTCTCCTCGTACTTGGTTTGCTTGCATTTTTTTCTCTTGTTTGTGGGTAATCACAAAATAATTAGCACTCTATAATTCCTAACAATTATTTTAAAACATTGTAAGGTCTCAGTTTCCTTGATTTTATTCCATTTTGGATTAGTTTGTTTCTATTGAGGCCATATTCTTTCTACTTTAGCTTAGTTTGTTTTAGCTTAGTTTTGAGTTTGTATAATTTTGGAGTAGTTGTGTAATAATAAGGGAATTGATTAGTTTGGTATGTTTGATATATTTATACACTCTTTTAAGCTTAATTTGTGCATTCTTATTGTTATAGAAATAGGGCAAAACTATATAACTTATCTGTTGGAGCATGAGAGAGAGAATAAAATTGACACGTCGTGGTGGACCATTGTCTTAAAAGACGATTTTTTTTGCGCTACCTGGGTGCAAGTAAATGAATAATGGATGCCCTCCAAGATTTGCACGACATTGGAATTGTGTGCACTTACAAACACCAACTAGAACTCAAAACATTGCCTAAAAACAGAAGAAAGTGTTTAAAGTGTTTTGAAATTTGAAGATGAGAGAATGTGTAAGTTGTTGTGTATTCTGAATTGCAATATTCCAAAATCAGTGCAAAATTAATATTGCATCAAATGAAATATTCCGAAACGAATTGAACGAATTTTCTGTAAAAAGATAGAAAGGCCCAAAGCCCAACCCACACCTGCACACTGCGTGTCACTTTCCCCAAGACTAAGCTCAAGCCAAACACCGACCAAAACTCAGAAAATTTCCCATAAATAGAAGACAGTGTTTAATGTGTTTCGAATTTTGAAGACAAGAAAATGTGTAAGTTGTTGTGTATTCTAAATTGCAATATTCCAAAATCATTCTAGAATTAATATTGCATTAAATGTAATATTCTAAAATGGATTGAACGGGTTTTCAGTAAAAAATAAAAAATAAAAATAAAAAAATAGAAAGACCCAAATAAGGACCAACCCACACCTGCACACCGCACATTGCATATCCCAAGCGCCCTAAGCCCTTGCACATCCTAAGTCGGTGCGCCCGTAATGTGTGAAGTGTTAAGCCCAACAACCCACCTATCACTTGAACTTTTTAATTAAAATAGCATTACCTCGTATATAAACCCATGTGACACTTATTATTCAGTCAATGTGGATAAGAATCATTTCATATTATTCTCTTTATTTGCCACTCTTTGAACTTCCAACACTTACTTGTTCCATGCTTATTGCAATGCTAGGTACCCTTTGGAGGCTCCTTCAAAGCTTTGGAGTTGTCATGAGAGGATTTAAGAGCATTATTGAAGATGAAGGAGGGTGAAGGGCATTGAAGTATGTAATAATATGAAGTTTAAGCCACTCAAACTCGTTCCAATAAGTTTTAATCCGTTCAGCTTTTATAATTTTTCAATCATAACCTGTGTAGAAAACATGTACACCTTAGTCCTTTCTTTTTCATTCTTAGCTAGTTTTTTCGCCCGGGCAAAGTCCCGGGCAACATGTCTATTATTATACTTGTAACAATGAGAAAAATAATTAAGGTGCTATTTTAGTATCTCATGTTTGATTTTTACCAGGTTTAGTTAGTTATTTGGTGTTGTTATTCTAAGTTTACTATTAAAACAATATATTTTAAAAATTGGGGTAAGGCCATCAAAAAATCTGGTTGAGTTGGTAATTGAGTTGAATTTCCTTACAAAGGTTTTATATTCAAATTTTGTTATAATTATATTTTGGTTGAATGATTGGATATGACTTATGTGTCTTACTTACATGGCGCAATGGTTGGGCATAGCTTAAGTACCTAGCATACATAGCGCAATTTTGGTGATGAGTGAGGAGGCTTACGTGATGCACATACATCGTCTCAAACGCCTTTTTTAAATGATGAAGAAAATAGTTATTGCATTGTTTGGGAACAACATATATTATAAATAATGTATAAGGCATTAAAAATATTTGAGCGAGTTGGTAATTGGCTTGGTTTATATAAGAGATGTCATGGGTTAAATCCTTATTGCTATTATATTTTTGGATGTATTGGATCATTTGTTGCATATATTATGTTGCACAAAGTTGCAATTAGCTTGTATACGTAGCGCTATGTTGCCGAGAGCTTGCCACGTGGCACAATGCAGGTGAAAGGTGAGGGGATGACATGACACGTTTACGTTGTCCAAAACGTCTTTTAATGTGTTGTATGCTTTCTTATACATCACATCTTTATTGCTTTCGCCTACTTTCGCTACTATTATTCTTCATTGATCTTTATTTTTCTGAGGTATTCTTCGTACCTCTGCCGCAAATTAGTTACAACAAAAATAATGGTTTGTGTGGCATAAAATAATAATTTGTTGCAACTAATTTGTGACGGTGATAGTATTACATTTATGCATTAGTGCATTGCATGAGTTTCCTAATAAGTTGTTGGGAAATTCATTTCAAATTTTCAAAAAAACCATTCCTACATTCATAAGATAGATATATATTTAAATTTGTAAATAGAAAAGAGATGTCAAGAATTCAAGATTAGTTATCCGAAATTCCGAAGGTGTGTGCTTAGTTGGCATTGGCCAAAACTAGTGCCTTTTTAATATTCCCTTTTTTGGGCTTGCTAATCTAAATACATAATTAATTAAGAAATACAAATGATTAAGGTTGTTCAATAATATATTTATTTTTCCGCTTTATAGATCAGATAACATATATAGTTGGCTTCAACTTTTGTAGAAATACAATATATATATAGTTGATAATTTTTCCCACAAATCAGTGGTTTTCGCCCATAGCTTACAAATGATACAACCCTTAGAAATAATGTCACGTACAATAATCCAACGTGATCACATTATTCCTTCCTAATAACCTTATCTTCTTAAAAATGCAACGTTATTATCCTTTATTTAACAAAAGAATTATTTAAATTAGTGTGTTTTTGCCTTTTTTTTCTTTAATTTTCTACCTCTTGTGGAGCAAGGCACTTGCTTCTCAAGCTTATTGTATATAGGTTTCTTTTTCTTGAGTTTCAATTCAACCACTATGGCATCAAGGATGCAAGTCTAATTGGCTAGCGCATACACACGATTGCCATACGTTGCTCTAGTGTACGTAGTTAGCTTTCGTTATAAACGAGACATGATGACATACATTACAAATCAACATGAACATACGCATCATTGACCTTTTTATTTGACGAGAAATATAAATTTTTATTATTTTAGAATCTTAATCAAGCAAGGAAGCTACGGTTTTCTTTTAAAACTAATTGACAATTAGATTTGGAGTTTACTTAGACTAAAAAATTAATGATATTGGTCATACCATATTCTAGAAGATTTTGATGGGTGGTTGTCTGATTTTTGCGAATTGAAAGATATTGTTGCTTCAAATTTTTGTTTAGCAATGAATGAAGTTTAATGCTATGCCCCATGGGGCCTCTCCCATTGAAAATAATCAAATTAGTTTAGCTAAATCGTTTCTCCTTTTTAGACATACACTGCAGTTTTTTTTTTTATTTTTTTTATTTTTAGAATTAAGGCTTTGATTAGGTTGGACACCTAATTAAAAGGGCGGAAAGATAAATAGTTATTGTGATATTCACATGATTGATAGTAGCCTCTAATAATCGAACACAAGCTCTTAGTTATATTGTATGTACATAAAATCAATGTATAATACAAATAACAGTACTAATAAGGATATCAATAATAGGTATAAAATTACATTATAAATATATTGACAGTTTACCACGGATAAAGTTGTTATTTTTATCATCATAAGATAATAGTTAATGCTTTTAGATTACTTATTAAATCACTAGATAATGTTTAAGCTTTGTTTGGCTTTCTAAACTTATGCGTACTCTATAAAAAAGTAAAAATTGCTAGAAGACACCTTTTAAAAAAATTTTTTGCCAATAGAAACTTTTCAAAAAAAAATTGCGAGGAGAAACCTTAAACTAATTTTTATTTGCAAGAAGAAATGTTGGAGTCATTTTCCGGTATTGACCGGCGTTGACTCACTTATTTCTGCTACTTGCACTCCCTTTTTTTCTTTTTTCTTTCCCACAATCTCTTCCAAGAGGATTTTGATTGATTTTAATAAGACAATCAGGCTTCATTGTAATAGAATTCCATTTGGATTTTCTTTATTTGGGGTTAATTCGAGAAAGTAATGGGGTTAGTGATAATGGAAATTGTGTTTTGGATGATGTTAGAAGTCCTATTAATGGATTGAGGTTGAATCACCTAAAAGAGTGAAAAATAGGAAATTGAATATCTTTGTTTATAATTGGAGGAAAAAAAAAAGAAAAGAAAAAAAGGGAGTGTAAATAGGAGAAAGAAGCAAGTCAATGTCTAAAAACTATGGTCAATGCCGGAAAACGGCTCTAAGGTTTCTTTTGGCAAAAAAAATTTAGTTTAAGGTTTCTCTCCGCAAAAAAAATAAAATTTAAAAGGTTTTTCTTGGCAAAAAAATTTTTTTAAGATGTTGTTTCTGACAATCTTTCCTATAAAAAACTACGTACCCACATTATAATATAAATGTGTATTTGAGAAAGGAAAACTAGTGATCTAATATTAGAGTAATTCACTAAAATCTCACCTTTCACCTATTTTTAACAAAAGGATTTATGTAGTATTAATTAACTCTTTATTATAATTAAATAAAAAATTGATTTAGGAGAAGGAAATAGGGTGATTGAAGAGAAAAAAAAATGTAATAATGATAGCCACTAATATAAGATATAGAAGATATATCATACATTTCATAAACTCAAGCTTTTTTTTTTCTCTTCTTCTTTGAGTAGGAAAGAAAATATCGATCAACTTTTTAAAAAAAAGTTAGCATAGAGCGCGAACTTGCGAACAAAATTAGCTATGATTAAAAGCCTCAAACTAAACTGCGAGAACCGAATGATTATGACCTGTAATTAATGAGCCAAAAAAAATATGCAACCTTATTATTAATTGAAATAATGGTAATTGTTGATTGGTGATGTGAACAATAATGTCCTTTCAAAAATAAAAATATGTGAACAATAATAATAATAATAATAATAATAATAATAATAATAATAATAATATAGAAAGACATATAGCAAATTAAAAATGATGAATAAACATCCACCTGTCCCCAAAAATGGGAACTATTCAAGTATGAATCGCATATTCCAACTTTGATCATGTGGTAGTAGTAGTTTCTTACTTGTATTAATCTAAGGGTCACTATCTTCCCTTTTTGGGTTTTTTTTTCCTTTCAATATCTTATCCTCAATTCTCTTAATTTCTTTGATTTCATGAAAGATATACATAGTAGTAGACGTTGGTGTAAGTGTAATGGTTATGTTAGTTTCTTTCTTTTATGATCTATCAATTCTCCCTGATCTTTTTTATATTGGTTGGTTAGAAATTGTATTCTTTTGTTGTGTGACAAATACAAAAGAATATCCATATGGCCCCATAGCATCTATAATTATTTTGTCTATCTATTCATATGGGCTATGGCATTTATTTATGTGAAACAATAAACATTAGCCTTTAAATCCTTACCATTACCTGTATTTTTACCAAAATTTTCAACTTTACCCTTTCCTCTACGAATCACTTTCTCTTACTAAAAAAAACCCTCCACCACCACCACACTTCCTTCTCACCGGCTCCACCATCACACTTACTCCTCACCGGCTTTGACGAGGTCGTCCGCCACCGTCGGAGCAAGTCAAACGAAGTTTTACTTTGCGATAGTAGATGACATGTGCATCTGATTTAGCCACAGGTGTTAATCAACCTGCGCCTAAATGAGGCGCACATTTCAATTTTATTTTAAAAAAAGAAACGTGCGTTTGTCAAATGCGCAGAATGAATGAGACTTGCGTTTGAATCTGGCACAACTCTCACTCCTCCGTGCCATTTTCAGATGCAGGGTTCAATTTTTTTAATATATATTTTTTTTGCTTAATTACGTTACTTAACTTGATTAATTAAATTAGTTTGATTTTTTATCTTGATTAGTTTAATTTTATAAGTACTTTTGTTTCGATTAGTTTAGCATGAAAGTTTTTTTTATAGCAATTAATTTAATTAAAATAGCATGATTATTTAGGAGGGAAATTGTGGAATTTTGGGACAGAATACGGGCGATTACAAGAATTTTCGGGCGACGAATAGATATCTCGTTATTTATTGTGTGAGTAATATATAGTGGTTTTTTAAGGCCGTTAGATGTTAGCTACAGAGATCATAGTTTGGATTATATAATAACCTTATTAAAAATTAATAATAATTATGCTAATTTTGTAAGAATGTTTGTTTTTTCGTGACGTAGCAAGTAACACAAAAGATTAAAGAACTTGTTGCGACTTTTACAGAATAAATAAAATTTTGATAACCTTTTATACTTAATTAATAGATAATTTATTTATATGATGAATGAAGCATATTATAGAAATTTAAGCGTATAAGATTCAATGATTTCCTCATTGTTTAGTTTAATATTAATCTAAAAAAATGGAGTATTGATCAAATAATTTTCTTTTATTGCTAATTTAAAATAACATGTAACAATTAGAGTTTTTTCATCTCAAGTCTTTACTTTATATCAATGTATGTGTTGCATTTTATATGAAACGGAGATAATGTACTCTGCATATGATATTGAAGTGGGTTTAGCTTGGAATGAGGCCCTATTGCGTGGGATACCTCTAAAGGCTCTCAGAATGCTCTTGCTTGGGTTTGAATAATCCAAGACCTCTCAATTATAAGAGTGGTAGAAGATCGTAACAATTGATAAGCTAAGAAATCTTTGGTCATCAAATAAATAAAAACATACATTTAAAAACAATGTCACAATTAAATAAATAACGGAAATACTAGCTAACCATAGGCTTTTGAAAGATCCTTTATAAATTAAAGGATATCCTAATTAGTATTTGGTGGAGGTTAAAATGGTTAGATCATATATGCCATCAGTATTACATACCTTAATTGGTACCAACTATTAAGCATTCTAGCAATGTACATCAACGACAAAATAATTTATTTTAGAATAAGAATTGTTTTTCGATTTTGTTGAAATGAATTGAGGTCAACTCCAAAATAATAGGGCGTAAAGAAGTCAAATACAAGCTTAAGAGTTAAGAGATACTTAACAACAAATTAAAGAAAATTGGGTTTTTCTAAAGTGTACCAACTTTTTCATTTTCTAAGTTTTCAAATTCTCAATGGTACCCTTAAATTCCGTTAAATTTTTTATTTGTTATGTTTTAATTTATTTCCTAAAAATATATTTAAGTTAATACAATTAAAGATGCATCTTAGAAAAATTCAAAAAAAGGATAAAGTAAACAAAAGTAATGAAATTTAGAGTGACATATTAACTACAAAATGTTTGACTTAGAATTATGTATAAGTTTAAGGGTATAACTAAGAATTTTGTAAATCAATGGGTATAGTTAAGAAAACGTAAAATTACATGGGTACAACTTAAAAAAACCCAAAAAAATTTATAAATCCGAAAATTCTCACCTCAAAATTATGTGGTAATAACAAGGGAAGCTCCGACACATGCATTATTATATAAAATAAAATATGTCGAATTTACTAATTTATTCAATGTGAGATACACAACCTAATTCAAACACATTCAATGTGGCTTCTTCACGTGGGACAACACTTTTGCTCACATATAAATTTCTAAAAAATTTTCAGTGGCCGTCACCAAAGTATTCAAAAAGTCAAACAAATTACAACCATATATTTAAGATAACATAAATCTTAAGATAAGGTAGTTATGGGGGGACCACTTAAAAATATTTTCTGCAATATTTAGTAAATAAGGAAAAGTCTTTTTTTCTCCAATATATATTAAATTAGGAAAATTCTTGTAATATTGAAAATTGTTTGAATGCTTTAAACTTCATCAATGGCTTCCACTGATACGAATTACAAAAAAAATCTGCAAAACCTTGATTTAAAAATTCTGAAATCTTTAAATTTAAATTATTATATATGTATAATATTAGAAAACAGCTACAAACACAATATATTCTTATGCTTGGTATAAGTAAAAAGTTTATTATTATGAAAAACTGCTTTATTTCTTTAACAACATATATTCTACAATTATTCGTGAAAGTTATTTTCATATGATTGCAAAAAATATGAATAATCAAGGCATAAAAGGTAATAACCAAAGTTTGTTTGTCGAATTACCAGAGCTGACACGCTGCAAATTATTAGGTTATTTTTAAGTTAATGGAAATAGCCATAATATTCTATGGTGATTATCATATGTATTTTTTTCCTATTTGTTCACGTGCCAACGAAGTCGTCTTCCCCATAGGTCATCTTCCCAAATAGGTCGTCTTCCCCCAATTGCTTTTTACACGTCGGAATCCTTAAAACATATAAAAAAAACTACCAAAAAGTAGCAAATTTATTGCTCTAATTAACATAATTACTGAAAAGGCGATTAGAATCCCTAATTTTAAACCAATATTCTTAAATTCAAACTACAAAGACACTAATTAATGAAAATTTAGTTAACCAAAGATTAACAGCCATCACAAAGGTTTTCAAGTGTCCTATGTGAACATTCATAGATCTCAATTCGTATATATTTTTTACTGTGTGCGAATGTGTGAATTACGCTTTGCCATCTTCATCTTCATCCTTGCGTCTTGTCTTTGAATAGGGCCTGAAAATTCAACGTTAAAAAATTATGGAAAATTATTATAATAATAATATTATTAATATTTTACAAAATTAGACATAGTCAATATATTAATTAGATTAACTTGACCCCACACATAACTAACTCATATAGTAGGTAGTTACATCATCTAAAACATGTGGCTATGATTCGTTTGACTTTTGAATACTTTGATGGCAATCTTTCAAACGGCCACCGAAGTAGCGCCCATAAAGTTCACAATCTTATATATATTAGAATCAAGGAAAAAAGTTAAAAGGCATATGAGGAGGATTGAGGACTACTACATATGTAGTTTATGGTGTACTATTGTGTGATCGTGTTCCAATTTAATCAATACGGTCATTAGCATGTGAATAGGTCAAATCGAGTATTAGCACATAATAATGACCCTAAAAAAGACCACTATCTGTTAAATCATGTTACAATTGACCTAGTAACAGAACATTACCTGAATATTCTATAACAATTATTGATCAATTAGTCTCATGGAGTCATGGTTATCGCAAATTGCCTTCTAATGTAGCTAAGTATATAGTAGAAAATTTTCCATCTTGTAAGCTCTAACCACCATCACTTTCACACTCACGCATCAACTCCAAAAAAGGTAACGTAACACCAATTTGGATCTATTCTTGGATCTATTACTCAAGCATCCAATTTGGAGACACTACACTATTTGAGTAGTTGCTGCGCACTTGCACTAAATCAACCACTTCGTAAAAATTTGCAATGTTTGCAATTTGTATTGTGAAATAGTGATGCACTCAACAAGTTTTTATATTACGTATCTCCTATACTTCCTTGAGCGGATGTTTGGATTTTGGCTTTTTTGACTGGTTTAAAAATCGGTTTATAAGCTAAAAATAAAAAGCTATCAAGAGCGGTAATTCTTGTTGGCTTTTGGCTTTTTGGCGTAATTAATATTAATAGTTGTTATTTTAATAATTATTATTAACTATTATTTTGGTAATAAATTAATAGTAATTTTTATTTTTTAATTAATATTACTCCATTAATTAATAATTTCTAATTAATATTATTAATAATAATAATGAATAATTTAATCATTATTGTAAGTTTAGAAATATTATAATTAATTAAATACCCACTACTATATAATAAAAATAATTTATATAAATTTATAAACAAAATTTAATAAATAATATATGGATTAATTATTTATTAGTTATTAATTAATTAATTATATTTGATTAATTACATTTATAAAATAATTTATACTGTGTAAAAATAATTAACTATTGGTTAATTATTATTCATTATATAATTAATTATAAATAAATCATTTATGAGTTCCCTTGTCTATGCATTTGATTATCATATTATAAATATTAAACATTTACTGACTTAGGGTCTATTTGATAGGGTGTAAAACATTTTCGGATAAAGTACCTTTCCATGGAAAACATTTTTACATTAGAGATTAAACTCAATTTCATGAACAGTTTTCGTTGTTTGGTTGCATGAAATTTTTTCATTTTTAGTTGAATGAAAAATCAATTACTTCCTCCTTTCCCTATTTTCCTTATCTGTCACTATTCACCTTTTCATTATGATATAATAATAATAATGGGGTCAAATCGTGGTAATAATTGATGAAAGAGAAACAACTTGTAATTAATCAAGTGGGTGATGTGTGGGGTCCATCTTACTAAAAAAATATTATAAACCTAATAAAGTAGTTTGATAAAGAAAAATATGGAACATCACAAAAACATATATAAAGAAAAATAGGGAACGGAGGGAGTACTTCATTTGTGAGGGAAAATGTTTAATAATTTTCTCTCAATTTTGGGGGAAAATTAAATATTTTTAACATAGTGGATATATAATGGTTTTTCTCTCAATATATTATGCTTTGTTGTTCTTGTCTTATTTTACTTATTTTCAGCAAAAATAAATTAATTTCAGTAAAAATTAGTTCAATTCAGCAAAAATCAGTTTTCATCCTTAATCACTTTCATACTAATCATCAGCAACGTCTTTTCCACCCCTCTTCGAATGTCCTCTAGGATTACTGAATTAAGAATTATGAATGGAAATTTCCTTAATCAAATCATAAGTGGCGTTCACCTTCTGATTCATAAACCGACCACTAGCGGCAGAATCAAATAATAACCTACTCTCATTCCCTAGCCCATTATAGAAGGATTATACTAGAAACCACTTCTCAAGACCATAATGAGGGCATAATCGCAGCAATTCTTTTTTGAACCTTTTCCATGCATCATACAATGACTTATATGTCTCTTGATTGAAACTTGTGATCTTACTTCGAAGGGCAGTAGTTCTCTCCGAAATCCACAACCTTATGTTGAGTCCACAACCTTATGTTTGGGTAGCCCTTCAAAGGGTCCCGTAACCCAAAAAACAATAGATAATAGCCTTTACTTGAGTTGCTTGAAAGGGCTGTTCCAGGCCCCATCCTATTTTCGCCTTGTTTTTTTACAAAGTGCTTTAGACCACGTATGGACTCCCCATGATCGTTTTTGGCCCCTAAAGACTGGTAATCATTCCTTATATGGCCTGTTTCATAAACGGGAGAAACATCTCCTACAAAAAATGGTCGATTTTCGCCTGTTAGTTCTATAGTAAATTAGGATGTGATAATATTGAAATTATTTTGTTTATTTGTTGATTGTAAATTAGTAATATGTGATTAATGTGAATTAGTATTGAAATAATTGTGGTCGTGTGAATTGAGAATCGACTAAGACTTGCGGAGTTGCGCTATGTGACTATATATGAAGGGGGAAGTAATTGAAATTAATGTGATTAGCAATATGAGATTTCAGAGAAAGCAAATTTGATTTTTAATAGATTGATACAAAATTTGATTGATCCGAACATTAATTAATACGTTGAAAAATTTAAACGGTGCTACACCTGATTCAAATTGTTGGATCCACCCCTGTTCAGCACATGGATTGGACACCTTCTCTGTTCTATTCCTCTTTAGATTCTCTACTCTGCCAGTCTCAACTTTAGTACACACCCTTTTGTCTAAATTTCCTCAATTGTTGATTCGTATATATATTGGCTGGATCTCCTTGCATATAATTTCCTATTCTCTGCGGCCAACTAAGCTTTGGTTGTAGCTCATCTCGAGCTATAACCTAACCTAAATTGCATCATATTCCACCCAACTCCACGACTTCTAATAGTGACAAAGTAACAACTACACCAAATTGACCATCCTCCACCATTGCCAACCACTACCACCAACCCTTCACTCTTCGCCAGCGCCAAACACCCAACAAAACACTGCAATTACACAATTCACAATCACCATCGTCGTAGACCATGTCCTCTCCTAACCAGGGAGGAATAAGCATTAGAGGAGCCGTGGAGGAAAAAAGAAGAATTATCTACTTAAGCACTGAATTTTCAAGCAAGACATTCCATCGACATGAATATAAATTTAACAAAGTCACCAAAACATAATACGAGGTATACTCGATTTTGGTTTAACACTACCCTCAATGGAGTATTTATTACTAGAAAGATCGATAACTAACAATATGTTCTCATCTTATATATTTTTACCACAAAAATAAGTTTCAAAATTGATGATGATCGATTTCAGTAAAAACAAGCTCATTTCAATGTTAGCTTTTGTATTCATTAATTAAAGCTTAAATGTTAAATGCCAAATGGACATGCAATGTAAAAAATAAGCTCTATTTCAAAAAAAAAAAAAAAAAAAAAAAAAAAAAAAATC
>PYUH01004010.1:812001-825099 GCA_016808085.1 Suaeda aralocaspica
AAAAAAAAAAAAAAAAAAAGGATAGTTACCTCCAATCAAAAAATCGAATTGTACATTTTAGTTACCTCCAATAATAAAAAAAAAAAGGATATTTACCTCCAATAAAAAAAAATCGAATTTTCCTCCTTTAGATTTCCGGAAATATATCATAAATATTATAAAAACAATAATAAATAAAATTCCTACTTAACTAGGAAAAACCAAAGTATTACCGCCACCGTGATAACGATTAAGACTTTTATCAAAGTAGTACAGCGGAAGTCATTAAAACCAAAAACCAAATTAAAACTCAAAATGAACTTTCAAACCAAAATCAAAATAAACCTTTATTACAATTTAGAACCGTACTAACGAGCCTTCAAAAACCAAAATTAAACTTTAAACTTCAAACTTCGAAAAACCCAAAGTCAACATCAACAGTAAATAATTAGCAAGTCCACAAAACTAAGAAAAATACAATGCAAGCGCTCACACTCCAACCCAGCATGATTGACTATGCCCACCTGAACCTGTAGCTTTCTCTTTATTTTAGACAACTACTCACCATCGAAATGGGTCGTTGTAGGGCCAAGTCAAAGACAAAGCCATGCACACAAACACACACAATCAGCAAAGTTGAGTACATATATACTAGGGGTGTGCACAAAAACCTGACCCGAAACACCCGGCCCGTTACCCGCACTGCCTGATCCCTTAAAATCGGGTATTTTTTGAGCAAAAAAAATAGATTTTGCGAACCGGGTACCGATATATTTAGGGTCGGGTACGTGCACCAAATTTTGGTACAATGGGTACCCGGTACCCGCTTCATTTTTTTTTACTTTTTATGTTTTTCTATTTTTTAGTTTTGAATTGGGCTTTTTTTTTACCACAACTCTAAAATCTACTATATTTCTTTCTCATTGTTATACTATAATTAGCCACTACCTCTTTCCTTTTTCTTATTTTTATAATGTTTTCTTTGTTTGTGATTCTTTTGAGTGTTGCTTCGTTTTTTATGATTTTCTTATCAGTTATTTTTTGTTTTTCATATTTTATTTATTTTTGTTCAGCTACATCTATTACATTGGTTTAGAGGTTAATGCAATTATGCTAATCACAATATTAATTTTTTCGTTTAATTATACTCTATACAATTATGCTTTATTTATATCTTAAGTGGAAAAAAAAGATGAAGTTGCGGGTACTCGCTTACCCGGGCCAATCATTTCGGGTACCCAATATGCGGGTACCCGAAATTTCCGGGTAGGGTTTGTGTAATAAAATACACTACCCGAAAGGTCGGGTACCCGAATATGCGGGTACCCGCTAATGCACACCCCTAATAGACTATGCAAAACAATATTTGACAACAAATTAATTAAAAGAAAAGATTAAACATCACTTACTTTTTACCATTGTCAACACCACATACCTGTGCATAGACTCAACTCATTTAAAATTATTATTATATTTAATCTTTGGATTTTGCATCGAACGGGTTTCCTTTCCTTAGCAATCGCCCTATTGGGCACTAATTTGGGAGCAACTCCAAGAAGGTATTACTTATGTCACATATAGTGACGACATTCCAGCGTATTTAAAATATAAAAGAGTACAACGTCTTGTATCCTAATTAGAAGTCATAGATCACTGTTCCATACGACTCCTCCCCCCCCCCCCCCCCCCCCCCTAATTGTTCAGGCTCAAGGTATATACGTTTCAAGAGTTTTGAAGCGAATCCTCTTTTACTTTACGTGATTAACAGATTTAACAAATATTATGACTCGCACATAACTCATAGAAGCACGCATAACATCAAACAAAACCATATTAATTATCTTGGATTTAAAGTGATTCTAAAAATAATCTTGTGTCTTTTAATTAAACTAAACTTCATTTACCACACATTAACTGTGAGTGGCTAACTATTTATTTTTCTTGACCACACATTAAACTGTGAATGGCTATATATTTGCTCAATAAAATTCTATTAAACATGTATGTGAATAAAAATCCACAAACTATCTTTCTTGTTGATTAAGTAAATAATCAACTTAAGTAACTTTCCTTTCTTCTTTATTAACTATTATTCAACTTTAGAAATAACTATAACATTCCAATACTCATAATATGATCATCAATACTATAAATGTGGAATGTCAAATCAATATATAAATCATACTTTTCATACTTTCATGCTAACATAACTTCTCATGCAAATCATTCTCAAAAATCAATCAAGCAACAACTTATATTTACAAGCATAGCATACAAGATCAACAATCAAGCATGAATTCTACTTTTATATTCGCCTTTAATTAGTACTTACGTACCTTGTATAATAGTGGTGGTCCGCCACAACTTCTAAAAGTCTCCTAACTTGAATTCTTCTACATAGAGAAAATCGAAATTAAATTAAAACCATGTTGACCAACTTCTACAACAACTCTAAACTAACTTTTTATATTGGATATTTGTCCAAAACCTTCCCTATATAGTCTCTATTCAATTCCATACTTTACTTTAATTCTTCTTTTGCAAAACACTCGATTTTCGATAACTTTTCAAAAATGGCAGCTTAATAAAACTTTTTAAAAACACTTTAAAATTCTTATAAATATCATAACTATTATAACTTATTATTTCACGTGCTATTATATTTATTAGGCATAAACACGTGTTAATAACAATTTACAGCATTATATTTTTACTCCCAACCCATTAAAATTCTTCTAAATATCATAACTATTATAACTAATTATTTCACGTGCTACTATATTTATTAGGCATAAACACGTGTTAATAATAATTTACAGCATTGTATTTTTATTCAAAACCCATTAAAATCACATTAAAACCTCATAAATCAAGCACAAAACACGTTTACAATCTCATACTATCATCATGCATATAATCTATGCTTTAAAATAATTTTTCATGCTCCAAAACATGTTCATAATATTTTTACTCTTAGTTTTCATAACTTTAAAAAATTTGACAGCAATATAAAACAACTTTAAAACCCTTTAAAACACATCGAAACTTTATAAAATCATCACAAATTCATACTACAACAATCTATGATCATAATTTGAAAGTATAGATCATTAAAAATTATAAATCTATAAATTTCATAATTTCATAAATCCTAATTTAAAATTTCATGAACAACTTTATAAAACATGATTGGAATCATAGAAACATGCTTAAACATAATTATAGATATATATATTTATGCATAATTGAATTAAAAAGAATAGAGGAAGAAAAGTTTTTTTTATAAAAAAAATATAGGTTAGAAATATACCAAAAGAAGAAGGGGAGGAGCGGTGGTGGCAAGCGTGGTGGCACGTGGCAGCAAGTGGCGGCGCAAGGGGGAAGCAGCCGGCGATGAGGGGTGACGAAGGGGAGGAGCGAGCAAGAATTTTTTTTCTTTCTTTTTTTTTTTTTTTTTTTTTTTTTTTTTTTTTTTTTTTTGAAATTCTAAATCACCAACTTGCAAAATCATTTTAAGTATTTGAAATCTTAAATCACCAACTTGCAAAATAAATATAAATATTCTGGTTTAAGGGGTATTTATAGGCCCCAAAGTAGAATTTGGTGCAATTACATAAATACCCTTAATGTTTGAAATTACTTTTGTGCCTTTATTTAAAACAATTTAGGAAACCTTGAAAATTCTAATTTTAGAAGCTTATTAAAATATTTAATAAAAACCAAAGTGACATAAAATATAATTTATAAACTTTAGAAAACATAAAATAATTATTTCAAGTAACAATTATTAATTTAAATTTTCTTTCTTTAATGTATTTATTGAACTTAAATTTTCAATAAAAATACTAAAAAAATATATACATAAAATACGAAATTAAATTCTTAAAATACGAAAATATGAGGTATTACATTAGTTATTAATTAATGGTGATAATGACATGCAATCAAATACTCCTACAAAAGTACACGACCAAAATCTAGGGGAAAATGTAAATGAAGTTCTTATTCATAAAAGAACATAAGATGATAAAATCAAATTTGTACAATTTTCGATTCAATCCATCAGCAGAAGTCGGCACACCATTCAATTGTTACCTCCTTGTTGGAAGAAATCCAGCACCCCTGCAACATTAAGAAAAATTGAGCTAGGAATTAAGTTTGCACAAAGTAATTAGAACCGTGATTGTGAAGTGTAACCATTTATCAAAATAAAACCTCATTTATTGGAGCATAATGTAGGTAATATTATCTTGAATTTCAATTTAACAAATTGCAAGTGTAATATTATGAGTGGATAATAATAAATAAATATAGGATTTTAATACCACAAAGTAATAAACATGTACGAAATTGTAGATGTTTGTTAACTTTTAAAAATTGTATTTCTTCTGTTCCCTATCTTCCTTGTACGTCACTATTCACATATTCATTAAATGATATATGATTTAATAGTAGTAGTTAATAATTGATAAAAGAGAAACAACTTGCAACTAGTCAAGTGGGTGATGTGCGGGGTCCATCTTAATAAAAAAAATTATAAACCTACTAAAGTTGTTTGGTAAAGAAAAACATGGAACATCACACAACAACATATGTAATGAAAAATAGGGTGGAGTCAAGATTATCTTCAGACTTCAGACAACATCATCGTATAGTTCATTTCCTAAATCAACGTTTGCATTATGTCGTTAATATGATGCAATTGATAAAATAATTAGTTTCATACAATTACAAACTACATACATTTATCAAGTAATATGAAATTAATACAAGGTACAATTGTACATAAGTAACTCACCAGTGGCCAAACTCAGTATCATCATAGGCAGGCAAATTGTCTTCCAAATTGATGCCATTTTGAAATGGCAAATTGTCTTCCAAATTTATGTCATTTTGAAATGAAACTTGTTCACTGCAACATAATTAAAGTACGGAGTAAATAAAAATAATGCGCCATAAACCAAATATTTTAAAATATAGATATGAGGAATTCTTGATTTTTAACTGAAATAAGTCAATTTAGTTTCTCGTAATAGCATTATTGTAATTGACACTTGATTGAAGACATTTTTTTACATATAGCTATAAAAATGGCCTTCATTTTTACTACTCAGTTGGTATAATAAAAAAAAATTTAAAAATTATATTTTTGAAAAAATATACATTGACATGGATCAAAGAAGTGTAACTATATTTTTCGTTACCCATTAAACACTAAACTGTCAATGTTTCAATCTGTATAGTATCACAAAACAAAATTGAGAAAAGAGGGAGGTAGTATTCATATTAACAATTATGCCATTAAAAATCAAAATTGGTTTCTCACGCTTAGAATTCTAAAAATTTGGAATATCCCGTTATATGGATAATGCATATACTTTATACTCCAACTAAGTTCATAATACTAAATATATATTCCATACTAACAATAAATTTCATTAACAAACTTTCCCTCTAAATCATTCAAAAAAAATATTCTACCCACTAAAAAATTAACAAAATATTTTTTAATTATACGACTAAAAATGTTAATTGATCTTCTAATTCCATCCAAATTTTAATAATATAAAAGCAAAATATAATTTTAGCCCTAATTTAATGAATGAAAACTGAACCTGGAATGAAGAAGGTGAACGGGCTGAAAATGGGCCCGAAAGTGTAGAATAAGGGCCCGAACATAATTAAGTTCAGCAAGAGCATAATTCAGCTGAGCGACCAAAGTTTGAATAATGCGAACGCAACCACCAACGGGGTCACGAGCACGAGCATTCGCAGAGTAAATAATAGAAGTCATTGCATCATCATGGTAAGCAGGGTGAAGTGAGTTCAAAGTTTTGGTGATGAACGCAACGCCGAAAAGTTTGTGAGTGTTGAAAAACTCTCGGTGTTTATGTGATGGAAAGTAGGGTGATAAGTGACAGTTTGGTGGACATCTGCGTCGGAAATGTCTGCATCCTGCACATGCCAGTGATTGTTGTGTTGGAGGATAGTATGTGATGATGGCATTGTTGTTTGGGGGTGGCAGGGGTATAGGGAGGTTTTCGACGCTTTGTATATGAAGGTAAGGGAGGTTTTCGACGCTTTGAATAGGAAGGTGAGGGAGGTTTTCGACGCTTTGAGTAGAAGGGAGAGGTTTCGGGGGTGTAAGTGACGAGAAGTTAGTGGCGCTTTGGAAAGAGGGATTAGCGACGCAAGAGTGGCAAGAACATGAGTGTTGTGATGGTGGTTGTAGTGAGTTATTGTTTTTGATGATGATGTTGTTGTTGATGATGTTGACGATTTTATTTTCATTGTTGTTGTTGATTTGGATGTTGGTGGTGGTGGTGGTGGTGGTGGTGGTTGTAGGGTGTTTTAAGTTGATGATTTTCTTGTTTTTAGTCATGGTGGATGAGAGAAGGTGAGTGACGAGGGATTGACTTTGGAATATGGGGGGAGAGAATGAATGTAGCCACTTTGAAGGAGTCAAGGAAATAAGAGGGGATTAGGGTTATTTTGTTATGACTTGAAAAATATGTAACCTGTACCATGTAGTATTTTAAAGTTCGACATTTATTTAAAAAAAAAAAAAAAGTTCGACATTTAAAAAATATGTTTAACAAGGTCAAACATGGTCAAACCAATATAAATGTGCCACTTATTAATTTATAATATTTAGTTTTCTTTTTTTTTTTTAATACAATATGTAGCATTTTGTATAGGTAAAATTAAATATACTTTAGTAATACAATTTAAATACAATAGTAAAATTATACATTGTGATGCAGTATGCGAGATATTATACTGAATGCTATTATACAAAACTTTAAAAATAAAACAAATTATTATACTACTTAAATTACATAATTTAACATGTAAATACATATTGAAAATACATAATTTAAATTACATAAAACAAATTATACTACTTAAAATACAATATACAGCTTAATATGTGTCATGTTCTCATTGGTTTGACTATGTTTGACCATGGTGGACAAATTTTTAATTATCCACCATAGAATTTACACAAAATGACCGAATTTGCGTTTAGCAATTCCCGACAATATTTTTTGGAAGTTATTGTTTAAAAAGTTGGAAAAATGAAATTGAAAAAAAAAATCTTTTATGACCGTTCTTTGTTTGCGAGATTAAATCTTACAAAAAAAAAATTGTGAAAACTAATTAAGTAAGAACCTTTAAATAAAAATGTATGTATTTGTAAGATAAAATTACCAAATAATTTTGGAGTTGATCGTTTTTTTTTTTTTGGGAGGGGGGTTATAAAAAAGGGAGGGACAACTCCAAGAAAAAGAAGAAACGAAGTAAACAACCATGTACACTAGTGACACTACAACTCAAATAAAAGATTAAGTACAATAAGACGAAAATCTGGCACCATATGAGCACGCTTAAATCCTCCCTCATAATATCATGAAGGTTCGGATAGAGGCATACACTAATGGTCACGGGTTGTGCATGAACAGCATTTTTAAAAGTTGGCACGAGCATGATGAATCAGCCTATATGTTGAAACACACATTTTTACAAAATAATCATAATGTATAGAAATTTAAAAATGTATGAAGACGCACACAGCACGAAAACGTGGGTTAGACTGGGTACTAATCTTATTTTTTGAAATTAAGCACAACATGAAGTATTTTAGCCCCTTTGAACATATCACGCTATCGCAAGAGGCCCATGGGTTTGGCACATGGGTCGTCCTGGCACAGCCCATTGTCATTCCTATTTGCCGCCTTATTGGCTTTCCGGTAGCAATGCCCAAATATCACTTATCTATTCGAGCTCACAATAAGCGATTTACAACACTGAATAGCATACATATAAGGAGAGTTTGCTTGAGTAGTTATCATCTACAAACAAAATGGAGAGAGTTGAACTTTAATTTCCAACATCCTTTAGTCCACGCAAGCCAAAGTCCTTTCATCACTGCGATAATCAATAATGATGCCATATAAGTAAACAAATCAAATAATTGAAGATCAGATAATTGTTTCTTTTCAATTTATATTTTTATAATACTTCGTATTATGTAAGTAAATTAGACAAATAGCCTGGTTTGCTCTCTTCTCTTCCATCTCCACTTTCCTTTTTCTCTCTTTCTCTAAAATCCCTAGTTTTTTAGATCTAGAGGTTACCACCAGCCTTTTCGGCCGATGGTAAGCCCCTCTTTTTCCTTTTTACAGTAGTTTTTTGTTTATATCAATAATAAATCTCCATTCTCTCCCTAGTAGGGAGTCTTATTATCCATATATTGGATTTTACCTACCCATATTTTGGGTTTTATCTCTCTCCTTGTGCGAGTTTAGGGTTAGAGTTTTATTTTAATGGATGTTTTAATTTGTTAATCAAGATTTGTACGAGGTTGCAGCAGATGTCGATTCTATGTCTACAATCAATCAGGTCGGATTTTACTCAGATTCAAAACTAATAGCAGATCGGAAGACCCCCTTATTGAAGGCTGCATAGAACATCGATGTAGAAGAGGGTATTCATCAATGTCAAATCTTCTATACAACGATCGTAGTTTTGTCCAATTTGAATATTATTCGATTAAGATTATTTTGTATTTGTTAATTTTGATTTCTGTTGTAGATGTCGTATGACTCCTTTATTAATGAATTAATATTTATTTCAAAAAAAAGTAAATTAGACAAATTAGGTTAAGTTATCAATAATGAAGACCACCATGTACACTTAAGATTCACAAAATTCACCGTGTGCCTCTAATCTAAACTAAATACTATCTCGTACCTTAATTTTGCAACAGGGTCCATTTTTGGTGAGAGCTTTTTAGCTCAATTGTTGCAAAAATTAAGGGACGGAGGGAGTATATCAAAAACCCTTATGAGTTGGAATGGTTATTAGCCATTAATATGAAATATGATGTATTATATATATTGGCAAGGGTTTTCAAGTGGGTTGGAATAAGATAGAGTAAAAGGAACATGAAAATATTTAAAAAAAAAAATTGAAACAAGAAGTACAATGTTGATATATCTAGATGGGTAATTGATTATTTGATTGTATTATTCTTAAAATATGTTAACATTGCATGGCGAATTCTAGAGCTACGCGGTGAAAAACTTCTTGTACTTGGTATTATTTTGCTTCAAAGCTTAGAACTTTTCACTTGAATTACCCTCACTCTTATTATCATAGTTATTGTAATGATCGATATTACAAGAAAATAAGAAATTAACCAAGTTTATCACATTACATATATATATATAATTATTTACATGGGCACTATGGCAGAGATCAAATCATCACAATAAGCGGGCCTTCATACAAACAAATCCAAAAATATATATATTCAAGATCCAAGAATCAGTTGATAGAGTATATAAACTATTCCTGAGCCTCAACCATTAGCTTAAATTTTTGGTTGAAATGGTCCTTTAATACTAATAACCTCATTGTTCTCCACTAGAGCTAGCATTACTATCATTACTACAATACCTAAGATCCAAAGAAACCTGTCTTTCCATCCAAAGTTGACGATGAAAATTCGCAATAAACATATCAGCCCTTATATCAATATCTTCACTACCACAATTATTATGATCATCAGTATTGTGTAACCTGAAGCTTCTCATCCTTCCAAAACTTCTAAATGAGCTCAACCCGCGACCATCACTACTACTAATACTACCACGACTATCTTCATTGGTTGATGCATCTTCTGAACTACACCCATGATATATCCCCAACTCATTGTTGAAGCTCAAATGTCTAGTGTAACGATGCCTAGTGGAAGGACCACGAAAGAACGACATTGAAGCTAAGTTCCATTGGCTAAACTTATAGGTTGATGTTATGAGGATATTGATCTTCTTAACAGCCTTTTTAAGCTTGTTTAACCATGACCATTTCTTGGTCCAATTCGGACTCATTTTTCGACGTTTCTTAAGAACAAAAACAAGTTAAAGCATTGAAAAAACAATGTTATACAAATATTTTGTTGGTGTATAAGAAGAGAAGTGTTGGAATATATATATATATGTTTATATAGAGAGAAAAGCTAAGTTTGTGAAAGAAGTTACTCGGTTTTAATTGAATGAAGCGTATTGAAATTGATTGAATAGGGAACTTACATGAAACTGATTAAAGTGAACGTTAAGAAAGAAAGATTATGTTGACACATTTTTTAGTTTTTGAGAGCCTTGTAAGTTTCAACATTATATTAATGCTACTAAAAACATCTTACTTTTTCCTTAATATCAGAAATTACTGTTAATTGTTTGGTGAAATTATGCTGTTTGTAGACCGTACCTTTATATGAGAAATTATGGGTAAATGGTTTGTGATTAAATTATTTTGCAAAGTGTAAATCTTACTAACATTAGAGAAAGCTAGTGATCGAGAGTAATTTATACACATCTATTCGTCATGCAATGCTATAGCTTATCGTGGACTATAATAATAATTAAAATGAGAGTGAGGGGTAGTTCAAGTCGTCAAAGCTTTTCTCTCGATTTTAAGAAATCTTGTGATCAATTTTCATTATTCGTCCTTGTAGCTTTCAGGCACAAGATAAAGATCGAACTTCCCGAGTTGTATAACACTATCATAAAATAATTAATTTAATTAATATCACGCCTTTTAGCTCTTGGCATTTTCGTACTTATAGAGACTTTAAATTGAGAATATTCACGATACCAATAAATGATTTATAAACATTTTTTATTGTCGTATTTTTAAGAATATACATCAAAAATCGGTAAAAGACTCATTAGTAAACTGAAGTTAAAATTACTATCAATTTAAATTGCATCAAGGTCTAGCCGATTAGAGAGTGACAATGAACTTAACAAATTAAAGGAAAAGTGATTAAGAGGTGATATAATTAAATATCAAACAAGCAACAAGCTAGCTAAATAAAACAATACACAAAAACAGTAGATGGTTTTAAGGGCAAACAACATAATGCATACACTTCTTGAGACATCATGCTGATGTTACTACACTCAAAACTTTGCTCAAGCATAACGGTTTACACCGCCAAAGTTGCTTGGAGTATAACACTTTCAATCTTTCACTACTCCCCTCCCCCTTTTCTTCCCTATTTTAGCACTTTGATTTCAAAATTTCCATGTGTTTTTCCAAGCACCTCGACTTTATACTTAATTTTATTATGTAATTTTGACGATAATTGAACTGAGTTAAGATCTAGTTTTATATGGTTCAATGAGTTATGATAATAAGTTGAAAAGAACATAATTTTCTACCTATTTTAGCTTTTACGAATTTGAAGTTATGTTTGCAAGTTACAAAGCGGTCTTTAAAGTGTTATTCAAGAGCAAAGAATGAACTAGAGTTCTAAATTTAGTTTACAATAGTCTAGAATGTGCAAGAGAAGAGCAAAAAATGGACAATAAAACTAGTCTTCGTCAAGTACATTTCAGAACAAACCCCAGTTGAGGATGATAGAAGCTTGATGTCGAGAATCAAACCACATAAATTTTATAAATCTATATCTTTCTATGTCTCTATTTCAAATGTGGATGCATGAGTACAAGAATGATAGAAGTTCTAATCTATAAAGCTTCAGTTTCTATGGGTCAATGATTGCAATTTCTATACAAAACAAGAGCTCGAACATATAGCTTAAGTTTATGAAGTTCTTACAGATAGTGAACACGTATTTTGTCCCGGCAAATTTGTGACAGGTTTAATAAGCTTGTGCAATTGCTCAAAAGTAAAGACTCCAACAGGCCTAGAGCCGTTAGAGTTGTACATGTTATTTTTTACAATGATCATCATTTTGTAGCGCTTCTCCAACATTAGGTCAATCACACGACCAGCAGATGTTGAGGCTACCACATAAGGTGGGGGGCTCTTCATCATTGCTGAGATCGGCAAATTTAGCTGCACCATCATGTCAAAAGATACCAAAAACTACAGTTAATATCTGAATTTACACATGACAAGACAAGAATAACATTGCAACCAAATAATCATATCAAAGTCCGTCATACAAATTCACTCTAGGCTTTGTCATTCAGACTTAAACTACCAAATTGAAACGGAAGTTATTGAAGTTAACATCTAACTTTGGTAAGTTTTATGTCATTGCCTATTTTCTCCAAATTTGGGACTCTCAGCTTGCCCATTCAGATATCACCCACCCATTTCTCTATCTACCTTTTTTCACACTCTCAGATCTTCGTAAGTCAATACAAGTAGGCAGTATGTTAATAAAGGCATGAATGAAATAAAAACAACCAAGAAAAAAAAATCAATAATTTTCAGGCAGAAACATACATCCGTACAGTCTTCACAGTGAAGTACTCCTACACAGTTGCCCCAGTCATCTACAATGGGAATAACCGATTCCTTTTCGAAACGCATGGCCACTTCCTTTAGCATCAAGCTAGCTTGTAGTGGGCGGGCTTCTTCAAATGGAATCATGATACTCTCCACTGCATCATTTACCGATACCTATTGGCAGAAAAAGTACATAATCGAAACATCAGAAAATGTGAATTAGCACTGTCTTTCATGCTTTTTTACCTTTCAATTCAATTAATCAAGGATACCTCAAATCTACGAGTGGTAACCACTAACATAAATCTAAACCTATCTCTAGTTCTGACTTCTGAGTAGAGTTGCATACGCCACGCTATATTGCTAGAAATTAAAGCAGTCCCAAAATCCAAGAAAGTGGTAGGATGAGAGGAGCAACATACTTGAGGCAGGAAATAAGGATAGAATATAGATCGATCAAATCCCAACAAAGCCTCTAGGCGTACTGCAGCCTGGATATATATTCATATAAATATATATATCAACCAACATATCCACCACAGAGAAAAGTAATATGGAATGAGATAATAACTAAAATGATCATTGGAAAAAAAAAATTGCTAGAAAATCTATGCTCACACTTCCACCGGCTTTTATATTAAATTAGAATATAAAGTAAGATGGTATTTGTATAATATATATACGAACGACATTAGTTAAGTGTAGGAAATGATTCATCAGCCAGATGTTCGACAAAAATTTGCACAGAGTTCTCTACAAATATAACAAAAGGCCAGGTATTTTTTCTTTTTTTTTTTTTGTTTTATTTTGACAAGAGAGGGGTGTGTGTGCGAGGGGGGGGGGGGGGGG
>PYUH01004010.1:825704-862241 GCA_016808085.1 Suaeda aralocaspica
GGGGGGGGGGGGGGGGGGGGGGCACACAAAATATTTAAACTGCTCATGATACACACCAGGCCACCTGGACTTGTCCAAGATAGTCCTTTCCATCTACGATTAAAATCAGAAAGAAACTGTACAGCAACTTCGACCTGAAACATGGAAAGTAAGCAATTATACTTAAATCATAGATAAATGCATTCGAACATTAAACATAGAAACTTTCTACTTTGTAAGTTCTGAAAAAATCTCTAGATCAGTTTCAGGGCATAACAACCTGGCCAGCATTCAAAGCGGCTTCCATTAGTAGATGATCAGATGATTCCTGAATTGTACGAGAGATAGTTCCAGAAGAATCAAGCCACATGCGACAGTGTAAATTCTTCACCATCAAAAAATCACCAGTGCTAGCTAAAGCACGCATCAACGAAAGATAGAGATGAGGCTTTGGTCGTAGATTTGACTTTTTTCCTGCCTTCTTTAGTATCATTCCAAACACACATAAAGCACCTGAGAAAGCGGCAAATATCCATTTGTCACTAACTAATCATAGACGAAAACAGAACTATACATCAGCATCGGAGGTAAAATCAACGCCATGAATGGCAGAATGTAGCTCAACAGATGACGCAGCTTTTCAATTTAATTTTACATATGTAATTAACAGAAAAGTCGAAAGATAAATTAAGCAAAAGGAGAGAATTTAAGAGAGAATAGATTTTGATTGTAGTATTAAAGGACTTGATCTGCTATTACAAGTTTACAACCCCTAAGCTGGGTCAATCCAACAATTCTTTGGATGCCTTGGCCTTTATAAATGATCCTTATTTTCTCTACCCTTAACATAACATCTTCCTGACAGATCACACTTTGTATGCCCATTTTCTACCTTGTATCAATGACACAAATGGGAGTTTTGGGCTGGAATCTGGATGCTTTTCAATAATCGTAAGAGCAATACTTTACTGGAATACACAGTGTGTGACCTGATTGGAAAGATACTAATCACTTTGAAGTCATCTGAAGGACTTCTTCTTTCCTTTTTTTTTTTGCCACATTTTTTTGAAGTTGGCTATTCCATATATTGACAGAAAGGAAAAGTCAAATATTAATATTGTTGGAAATAACAATTACAGTTTCATGGAATCAACCAACAAATGCATCACTTAGAGAAGCTATCAAATGCTATTCCTTGGGCGTTCCCTGGTCCCTAAACAACCATCAGATGTTTAGCTCAACCATACACCAACCACTAAATCAAAGGAGTACTGTAACAATATCCCTCTTTTAAGGAACAAGATTTTACCCATGCTATAACAAATTCCAACAACTAATTATATTAGACTGAGAAAATTCCACAAGAAGAGAATAAGGATGGTGTTTTTATTATAGCATTCTTAGCCTCTTCTCCTTGGGATAGATTCTAAACCCATCTTATTAGCTTGGTTTCGCACAGCCATATCCACTCCTCTGCCTTAAAAACAGATCCTAGATCATTCATTCTTTCTGATTGTCAACATGCCAACACAATTTTATTGTAATGCTTTTAACAGCCAAGTACATTGCATTGTCTTAGAAGGATTAGCAATATAATCAGTTGAGACCACAATGAAGATAAGGAATGTGTTGAGTCTAATAATCCGAGTTAAGGAGTATCCTCTCTCCAGCCTGAATTTTTTCCATATAAGATTTATGAAAGATATTCATTTAAAGTAAAAGAGTACCGAAAAAAAGATGTATGGGGCATATGTTAACACTATAACAACTGCTTAGTCAACAACCAAAAATTCGAGAACTGAAACTTATTATCTTATAACTCCGCCAGTGGATTTTCCCACTGCAGTCCCAAGCCTGGATAAAGGAGGAGGGTTGTGGTAGGTTGGTGACAGCCAACGTGAAACTTAGTCACATCTTATGACATGAACCAAAATGATGATTTCGTGGGGGCGTTCCCTACTCAGCAACGCGCTACACTTCCCAGACCCGGGTGTAGTAATAAATATGTAAGGGTTGCTAGGTTGTCGCCCCGAAGCGACGCGCCACATTGCCCGAATGTGGTGTTAAATAAGCAAGGGCATGCGATTGGGGCGTTCCCTACTCATCAACGCGCTGCACTTCTCAGGCCCGGGTATAGTGATAAATATGCAAGGGTTGCTATGTCGTCGCCCCAAAGCGACGCACCACACCGGCAGAGGGTATTGTCAAATGAACACAGGATTGTAAGTGGTGCAAGAGAGCGAAGGAGGAAGGGGTCTATTGTTGGTTTACGGGCTGGTTCTTGGAATGTGGGGTCTCTAACGGGGAAATCAGCAGAATTGGTGGAGGTAATGAAGAGAAGACGAGTAAACATCCCGTGCCTTCAAGAGACAAGGTGGGCAGGACAGGGGGCTCGGTGTTTGATCTTGGGGTATAAGGTGTTGTATGCTAGACAAGACAAGAATCATGGTGATGGAGTTAGGAATGGAGTAGGTGTAGTCCTTGATAAACGGCTTTCGCAAGAGGTAATCGAGACTTATTGGAAGAGCGACAGGTTGATAAGGGTGAAGTTGTTGTGTGGTAATGAGATTGTAAATGTTATCAGTGCTTATGCTCCCTAAGTGGGGCTAAGTGCGGAGGAGAAACGAAAATTTTGGGAGGATCTTGATGAGGTGGTCCAAGGTATCCCTCACACGGAGAAGTTATATATAGGAGGTGACTTGAATGGGCATGTTGGGGACCGTCGGGATGGTTTTGAGGGTGTTCATGGGGGTTTTGGGTATGGGCAGAGAGACGATCACGGAGAGACCATATTGGATTTTGCCCACTCATACGACTTAATTTTGGCTAATACTTGGTTTAGGAAGCGAGATCCCCACTTGATAACTTTTCGTAGCGGAGCAAATGCAACTCAAATAGACTTCCTGCTCACAAGGAGGGAGGATAGACAAAGTTGCATAGATTGCAAAGTCATCCCAGCAGAGAGTGTGGTTACCCAACACCGGCTATTGGTGATGACTATCCGTTTAAAAAAGAGTAGGAAAAAGAAATGTAGTAAAGGGGAGCCAAGGATAAGATGGTGGACCACAAGGGATGCAAATGCTAAGGTTTTCACAGAGAAAGTGATCAAGGAGGCGAATTGGGATAAAGAGGTGGATCCAGAGGTAGCTTGGTCACACATGGAGAGCTGTTTCCTTAAAGTGGCTAAGGAGGTTTTGGGGGAATCAAGGGGAAAGAGTATGATGAATAAGGATACTTCTTGGTGGAATGAGGAAGTGAAAGCAAGGATAAAACAAAAAAGAGATTTTTATCTAGCATTGGGAAATTGTAGGACCGAGGAAACCTTCGCAGAGTATAAGGAGGCTAAATGTAAGGCAAAGGTGGTTGTGCGGCAAGCGAAAGAAAAGGTTTTTCAGGAGGTTTATGAAAGGTTAGACTCTAAAGAGGGAGAAAAAAGAAATCTATGGAATGGCAAAGAGAAGACAAGAGGCGAGGAAGTCTATTGGCTTGGTAAAGTGTGTCAAAGATAAGAACCATAAGGTTTTGGTTCAAGACGAAGACATAAAAGACAAATGGCAAGGGTACTTCGATGAATTGTTTAATGGCAGTCAACAAGAGAGGTCACAGGAGATATGGTAGTGGATGAGGAGGAAATTAACACGGAATATGTGCGGAGGATTAGAAGGGTAGAGGTGGAGACTGCTTTGAAAAAGATGAAACCAAAGAAAGCAGTTGGTCCCGATGGTATACCAGTGGAGGTGTGGAGCTGTTTGGGTAAGGTGGGTATTAAGTGGCTAACAGATTTGTTTAACAAGGTCTGGAGGACTTCGAGGATCCTACAAGATTGGCGAAAGAGCACTGTGGTCCCAGTTTACAAGAACAAAGGAGACACCCAAGATTGTTCTAACTATCGAGGGATCAAGCTTATGAGTCACACTATGAAGTTGTGGGAGAGGGTGATAGAACATAGGTTGAGGGCATGCACAAGCATCTCTGAAAACCAATTTGGTTTTATGCCTGGAAGGTCCACTATAGAAGCAATTCATTTGTTAAGACAAATGATGGAGTTTTATAGGGCGCTGAAGAAGGACCTCCATATGGTTTTTATTGATCTCGAAAAGGCTTATGACAAGGTGCCAAGAGATGTTCTTTGGTGGGCAATGATAAAGAAAGGTATACCATGAAGGTATATTGACCGTTAATTGACATGTATCGGGAGGAGTCCACAAATGTTAGGACTTGTGGTGGGTTAACTAAAGACTTTCCTATAACAATTGGGTTGCACCAAGGGTCAGCGTTAAGCCCTTTTCTTTTTGCAATAGTTATGGATGAAGTAACAAGGTCAATCCAAGAGGAGGTATCATGGTGTATGTTGTTTGCAGATGATATCGTATTGGTGGATGAAACTAAAGAGGGGGTTAATGCCAAATTAGAGCAATGGAGACAAAGGTTGGAGTCCAAAGGGTTTAAGCTAAGTCGGAGTAAGACTGAATATATGGAATGCCGCTTTGGGACTCAGAGGGGGGTAAGTGATGCAGTGGTAAGGTTGGATGGAAAAGCCCTAGATATGGGGGAATGTCTTAAATATCTCGGGTCATTTATCCAAAAGAATGGTAATATTGACCAAGATGTGACTCATAGGATTAAATCTGGGTGGCTTAAATGGAGAGCAGCTACGAGAGTGTTATGTGACAAAAACATCCCGTTAAAGTTGAAGGGGAAATTCTACCGGACTGCCATAAGACCAGTGTTGCTCTATGGTACAGAATGTTGGGCTTACAAGAAGGAGCACATTCAAAAAATAGGAGTTACGGAGATGCGGATGCTGAGATGGATGTGCGGGAATACTCTAAGGAATATAATAAGAAATGAAGTAATACGTCGAAAAGTTGGGGTTGCAGACATAGCAAGCAAATTAAGGGAGAATCGTTTGCGTTGGTTCGGACATGTGAGACGGAGACCTGAGGGAGCCCCAGTGCGACGAATGGAAGGGTGGGATCATGGAAATCTCAAACGAGGTAGGGGAAGATCAAAAATGACTTGGTGAGAAGGGGTTAAAAAGGATATGAAGCTTTTAGATTTGCAAGAGAATGAGGTTCTTGATCGCAGGCGATGGAAGAGGAAAATTTATGTGGATGACCACATGGAATGATTAATTTTGGTTCATGTAGCCGACCCCAATTTTTTGAGATTAAGGCTGTGATTGATTGATTGATTGATTGATATTCCCTCAACAAAAGGTAGTATTATTTTGTCACCAATCCTGGTATTTAAAACGTGGGAGTTCAATGTACTAAATTCTAGGAGAGGTCAAATATCGGTTCAAGACATACCACTGATTAATCCACAACTTAGCAGAGCATCAACAAATGCTGTGTAAGCAACACGGTCAATAGATAACTTTTCCGATGATTGCATTTCCATCATAAGCTCCTGAACCAATTGGATATTTTTAGCAACTGCAGCACCCTGTAAACATCGTTTTCAACTTAGATTTCTCACAGAAAATTTGGTATAAGGGGTAACTAAAGGTGAATAAGTTCGAAGAATGCTGTAAGCGGTAACAATGGGAAACAAAAGAAAATACTCCGGGCAAAACAGCAATTGTCTCTATACACACGCACACAAATGTAATTTAGATTTACCCAGAAGGTGGGAAGGACAATCAACATGATGATCATTAACTTGACAAACTCTGATGCATTATCATCACAAACAACAATGATCAGAATTCTGATCATCTGAAGCAGAAAAAGATGTTATATTTGGGATTATGAGGGTTTTGTACGCAGATAAAGCAAGTATACATGATCTCTCCTGTTTTCAATTAATCATCAAAAGTTATCAACATCTTTAAGACAAACCCCCTATTAAAAGAAGGAAACTCGTGATAAGTAAACCCCAGAGATTTGTTATTTGATCGATTAGATAATTATGAGGGAAATAAGGCCAAGACAAAGTACAAGCTAACACACAGAAATATGGAGACAACTCGCATTATAAGTTTGTAAAAGTTTTTTCGCATGGATATCTAAAATGTATATGGAATAAATTGCGTCAAAAGGTTGTGTAAATGTCTCAACTTTTCTGGTCAATTATTGGTAGCATAAAACAGTCTTCTTCTACACTAATGGGGAGTGGTTCGTGCCTCTAATTAGTTATAAATTTGTATTCTTAATCTCAAGGCCTCCAAGGATCCGGTTCAAGCAAAGCAGTATAAAATATCTATTCAAGGGTGAAGATGGCCATAGCCAAGAACTGATAACACACAAAGATAATCAATTGGCATATCCTGGGGAAAATTCGCATCCAACCAAATCTGTAGTCTACACAACACAAGAGAACTCCCACATAGGGATAAAGTGGGTTTGCTGACCTTCAACAAAGTAGTAAATGTTATATTATCTGGAAATAGATCATTTGAATTGCAGTTCCTTGCAGTATCCTGAAAAAGAGGGGAGATATAGGTAACTGGTTGCATTTTCTCAGGTTCAACATGATATCGAGGGTTTGAACTAGGCTTTCAATACTTCTTTGAGACCTTCATTTCCTCCAAGAACTGCATTGCAACATCCATTTTTCCTATCTTCACAGCAGCAAGGATGAGCATATTATAGGTAAGCTTATCCGGCTTTACACCCTGACATAACATTTCATTGTGTACTGTGAATGTAGCCTCAAAAGAACCTGTGTTTATGTATCCCTGAAATAAGAGGACTTGGTTATTTCTAAGTAAGTATAAAAGAACAGGGGCTTAAGCCGAGTAGACATCTATATTAAAGAAACAGAAATTGGTTAATAAAACAGGTGATCATAAAGATAAAATATTCTGACAAATTTTCTAACAAAGTAGCAATTACATAAAGAGTCAAATCCATATGCAAACTCTAAGAATAAGCACAAGGCAAAAGGTGCTATAAAACAAGGGAAGAAAGTATAGAATTAAGATTAGATATATCAGCATCACACCTTCATTAACATGTTGAAGATCAGGATTGAAGGGCTTCCATCTTCACAGAACACAAATCCATATCGTGCAAGAAGACCATTGGCTCGGCGTAAATCTCCTGCAGTGAACTAATGTGAATCTGCGAGCATTAAAAATATTGTCCAGGAATGTGTGTAAATGATTACTTTGAAGTTTATTTTTGAGTTCCAACAGTTATAAATAATCATGATATTGTCTCAAGATCAAAACAAGAAAAATCCTCTACCATTTCAACACAATATTAGGAAGAAACAAAAAGGAACAGATGGACAAGTAAAGCTATAAAAGGCTAATATAATACTCCATATATATAATGAGATGAAACTAACAAGATTCGTAAATTCATGTGATTTTCGCATAAATCACAATTGATGCCATGAAGGCCTGATGGTCAAAGAGAAGCATGTAGACGCTACAAAGTACAAAGGTGTAGGTGTTGAAGAAATGAAACTTGTACATGATATAAAATTAGATCAACCAGTCATGGTTTGGAAAGGGCTATAAAATGTGTGTGTGTGTGTGTTTTCTGGTGGGGAGAAGAAACATGATCTTTTAGTTCAAGAAACACTACCTGCATCAATAAGAGCGTTAAGCAATCCGTGAAGAAGGGGTGCTGATAGTTCTGGATTTCCAACAGCAGTACCTCGCTCCACAGATTCAAGGAGGTGAAACGCTTCATCAATTCTTCGAGCCATTCCCAAACCCTTCATTCACATCAAATTTAGTCAGTGAATCAACCTTAATTACTGACAGAATATTTCAGATAATATATGCAGTGTACTTTATATCAAATTTCAGACCAGGAAAAAAAAATAATTTAGAAACAATAAAATGTATTCACAAGACACCCTTGTTTGGCATTATATTAATACAAATCACATCCCTGTATCATATTCCATTACATGCCTTCTCAAAGGCAATAACTCTTGAAAACTACAGATTTGTTAATCAAACTATATATTGTGCAGATGGACCTGAAAGATTAGGTACTTTCACAGTGGCACAGTCCCACAGTCCCAGCATCTCATAACAGTTTTTTAATTTGCTTTTCACCATCTTGAAGAAAAAAAATCCATTGGTATGGTTTTTATACGCTCTACTTCCCTATGGTCTGTTATCGACTGAAGTCCCTTTTATTTCTTTCTTTTTATTCGTATTGTATAGTTGTCGGATTTCATAGAGTAATAGGATTTAGCCTTACTTTTCTTGTCTCCTTCCATTTTTCATCTCGATCGGAAAAGAATCAATAGAAAAATAATCGGAATGGATCGATCTATTTCTTTCTTTTCTCGAAACAAATGAAAGAGAAATCATGGATCAACACAAGAGGGAGGAAGCCAATCATACACAACTTCCTGATCAATTATAGCGGGGATCTTCAATCACAATGGACTTAGGCAAAACCCCCAAGGCACTACCAATCCTACTCAGGGTAGCTGTAGTCCAGCAGTTCAAATTTGATTATTAATATTTCTAAACAAACTACTCAGTATAAAACATTGATAATATAGATTACACTTTGTAACAAGCTAAATAAAATTCTACAAGACAATACTTTTATGAAAAAAAAAGAACAACAACAACAAAGCCTTAGTCCCAAACTAATTTGGGGTCGGCTAGACATGAATCAATATGAGGAGTCACAAAAGTCATCAACACAAATCCTCTTCCTCCAATTTTCCCTAATCAACACTAAATGTTCTTCAAGTTCCAACATCCTGATATCTCCACTAACAACCCTCATTCAAGTTTGCTTTGGTCTTCCTCTACCTCTCCTCCATACCTCTTGTTGCCACCCTTTAACCTCCTTACTGGAGTGTTACTCGGTCTCTGTCTTATATGACCAAAACCATCTTAGCCGATTTTTCCTCATTTTATCTTCAATAGAAGCAACACCCAACTTCCTCCTAATTACCTCATCCCTTATTTTGTCCTTTCTTGTATGCCCACACATCCAACGTAGCATACGCATCTCTACCACACTCATCTTACGAAGGTGGCAATACATCAAAGCCCAACATTCAGTCCCGTAAAGCAATGCTATACTAATACTTGTGCGGTAAAATATTCCCTTAACTTATTGGACATACCCTAATCACATAAAAAAAAATAATAAAAAAAAAAAACCGAATTGATCTTGTGGTCCACATCTCTGTCCAATTCACCATCCTTTTGGACAATGGATCCTAAATACCGAAATAAATCTGAACATTGGATACTCTTTCCATTCAAACTAATTGAGCTTGTCGTCTTGTTCCTTGTCCCACATAATACACCTCCATAAAAATAACCAGATTCAATATATAAAAGGAAGTAGTTCTAATTCTAAAACAGTAGGGTTATAGAGACTACCCCCCAACTTCTCAAATACCATGTTAATCTCTTCATTACCCAGGAGCAGAAGTCTATAGCACACTAAAATATAATATACATACTACAAACGTTTCAAACTAGTTGCAACAAACTAATTTTATAGTACTCACAAATAATACTCCTTTGTTGCAAGTATTTTGATACTGTGGTAGAAGTAAATTCCTACTTTGAACACAAGCATCATGTCAATTAAAGAGAGAGACGTCAAGGTTGACCATGGAGCTATGCAAGAAAATCATCACATGAGGTCATGATTATAGACTATAGACAATAGCTTACAATTATCAAGAAAAGCCTAAACTCTAAAGTCTTCATAGGTTCATTCTAGCAAAATATAATAACGCACAAGCACCAATTAATGTGAAGCCAACAAGCAAAGATGATGCAGCAAGAAACATACTTCATATTAAAGATAATACATTGGACTGAGCTGACACAAACCCTATACAAGATAAGCAAGATACCTTTAGATAAGACGGAATTTTATTGCAAGAGAACGAAAGTTTTTAGTAACTGGTAAGATGTCACCACTAGAACAAAAAACTACTGTAAATCCACTTTAACAAGATAATTGCCATAAATGTGCAATCTAACAGCTAAATGAGGATTCCTTGATTATCCTAAACAGTTAACACATAGAACTTATAAAAAAAAGAAAGACTACAAGATCACTTGTTAAAATGGAATAATCACAATTACACTATGGGCAATAAAATGATATATACCTTCAACAGCGTGGCGTAAGAGATACTATCAACGCGGCAACTCTTCGAGTGAGACATTTCATCAAACAGCTTAAGTGCAGCATCAACATCGCCGCAACGAACACAAGCCTCCAACACAGCATTCATTACAATTGTATTAACCCCTCCATATCTTCCTTTAGCTACCTCAATCTCTTCAAACACCTTCATAAATACAAGCCCATGATTAAACAAAATATCAAATTTCAACTCAAAAATCAAACTTCGATCGACCAAAAAAATTAAAAATCAACACAATTAAAAGATAAATCTGACTTCAAATTTCATCAAAAACCTTCACAAAAACAGCTAAATCAACAAACAATTGAAAGAAAAAAAACCCCAAATCAAATTTCAACTCTAAATTCAAACTTTACTATTAAAAAAAAAAAAAACAGTAAAAAGCAACCCAATCAACTTAACAAACAACAGAAAATTAAAAACCCCACATCAAATTTCATCAAAAACCTCCACATAAAACAACCCAATTAACAAAACAGACAAAATAAAAAAAAAAACCCACATCAAATTCCTCCTAAAAATCCAAACTTTACACTCAAAAACTACAATTTTAATTAAAAAAAAAAACTATAAAAATTTCCCAAAATCCAAACCTGATTGAGCTGCTTGCGACGAGTGAGCTGAACAATGCGAGAAGTAAGGCGTTTGAGGTTAGATTTGTGGGTTTTTGAAGGGGATAAACTACTGAATATTGAAAAATTATGAGCACAAGAATAAGATTGATTATGGCGGAAACAAGAAAAGGGGATTTTGGGGAAGAGAGTTGAGATTGAATTGAATTTATGAGTAGAAAAATTGGGAGTTTGATGATGCATTTTTAGGTTTTGAAGCTACCCATTACCCCATGAGTTATGGAACGGAAAAAAGAGAATCTGGGGTTGGGGATAATGGTAGGATTTTGGCGGCAAAAGTGGGTCCTAACTATCTTAATCTTTACAATACAATTCTGTATTTTGCTTATTTTAAAATTTAGCCTTACTTAAAAGCATATACTCTTGACTTTGAATTTAAAATCAGTTTTATGATTTGAAAATTTTGTTGCATAACTTAATAAACATTGTGATTTAAAAAAAAATACATGCTTCTATTTTGATTTTTTTTTTGTTTTTGTAAAATTACTAAATTAGCTTCTTTCTCCGTTAGTTGTATACTTTTATTAGTTGTATAAGTATTCCCACTGTGTTACAACAATAACAACATGTAGTACGGTAGTACCCAATACTTTGTAAGGAACAATAAAAAACATATCTTTTTGAGAGTAAGAAATAGCTTGATTGGTTAGAACTTTTCTCTCGATTTCCAGAAGTCCTGAGTTCAATTCTCGAATAAGTATTGCATACCCCCCCGTGTGCAGTAAAATTATTGTACAACGACCAACTTGAACTATTTTTTGATAACTAGAATTAATTTTTGATAAACATTTATCAATCAAAAATTATTTGAAGGTTATGAACAAATAACTTTTATAATGGCATCTCTCAAAAAAAAAAAATAATAAATAAAACTTGATATATGGCACCACAAGGTATATTAATTTACTAAAATTTGTGTTTTTAGCATTAAAAAGTAAGTGACTGAACATTAATTTGAGTTGGTCTTAAGATCACTAGAATTAAAAAAAAATGTAACTCAAACTCAATAAAGTATAACTTGAGTTGATTTTATGGGTAACTAAAACGCAAAAATGTATAACTTTAAACCCTTTGTACAGTAATTACTTTACACTAGGTATATATGAAACTTTATCTTAAATAGAAGCTCATTTTTCACTTATTTCAAATCAAATGAACAAATTTGTTCACCTATGGTTGTACTTTTCAAGAAATAACCAGTTGTACTATAAGAATCCTTGGATCATATGGAGAATTTTTGGGGTCTACATCAATTCTTGATAATTTTCACTAAACTGTTTATACATCTTGATTTGTATGCAACCACAATCCACAAGGGGCAAAGATTTTGGGACTGAGGAATTATTTTATTTGATTTCCCCAATTAAATTTGCACACTTATTTAACATCCAAACATTACTTACAAAATTTCTATCAACAAATTAGTTTGTAGCATGAAATTTTTTTAGAGTTTCCAAAACGAAAAGATTTACAAGGAAGCACAAATTCTCGAAAACAGGGAAGTAGGGAAATGAATAAAAATAGTAATTTAAATAAAATGTAAACAAATACAAAATTATCTTACACATAAACATATATTTAGTACACATTAATTACGCTTTCAATGATAAATTTATCACCACTTGTATTGAACTTAATGCATGTTGAGAATATATAGAGAAAGCAACTGGCAAATGGTGTTTAGGAACAAGTATTTAAAAATAAAGAGAAAAACACCATATTATTGACAAACAATAGTTCACGTAAAAGATAATGTGTGTGTTAATTGTGTGTGTTTTTAGTATTTTTGGTTTATGGCTCGACACTATGGCATATTAATAGAGATCTTTCCATTAATTATATATTTATGTCTTTAATTCCAAAGTTCTCTAAAGATGGAAAATATCCATTTTTTGAGGTTGAGATCGATTGTTGGGCGTCCTGGATTCACTTTTGCACATGGTTAAGAAAATACTACGAAAACAAAACAAAGCTCGGTACAACACTCCAAAAGCCGAAAATGAAGGTTACTTACACTTTTTGATGGTTCCAAGGTCCCATAAAAAATTCCAACAATTTTTACAATGCCACTATGGAGAAAAGAAGGTCCGCGAGATGTTTTTCGTGTTTGAAAAGTTCTAATATGAGTCCCGGGAGAGCAAAAAGACTGGTGTGTCCTTTTTCAAAAATTGCCTAAAGAGGGATAATAACAGCTTTTTACAAGCCAAAACCGACGTGAAGTGTCAGGGGCTCACACACAACACGTGGGAGAAATATGGGGCAAAAACATGTCTAAGGCCAAAATTGCTGCTGAAAGCATAAAAAAAAAAAAAAAAAAAAACCTATTATTCACATTTTTTGGAGGTTTTTGGGTCCCAAAAAAAAATGCTTTTTATATAGTGCCTCTAAGGTCAACAAAGGACCCTCATATAACTTTTCAAGGTTTAGAAGGTCATAAGACAAGTTCCAAGAGAGCAAAAGACTAGTGCACCCTTTTTTTTAAAAATTGTCTAAAGAGTGATGATAACAAGTTTTAAGAGGCTAAAATCATGAAGCTTAGCAGGGGTCACATACAAAACATGGGAGAAATACAGGGTAAAAACAAAATCAAGCTTCAAACAGCCCTCAAAAGCTGAAAACAAGGTTTTAAATTGGAGGTTTTAGGGTCCTGGAAAAGTATTGCCAAAAATTTTACGTGATGCCCCCATGGACAAAATAAACAGGGCCCTCAGACAACTTTCCGGGGTTCGAAATGACATAAGAGCAGTCCTGAGAGAGAAAAAGGCTAGTGTGTCATTTTTTTAAAATTGTCTAATTTCCCACTTTTTCACGTATTTAAACAAAGTGTTTTTGTATTTTATGCGTATAATTTTCGTATTTTATTCGTATAATTTTAATATTTTTATTGAAAATTATGTTCAATAGAAGTATTAAATAAAAAGAAATTAATAAAAATAAAATAAATAATAAAGTTTTGGTTAAAAGTAGTTATTTGTGTTCTTAAATAATATTCTTATGATTACAAATATTTTAAAAGTTTCTTAAAATAGATTTCAAAGGTTTCCTAATTTATATAGGAGTATTTATGGGCCTCACCAAAATCCTACTTTGGGGCCTATAAATACCCTACAAAACCTAAAATTCCAACTTTTCATGATCATACTAGTCATTAGGATTCCAAAAATCTAGAGAGAGAGAGAGAGAGAGAGAGAGAGAAAAGACTTGCAAATTTCGAAAAAAATAGTTTGGAAATTTCGGGGAAAAAAATTTAAAGCTGCCTCGAGATCCGTGCCCAGCCGGACCCCCTTCGTTGCCACCGTGCGCCACCACTACACCTCCTCCCTTCGTTTTGGTATTTTTTCGAAACTTATAAAAAAAATTCTCCTTCTTTATTTTTGATTCAATCTTGCAAATTCATGTTTATAATTATGTTTAATCATGTTTTTATAAGTTTAATCATGTTCGATATAAGTATGAATTGTTTTAAGGCATGAATTAATTTTGTTGTTCATGAAATTATAAATTAGGGTTTGAAAATTTTAAGAAGTTATGATTTTAAGAATTTTTATGTTCCAAACTTTGATATTATGATCATAGATTATTATTGGGTGAATTTATGATGATGTTATTAAGTTTAGATTGATTTTTAAGGGTTTTAAGCTTAATTTATAAAGCTGTCCAAATTTTTAATCATGAATTTGAGTTGAATAAATATTATGAACATGTTTTGCGTGACATATGAAAAATTGTTCCAAAGCCTAGATTGATTTCATAAATATGTAGTAGATTGTAGAAGTGTTTTGGCATGAAATCATGATGTTTTTATAAGTTTTCATGACTTTAAAGTTTATAAATAAATCTGAAATTTTAATAAAAATAAGTTAAATTGAGTTTTAAGTGTCCAAATTGTACTAGTATGATCACACAACAGTTCTATATTGATCTATATAAATTTTAGTATGTTTTATGAAGTTTAAAAGTGATTTTAAGCATGTTTAACATGCTGTCCAGATTTTATAAATTAATTAATTAGGCTTTTAAAGTATGTAATTAGCATAAATTGATCATATAAGTTAAGCAATGCATTGTATGATTGATTTGTGTCGTTTTCGGAAGTTTTCAAGGAATTTTGATAAATTTAGATTGCTGTCCACTTCTCTAAAGTGGCTTAAAATTTTTATTAAGGTTTTATAAAGCATAATTAAGTCCCAAAAACTAAGTAGAATTGCAATTAGAAAAAAAAATGAAGTATGGAATTGAATAGAGACCATATAAGGAAGTTTTGGACAAAGTTTCCAAATTTAGAAGTTAGATATAGTTGTTGTAGAATTTAGTCAACAAGGTTTTAATTTAGTTCGGTTTTTCCTTGTGTAGGAGACTTTGAATTAGTCCACTTTTAGAAGTTGTGGTGGATCACAATTATTATACAAGGTACGTAAGTACTAAAGACAAACATAAGAGTTAGAATGCATGCTTGAGTAATTCTTGATTACATAAAATCTTGTATGCTTGTTTTGAATCATGAATTTGAATGCATGGCAAGTTTGTTAGTAGCATGTTCTCAAAGTATGATGGCATTCCATGACTAATTAGAAAGTTTAATTTTTAAAAGCTTGAATTGGAATGTTGTGATCAGTTTAATTTGGCCAATAGTTTATTGATCAAGGAAGAAAGTTATTTTTAAGTTGGCTAGTTACTTAATCAACAAGAAAGATAGCCGTGAAATTTTATTCACATAATTAAAGGAAGTTTTGAGCAATTATTTTATGTATAATACCACTCACAGTTTAATGTGTGGTCAAGAAGAAAGCAAGTTATTAGCCACTCACAGTTAATGTGTGGCGCAGGAGGTTTAGTTTATTTAAAAGACACACCTAAATTTAATTTTGAATCACCTTAAGCTGAAGATAATTAAATTGACTTACTTGATTGGATGCATGTTTTTATGTGATGTTGCATGAGAGTCATAACATTGTAAACCTGTTAAATCATGTAAAGTGTAAGAGGACTTGCATCAAAACTCTTGGAACGTATATACCTTGAGTATGAACAATTGGGGGGGGGGGGANACCTTGAGTATGAACAATGGGGGGAGTCGTATGGAACAGTGATCTATGACTCCTGATTGGAGTACAAGACGTTGTACTCTTTTATATTTTAATGCGCTGGATATCTGTCACTTTATGCGACATAGTAATACTACCTTTTGGGAGTTGTTCCCCAACTGGTGCCCAATGGGGAGATGATTTGTTTTAGGAGGAAACCCGTTCGATGCAGGATCCATAATTATTAATATAGCAATTAATTTAATTGATTCCATGTACAGGTTAAAGGCTGTCAAAGGTAAGTTGAGTGCATGTTTTATTTCTTATTGTTTTTGCATAAGTCTTTAGTAGTTATGTACTCAACTTTGCTGACTGTTTGTTTTGTGTGCATGGCTTTGTCTTGGACTTGGCCCTACGATGACCCACTTGTGGTGAGTAGTTGTCTAGTAAAAGAGAATCTGCAGGTAAAAGTGGGCATAAGTCATTTCATGATGGGATGGAGTGAGAGCGCTTGTTGTGTTTGTAGTTTTGCGTTATTTTAATTGCCTATGAAGACTAACATTTATTTTGGTTGTTTGGATTTCGAAGGACTTTTAATTATTAGTTTTGGTTTGGTTTTAAAGGGCCGTTAATATGGTTCCGAGGTGTAATAAGTTTAAAGTTGAGTTTTAATTTAAAGTTGTTTGAAGTTTAGTTTTAAATTGTTTTGGTTTTAAGACTTCCGCTGTAATACTTTGATAAATGCCTTAGCCGTTATCACGGTGGCGGTAATACTTTAGTTTTTCCATATTTATTAGTTTTAGTAAATATAATATTTATTAATTTAATATGTTTTCTGAGAAGTAGGAAGTTATGGAAAGTCCAGGGTGCTACATCTAAAGTGTAATGATAACAAGTTTGTAGAGGTAGAAAGTCTAGGGGTCACCCCTAATAGGCGAGAGAGATACAGGGCATATATAATACTAAGCTTGGAACAACTCTCAAATGCTAAAATTAAAGGCTATGTTTCACATTTTTCAGAGGCTTTGGGTCCCATAAATAATTGCTGAAAATTTAACATGGCGCCCTAGGGTCAAAAGAAGGCCCTTGAAAAACTTATCAGGGCTCGAAAGGTCATAAGACGAGTCTCGAGAGGGAAAAAAGACTAGTGTGCTCTGCTTTCCAAAATTGTCTAAAGAAGGATCGATAACAACAAGTTTTATACGGGCTCAAGCCAAGTATAAGTTGTCTGAGGTTAGTGGTTCACCAACAACATATAGAAGAAATGCAGGGCAAAAACGAGGCAGAACCCACAACAATCTTCCAAAAGTTGAAAATAAAGGTATAATCCACATTTTTCAAAGGTTTTGAAAAAAAGTTGTTGAAAATTATATATGGTGCCACCAGGGTCAAAAGAGAGCTCTTGGACTACTTGTCAGGGTTCGACTAGTCATAAGAAGATTCTAGGATAACTAAAAGGACTAGAAGTCGTTTTTCGTGAATTCTCTAAATAAGAAAACATAACAAGTCTTAGAGGCTTAAAACAATTGTGAGCCACCCCAAGATTACAAGAAGCAAGTTAGTGAAAATTGGGGAGAAATAAAACGAGACGAAATCTGGAAGGCCTCCAAAGGTTATAGATCACACTTTTCTAGGGTTCCAAGGTCACGAAAAAATATATTGACAAAAATATTTACTTATTGACCCTCATATCAAGAGAAGGCCTATAGGTTACTGAAACTCGTTAGAAATCTAATAATGTGGTATAGGGAGAGCAAGAAATACCCTATTCTGAAAAGAAAAAAATTGTAACTTAGACACATGAGATAGGTCATGGGAAGATCATAAATTGATACTTAACTTTGAAATATTAGAAATTGGTTGTATGTAGGTCATAAAACTTTTGAATTGCTTCATGTTTCTTATTGCTCAACTTGCAGCTTACAAGTACGTGTAGCTTGTTTCTTCAATTCATGTCATAAAATGTCACTTGATGCTTGCACTCAACTTTTGAAGTTTCTTCATGTTGGAAATGTTTCCGAATTGTAAATTAGGTTTCACAAACATTTCATTCTAAAGAGTTTATTACCTAGCTAAGTGTTTACGAGTGTTCGAATTACCGAAGCATCAAAACTCTAGGTTCTAAAAATTTTCGTGGTTTATATCACAATCATATTATAATTATTAGCCCCCCACTTGGTACGTTCTTACATGTAGTCGGCAAAAATTGAATATAATGGGTAATTTTAATGGAAGAATTGCTTGGAATTGCTTGGAATAATTTTAATTGGAATAGTTAGTCCAATGAGAAAATTAGATTATTTGTACAAATAGTTAGATCTAATTTTGTAATAGAAAAAAAAGATTGTAGGTTACTTAAATAAATTGGGTTCCTTTTTTTTTATCAATTTTTTTTACTTATATGATGATTTTAGGTTATTTGTACGTTGTATTAAGTTTTGTTTAAGCAGTTATGTGGAGAACAAATTGCACACAATATATGCTTCAATTTTTGCAATATTAAAATTTGAATGTATTAGCTTTAACTATTAAGTGTATCAATTAAATTTATTCTCTTTCATGCATGGTCTCTAAAACTCGTTTTATTTAATAAAAATGCATCTATTCAAATTTATTCTTATTCACAGTCTCTAAAACTCGTGTAAATTATATTCAAAATTATGCCATGAAGACAAACCAATGAAAAGGAAAAAGGATTGATATGATATTACGTACAATCTTGTACATGACGAAAAGGAATAAGCTTGCTAGATTATGAATCGACATTTATATTTTACCCAAGAAATAAACTTTGTAAACTTTGTAAGAATGGTAGACTAATCCATCTTTCACTTCACCAAAACCACTAATAAGGTGGTTTTCATTCGACTTGTTTTAGATTTATTTTTTTATAGATATAACATGTCCACATAATTATCCTTATATTCCATTCTTTGTGATCATTTATATTAATCATCCAAGTTGCAGCTTCTAGTGACAACTTAAACAACAAGACTTTTACATGAATCATAAGCCACTATTTGTTTGATAAAAATATCCAAAACTATAGTGTATATATATTTTTTAAAAAGTACATAGATCTTCCACACAAAAGCATCTCAATTACATACATGCAAATATATCATAAATTCACTCTATATATAGTATAAAATCAACCTCTCTAACCTAAATATAATTAAGCACAAATCCGAAAATTAAAAATTATCTCAATGCTCTCACAAACTTCAAATCAAAACCTTAGTTAATCAATCAAACCTATTGACGAAAAAAAAAAAGAAATGAAACCAAAAAAAAAAAGATGAGAAAAAATCACTCACTCAAGAAAACTAGAAGAAAAGCACAAGGCATCGTCAACCAGTAATCAGTATACCCTGTAACGCTATACGGACATCGCACGGGCATTATACTAGTTAAATTACTACATGTCCCTAACTTCAAACATGTTACGATTTTTGACAACAATATCATACATATGCATGGATTTGAACTTACGAAAGTCCCTAGGTAAAGAAATCAAGTGAATGGTAGAACGTTTATGAAATTGAAGAAGATTAGGATCATCGTAGTAACGTTCCCAACCTAATTCCAACAATTTCCTTTCTAATTCTTCATAACAAGTGATCACTTCATTAGTTGGAAGATGGACTAACACCTTCCTTTGCCCTCTTTCCATTGATTCTGCCCCCGGATTTTCGACAAGCCTAAGTACACCATTCTTGAACGTCCATACACCAGACATTGTCAACGAACTTAAGTTATAGTATAGAAAAGTTGAAGTGTGCCTAGCTAAAAAAATCAACAAGCAATAGTTAAATTTGAAGTTGAAGAAAAAAGGGCATGCATGGGTAGTTTATATAGGGGGCATAGGGAAAACTTGGGGATGAATCATTATGGGCAATGTTTGTGGTAAGGGAATAGAGTTGTGGACCCATAAATAGAAAGTACTTGTTTTTCCAATATAAATGAATTCAATCCAAAAGGTTTATTCTTCTTGAAATTTTGGTGTTGGATTACTATTAGTGGTCTAGTTTTGTACTCATACAAAAAAACATCCAATGAAAGATTTTGTTAAATAGGAGCCTCGACTATTCGATACCTGTTATCGAAAGGAAGTCCGTAATACAAGATTCATGATAGATGAGGTTACACTACCTAAAAACTATATGACAATTTATAAGGGGAGTCCCCTTAACTTTATAAGTTGTAAACTGTTTACCTCTGTTCATTTAGCATTGGGAAACTCACATGTTTAGTTTATGACGGTCAATCGACTTTGAAGTTTTCCATCTATATTTTTACATTATTGTTACCCTATCAACATAATGTATAGTCAAATTAACTATTTTGAGATATTCTAAAAGACTATTGCCATGGTTAAATCTATCATTATATACTATACTCGGTCTTTTGAATAATGAAGAGTTTATGTGAGAATTTTACATTTGTTTTGATGCATAGATATATAAAATTATGTATTATATTTATTCATCTCCTGATAGTATAAACCTTTTGTGTCTGGGTAACTACATATACAAATACGATACCATTACATTTCAACATAACAAAAAGCAACACAAGTTGTTTTTTGATTAAGGCCCCTTGGCTAAACTTTAATTTTAAAGATACTATAGAAAACTTTTAGTGGCGTGTGAGATGAGAATAACGCTTATCTTATTATGTTATTTGTAAAATTATGCTAAACCTTTTCACTTTCTGAGACGTGATTAGTTTTATATTTTTGCAAGAAGAATATATATATATATATTTTTTTTTGCTTTCTATTTTTTTTAAAAATTGTGACACACACTAAATCATTAGAGGATGGTGAGGGAATCAGATAGAGAAGAATCCTACCCACCTTTTGTTTTTCGCATTCTTTTCCTTAAACCCATCTTTCGTTCTTATTCCTGAGAATCTTTTATGGGGGCAAAATGCCTGCTAAAAAAAAGTAGAAAGAACAAAAAAAAAAAAAATGAGACCCATCTAGAAAAACAAATGCAATAGTAGAAAATAACTAACTTATTAATTAACATGAACATTTGTTTCTTGATCAAGTTGTTATAAAAAATGATACGATACTAGCTTATAGCGCTGTCAAAAATTTTAATTGATCAATCACTAATTGACTAATTAAAGTCTATATTAGTTAGTGGAGTCATCTACATGAGCTTAATAGATTATAGATATGTTGTTCCATGCGATCACTAATGAGATTCTTCTTTAATATCTCTATTTCCTTCGATCAAGTGTGTCAATAAGAATCTTTTTAACACATCCTAAAATTGCGAGAGAAGTTCTAACCAATTGGATATTCTCATTGTGTAGTTATCTGCTCAATCAAAACCAGCTTAAACACACTAACTAATAAGGCATGGTCGACTGCATGACCTAAAAATTTGTCATTAATACAAAATCCATATATTCGTATCAAATGGTTGTCATGGCAACTAATTTGTTTTATATTGAAATTGATCGTTTTGATCACAAGGAGATGCACACACACACACCCATAGTATAGATTACGTGCAAGCAAAAGTTATTCTCCCTAAAAGTAGAATTATAATTGAGTGTAATAACATAATAATCATTGTTAAATAGTTATAGTGAGTATATTGTATCTTCCATTCTAGCCACCATATTAAGATACCCAACCAAAATTAGTGCATGCATATATGCCCTTCAAAGTCTTTAATTAGATTTTAATAAGTTGCCTTAGAAATTTAGAATCCTCATTAGGTATATCTATATAAACTAATCGGAGTGGTTCTTTTCATTTGAACAGTATTTGTCTCAATTTTAACTTATTCGAAGTATTATTTAATTCAATTTTTCTCCTGAATTAGAGGAGTCCAAATCTGCTATCTCATATTTTGTATGTGCACTACTTTTGTGCCATTAATGCCATTGGTTGATCTTAAAATAAGAGCTCGTTATTTTTGGATTTAAAAATTAAGATACGAGCACAATATTTTCAACTAACAGCAAACAACAAAGACAGACAAGTGGTGCACAAAAAGAAGGACATCAAATTTTTGATCGAATTTGGAGTACTCATGAAGATAATAAAAATAATATCTTAAGGTAATAAACCATACACCAGTACATTCATCATCCTTATGGGTTGCTCCACCGAGTTGTTAATTGAATTGATTTTCTTTCTTTATCAAAAATAATAGAAACTAAAATTGAGTATCTCTATATATCCATCATCATGTTTAGATGAATACACATCTCTTTGCAGCTATATGTTAATGATGTCAACTAGTTAGTTTAGTTTGTTAAAGTTCTAATTAATAGTTTGAGAAAATTTTCTTAGATAATTAAGAAAATATTAAATAAAACCATAATATCATTTGTTCATATAAGTAAACTTAACATTTATTTTTAGGTTATTGTAAAAGTAACCCCTTCTATTTGTATGTGTAACCCCATTTTTTCATTTGAGTAACTCTCTAATCTCATTTTTCCAATAAAATAACTTAAAACAAACTATTTTTGGGTATATAAATAAGTTGTCACACCATTAATTAATGGTGTGGCTAGCCACATAAAAAATTTTACCCAGTGGTTTGTAGCCAAGTGGGTATATATATATATATATATATATAAAGGGAAAGTCGCCCTTATTTGATTGAAGGGAATCATGTTCATTATATACTTATTTACTGTGCCCCTAAGATACCTAGATTTGGAGAGATTTCCAAAATTTGTAGCAAATTAAGTATGTCATTTAAGGCATGTTTACCTTAGCATAAAATCAGTTCAGTTTAGTTCTGTTCAGTTCAACTCGATATGATTCAGTTTAGTTCAGTTCAACTCTACCTTCTGTTATTTTGCTAATCATTAATCCTTCATAAAAAACTTTCGGTTCAGTTTGTTCAGTTCAGCTCCAATCAGTTTCAGTTCAGTTGGAGTAAACAGACCCTTAATTACTTTGTTTGAAAGCATTTGATTTCCTTTTGTCCTTAATTTTCTGATCTAGTAAAACTTGGAATCAAAGAAATCAACAAATAGCGCAAAATAGGAGGAACCACTAGTCTTTGTCAACATCATTTTTGATTTCATTGTAATTTATTAATCTTTGCTAAAATGTTGAACGTTATTTTATGGGCTAATTGCATGGACCGCTCATATTACATTAAAGTACTCATATAGGTAGGATTTCGAGTTTTCGACATTCAATTCACCACATGGATATTAGGGTGTATATGTATAGACATTTTTGGTAATCCATTATTGAGCTAAAATCATGGAAATTAAAGTATACACCTACAATTTGGTGACCAAGTTGAACACTTAGACGTGTTAGACACAAGCTAGTACGTGAAACCCCATTTAACATGGTGTTTAGTATTAGATAGCTCACTGGCCGGAGTTACGACCCGTTTGATAACAAGTAATAAATGGACAAAATAGTAAGGAATTTCCAATGGAGTTTGTAAGTAAGGAAATTAAAACAAATAAAATGTCATATGCTAATCCACCTCAAAGTATCGTCGATCTTTATAAGTTTCATGGCTAATTAATATTATTAATCATTTGACCTATAAATATATTAGTGGCTACTTTTTCGACGGCTATTAAAGAATTTTCAATCACCACACTTAAATTAGTACGGAGTAACAAACAAAGTGTTTAGGGAAGTCATTCATCAATTATGCGTAGTACCAAACAAACTATTACTCATAGTATTTGTTTCACAATCTGTCATTTTTCGAAATGCAATGGGGTTAATAAGTGTGTTTATGTCATATTAATGCTATTCAGATTTGTATTTCAGCATTCACTAATCTTAACTGATCATTATTCATGGAAGTCATTTATATTAAGTTGATTGTGTACGTTTTCAAGAACTTATTTTGCTCTTTGTTCTTCAATTGCTTATAACTAACATAATTTTAATAAAAAATATATTGGGCTAAAAAACGTATTAACTTGATCCTAATCGTCAATCCCATACCTACTGTACTCAATCTGAATTCAATAACGGAGAAGTCTAGAAATAAGAGTAAATGTGAAAAGGAAGTATAAATTGTGGGCGTCAAATAACAAAACCTTTTTTTTTTTTTTTGTCAAATAAGCTAGTATTTTCATTCTGCAGATACCGGATTTACCTATAGGTAATTGAATCCTAAATGGCTTACAAAGAAGCTTGAGTTTCGTAAAATCGACCCTTGTGTCAATCATCATGCCTTATTTAGTCAAGCCAAAGTGAAATAACCATAGACAATATGTTCTGTATCTTTGCATTTAGCTAGCTATTCCATGCCTCATTGCATGTAATTTGTGGTTGATATTATATTAGACAATATGTTCTATATTGCATTTTGCTTGTAACAATAATTTTCTTAGTGTCACAACTTGTGGCATCAACCTACAATTTATGGTGCTAATTTTGTAATTCTGTTAGTTGCTGTAGTAGTGGTCGCGCCAATATTTCAACTGTGACAATAACTTTGATCTCTCTTCTGGTTATCTCAAAACTAATGATCAGAATCGTATTTCGAAAATTATACTACCTCCGTAATCGATTACTTGCAACAAAAGAATTTATTTTAAATTCTTTATTTGTTGCAAGTAATCGATTCAAAAGCACTAAAAATATGTACACTTGTTGTTGGCCTTATGCCCTTAGCTTATAGCAAAAGTGATGGCACATCTGATAATGGACTAATAATAGCCCCATACTCTGAGGCATTTATAACTTTATAAATGATAAGTATGTATTATGACATCCAATTACATTGATGATTATATTTATATAACTATATATATATATATAATCAAACAAAAACACCGGAAATCGGACATAAGAATCCGCTATGAAACCGGTGTCTAAACCTTAATCTTCCTACTCAATTTGGAAGATACCTTAATAATAAATACCCACATATTACATGCAAATTTTGCGATAATATATTTTTACAAATTGACATAATAAAAAAAAAAAAATTAAATTTTAACCTCAGAAAGGTTTTTGTCCTAAGATATTACCATGAGGATCATAATTACAACTAATAAAAGTATACCCATTTATGCAAATAACTTTAGCACACCCAACTTTTTGGCTTTGCCTCCAAACAAGCTGAGTATAATGCAGGCATTCTTTTCCTCCATCACAGGAATTTGAGTTGTAATGGTAGTAATTTCTTTCATTAGCCCAAAACGCCACTGCATCTTCTGCACCCCATTGTCTCCCTGTGCTCCCCCAAAAGAGATTTTCGCCGTAGTTAGAATTTGAATGTATCATTGCACAATCGCCTTGCCGTTGGTGGGCCCACCACCGGGCGTAGTTTGCTAGTTCTTCACTCCATTCTAAAGGTGGTAAACCTAAGCCTGCCCTTACTCTGTTGTGAGGTGCTAGGTATTCGTTAACTATATTTTCGGGTGTATTGTATGATACTAGTAGTCTTCTGTTATTTGATGCTAAACATTGTTTAGGGAATGAGAGTAAAAAATATGTTCCTATGAACAAAAATGCATTATAAAATGTGGGACTATTATTGGTCGTCATTATATTGATCCAATTTGCACTAGTGGAAAAAACCTCAAATGCTACAGGCGATCGAGGATTCGATTTTTCCACTAGCGTTGTTTGAGAAAATTTATTATTTGGGGGGTATTGGATGAATGTAGCTAGGAGACTATAAAACTTGTTTATATAGTGACATTTTGACGTTAAAATTAGAAAATAAATTTCTACCTTACAAAAAATAATGAACAATAATATGCCAACTTGTAAAAATTTTAGTGAAGTAAAGTACCATTTTCCCATGTTATGAAGCGAATAATATGGGGAGAAAAAAGTTGTACATTTATAACTACCATAACTGAATTTTTACATATTAAAGAACAAATAAATGAACAAGTAGGTAGATGAAATTGTGTTACCGTAGGTACATAGCAATAAATTTGTATTTATTTTTGGCTTGACTTTAGGTAGATGAAGCCATTAGTTTTAGGTGAAAGTTATTTATTGACGATAATATATGATTTATAACTGTCAGAAAAATGAATTTTTATTGCATGTGGTCATGTGCATATAGTTTTTGGGTTTTTTTCCCCTCTTCATCTGCCTTGGTAGTCGGCGTTAGCTGGAGTTACATTCAAAAAGCTAAGTTGTTTTATTATGTTTGTACATGAAATGAAATTTCCATCAAATGATTTGTCCTACATTCACAATAATGTGTCTTAAATGGTTGGTTGTTAGTTATCGCGTTGGAGTTGGAGTTCCCCTTTGTATTTTGGAACATAATTATACGAGCAGTTGAGGGTCGTGACCAACTAGACGTACGTGGTTATTAGTCAGGGCAAGGCGGGTCATAGCTGATCATCTTATAAAGACGAGTAGTAGTTTGTTGATCAAACAATAAAAAATGCGTAGCTATAGTATTGAGAGAGAAAGGTGACCAATGTTAATATAATTTTTAATTATTATCGGTTAATCATGGTCGTTTTATGTTAACAGTGCATATTGTCCAATAACGCCCATGTTAGTCATAACTCATGTTCAATAAAAGATTAAAACCGTTTTGACTTTGAACTGAGCCGTATACACAGATTAACCCATTGAAATTGACGGGCCGGATCATGGTTGGAGCGAGTAAGGGCCCGTCCCACCCATTACTGAAAACAGCTAAATTATATTGAACTGAAAGTTTTTATTATGAATTATGATTTTAAATTATGGATTATTAATTTTTAATGATGGATTATTGATTTTCAATACTGATTATTGATTATTGATTATTGATTATTGATTTTTAAATATTGATTATTAATTATTGATTTTTAATTATGATTGTGGTTTTTTAACTAAGATTTTTATGGATTGACTGCGACTATTGATTTTTAAGTATGGGGTAATGACATAGTTATGATTTGGTTATTAATCCACTAATAATAATTAAACAATTTTTTTTTGTTATTAGAAGTTTATATTTTATGAAATAGAAATCAGTGTTACATCTTTATATTTTTGTGAATGGTAATCCACTTACGTGGTATAATAATATTTTCATAAATGATATTTCACTTATATTTCTGTTTCATTTGTTGAATAGTAGTTTCATGGTATTTTTTTGTGAATATATATAAATGATGATTAATGTTTCAAAAATATATTATGAACAAAATAAATTTAAATACAAAATAACACTAACACAACTAATACTGCACATCAATAATATTATGAGCAAAATAAATCCAAGCACAAAACAATGATAATAATAATTCTAATAATAATATTATTATTATTATGAACAAATATATTATGAAGTATGAAGAAAAAAATATTATGAGTAAAATAATTATATATATGGAGAGAGAGAGAGAGAGAGAGAGAGAGAGTAAGGATCTACTAAAAAGCTTAAATTCTCTGAAAACCGTGAAAACCATAAAAAATGAGTACAATAAGTTTTTTGTGGTTTTCACGGTAAAAACAGTTTTTCACATGATCCTCATCCTATATATATGAGCAAATAATCTTATGATCAAATAATGTTAAGAACAAATTAGTAAAATAAAAGAAGAGTTAAATTGAACTGACAGTTTGGAGTTGAACTGAACTGAACTGATTTTAAATTGAAGTAATTAATCTAAGTTGCTTAATTTGCTCATATAAGCAAATTTTGGTGTAGTGGTAAAGTTTTTATTTTTTTATTTTTTATTTTTATTATTATTTTTTTTTAACCAAAAGGTTGTGAGATCAAACCTTGCTCCTCCCTTAATTGTCCAAAGTCTAAGCTACAAGCTCAATTTAGTTTTAGGGATGCCTTGTAGGAATTTTGGCTTTTGGTTAACATAAAGATGAACAAATACAACAATGAAATAAACAACCTTCGAGGCGTGATCTCACGTTCCTAAAAACAATATATTGCCCCTATTCCAATAGCACGGGTTTCTCGAAATACGTTTTTGAGACATAACGAAGACTTCATTCTATGGTGATGCTCTAATCAACATAGAACTGTGAACAAGTTTTGTAGATTTAGTTTGATGGTGTGAACTTTGAGAATTAATCTCTTAAAACTAAGATTATGAGAGAATAGAAATAAACTTATGTCTTTACTTCTCCATCCAACCATATATATAACATATATGAGTAAGCATATAAGAACACAAAGGATAAACAACATTAACTATCGAAGAATGGATCAAAACTTCTAAGTAACCGCAAATCCGCTCCTCACTCGCGAGGTGCGACTTGCTTCTGACTTTTGTCGCTTATTTTCATGCTTGCGTCAGGAGATACTTGTTATACTTCGCGAGGTGCGACTTTGTCTTCAACCTTGCTAGTACTTGCTTTTGTTGTTTTATACTTTGCCATGTTTTCATTTTTTTGTTTGATTCAACTCACCTTAACCTTATGAATCAATCAAAGAAACTTGGATTCATCATACATATACTCTAAATTATCAACATGTCTTCCCACAGTTGGCTTTTCGATTTATTGATACATAGGTAATATTATATTCTTCATTTAATCTAAGGGCAATATAAGGAATGCTTGCCAAAACTACATGTTCCAGGTAGAAACAATATGATCCAAAGAAGAATCTTGATTGAATGGGAAAAGATCAAAGTCAAAGGGGTGCAAGGCCCGAAGAGGATGTCCGAAGGTCCTGCACAAGTAGAAGAGATTACTAGCCTCGGGGGTGTGTCCGAGGAATGCCCCTCCGATGCTAAATTAAGCAAATGTGTATATGTCAAGTCTAAGAATGTATTAGCTTGAGAGTATGTGTAAAATGGCGTAGGAATTGAATACCTGTAAGAGTGTCATAAATGCTTGTATTTATAGACAAATGTCACTTTTTGTATGGCGGTTTGATGCCACTTGGCCAAGAATGCCGAAGGCCGAAAGGCCATGTAGTGGGCTTGCTGCTTGGCCTTTTGGGCCGCTTTGTAATAATCATTGTACAGTGTACGGGCCAACCCATATGTCCATGTGGGTTGGGCCTTGATATTTTATAAAGATGTATTTGTGTTTGTATTTTGTTTAGATGGGCTTGGCCCATTCGAATTCTATTGGGCCCAAGTATAGTTACTTGGGTACCCAAACATGCACTACATATCAATCTTTTTTTTTTTTTTTTTTTTTTTTTAGGGANNTTTTTTTTTTTTTTTTTTTTTGAGGGAATTAATATGAAAGTAACCATAAGATAGGAATATAGAGAGAATATAGAGAGTAAGAAGAGAATGACAATTATATTATTATTATTATTATTATCACAACATCATATACATAATATAAATATATACATATGGTTATAACATTCAAGGGGTACAATACTTTCAAATGGTACATTCAATAGACATATTCTTTGAGGACTTTTATGGATATAATGATGTCCACAATACAGGAATGTAATAAATGCTTAGTTCAACTAAATTTGTTCATCTTGACAAAAGCTATGTTGGATCATCTCTTGATATATCATCTTCTATTTTTCAATGCTCTTTATCTCTGATCATCCTTTTCTTTCTCTTGTTATGTATCTTCTTCGTTGTCCCATCCTCCATGAGAGACCACCTATTAATTAAACACGACTCAATCCCATTTCATATTTAACAAGAGATTACACCCCTAGCCAGGCCGGCCCATACTTTACTAGTCTATCTATACCCAATCAGTCTATCCTACACCCGGTTTATACATCTTTGTATGCTCCCCCATCAAAATTTTCAACATTTAGAATATTATTCTTGATGTTCTATATGATCAATGTTCAAGTTTTAACATAAGATGTTTAATTCCCAAACTATAATGTAAATATTTCTTATATTATTTTTAAAGTTTCAATATTCGGAATCTTACTCTTTTTTATACTCTTGTATATATAGTCAATATTCAAAATTTTATATAAGATAATTCCAAACTATAATGTAAACAAATGGTTTCTGGTTTTAAAACTTTGAAAATTCAAAATTTTGCTCTTGATGTTCAATTTTATATGATCAATGTTCATAATTTTAGTCAAGATGATCATTTCCCAAACTATAATCTAAATATTTGCTTTCTTAGTGGAAACTTTTAATATGTAGAATTGACACTGAACATTGCTCAATGAAAGCTGAATATTGTACTAAAAAAAACTAAACATTATATTTCAAAAACTGAACATGTCTAAGTAAACATTACACTTTAGCCAAATTATATTAATTAAAAAATATCCGAATTTAATTACATGTTAGAAATATATATATAACGAAAATGACAATGTATAAACATCCAAAAGCCATCAACAATAAACACATGAAGTGTGAGAAAAATGGAATATCATATAAATCAAATAAGTAAGATGCTAATGAACATTAACCACTAAAAACATAACATCGTTTATTGGAAGTTGACTATTGCTCACAAAAATTTGAATATCATATCGCCCTGGGTGCGTATTAGATATTGCCATCCACTCTATACTAAGGTCCTGTTCTTTTGGGTTGAAACGTAGGTTAACTGAATTGAATTAAACTGAACTAAATTGGAGTGAGCTGAAGTGAATTAAAATGGACTGAATTGAAATAGTAATTATAAGGGAGATCATGAGATGAGCTGAGTTGAATTAAACTGAATAATTGAATTGAACCCAACTGAACTGAATTGATGTGAAAATTTTTCACTCCAAAAGAACATAGTCTAGTAACTAAAACATGAACCATTATACCAAACCTGCCACATGTCATCATTTCACAACATTTTTTTTCCGCCTTAATGTTTCTCATATTAAAAAGAAAAATAAAAGAGAATTAGTTCATTAGAAATAGATAATGTATGGAAAAAAATATTAATTAGTAAAGTAATGCATTGCCAATTTGCCATGTGCATTTCTAGAATAAAATTATAATTACAAAATATAATATTGTATTTGATACTATGATAAACTATAATTCAATGTATATTTAATTTTGTAGAGAATTGGATAGCAATAGATAATACTATATCCGTAAACGATTAATTATAAGGTAGTATACAAAAGAGAAATTACGGAGTATAAATTAGTAAAGTAACGCATTAATTGACATTACTAAAACAAAAATGTAACAACAATATTCACCTCTACATGCATCAAGTGTCAAATTGGTTCAAAACTTCTTACTTAGCTTCGCTTGTACTTTATTTTGTTCGTTTTCGTTTCTAACTTTTCAATGATATGTTACTATATACTAAAACAAAATTATAATAAACATAAATTTTACAGTAATGAAATTTAATTATAGCAATTAACTTGGTGATTTTTCATTAATTTGTAATTTTAAACCTCCTTAGATTCTTTAAGGTAAAATCAATAATTATTATCTTAATACCTGCAGTTCTTACCTAATTACTTGGATAAATTTATATTAAAATGAAAAACACATTTAGTTTGAGACTATATAGTAGTAATTCTACATTAATAATTATGTTTTTGAATTTTCATTTTTTTTACATGTATAAAGTTATTATCTTTAACATATCATCCATCATAATTTTCTACTCCATGACTCCATCCGTTTCATTTTATACTTTACGTTTCATTATTATATATTTGCCAATAAGAATTTCGTAACGCTTATAACTTTAATTATATATTTGTAAAAATTATAAAAAATTGATATTCTAATAAAATAAATCGAGACAAATCAAGCAAGACCAATATGAATATGTTTTTACTTACTTTTAGAGTGCAAATAAACTAAAACGAAGGGAGTACTTTATAAAATGTGATTTAAATTAATAAATTTATTTTAGTATTTTTCATTAATTTTCTTGCGTAAAAGATAAAATAAAAAATAATTTAAGTTACTTCGCATAATATCAAATATCTAAAAATATATTACTTCTTTATATGGTTAGTCACAACAAGCTATTTTTTAATACTGACAAATATTACTCCTTTATTACAACTAATCGTTTACGGAGGTAGTACCTTTTAAAAATAATTGAATTATTCACATAGATTAATCAATTATATAATTTATAGCTACTTTACAAATACAAATAATATACGTCAAAGATTATTTTTAACAAAAAAAAAAATAATTATTCTCTTTCAAAAACAAAAAAAATAATTATTTTACTTTCCACATTTTTAAATTTGTAAATCGTATATTGTACAAAAAAAATATGTTGTACATGTCTCTAATAACATTAATATAGCTATAGCCTACTAGTTGTAATATGGGTTTTTAGATAGAGTTTATTGATTGTTGTGACCTAGAATTGATTCTTATTGATGGCTTTTATCTTTATTTTTGTTCTCTTTTGGGTTTTGTTTTGTTCCATGTTCAAAAAAAGTAAAAATAAAAATAAAAAATTTCCCATTATTATTATTATTATTTGTTATAGAAAATAGGGTTTAAGTAGTAGAGAGTATTTGTAGGACAGAATAGATATGTATTCATGTTATTATTTCATAAGGGAGTACATACATATATATATATAGACATGGGAAACAATTAGGGTTTCCTTAGAGAATTATACACCTAGTATCTAGAATATACTAGAATAATCATAGGGGTATAATGGGCATCCACTAAATACATATATTATATAACACTCCCCCTTGGATGACCATTATCGAATAGTATGCCTCATTAAAACCTTACTAAGAAAAACCCTGTGGGAATAAAAACCTAGTGAAGGAAAAAGAGTACATCACTTTCGTAATACGTTTTATGATGTTGCCTCATTAAAAACCTCACCAGGAAAACCCAATGTGGGACAAAACCATGGTTAAGGGAAAAAGAGTGCAACACGTATTTTCTCCCCCTAATGAATGCATAACTTGAGATCTTTTAGAATAATGAACCCAACGTCTTTGGTAGTAGCTTCGCACTTGAAGTAGAATAAAATTCAACTTGCAACTCCTTGTTAGTTGATCCTTCCTGATTGGACTTCAATCTTCAACATGAGATATTATTAATTTCTCCGTACTTTTGAAAATAATACATATGTTTGTTTTCATTACTTCATCTTTGTTAAATTGCCACAAATATTAAACTTATGTCTTCTTCTGGAAGTTATATAAAATAACTGTAAATATACATATTGTAATAATTTATGGCAACTTGTGATATAATCAACAACATTGTCTAATCTTATGTAAATTAGTAATTACATTTAGTAAAATATTTGTTTATGGTTCTTCCGGACCATAAAGGATTATCCTTATAATATCAAGTTCTCAATGAACATAAGATTCTGATTAGACTCACATACTCTCAACTTCAGGTTGATGTTTTTAATTTAGTCTTAAACTCTTCAGAGTTTGATAATAATATCACCATTATCCATTGGAGTGTTTCAAAATACTTCGTATAAACTTGAAACACTAGATATTTGAATATGTCTTGTACAAGCTCTTCTGAAACTTTTATGCATAATTCACAACGGCTATTAAAACGCATTCATCTGTATAATTTCATCACAAATATATTCTCATTGGAGTATAAATTTCATGTAAATCTTCATACTAATGTAAACAACTTACTATATAATGGTCAAAATTTTACGTATATTACAATTATTGTATAAATTAGTACATGTAATATATGAGATGTGAAGTTTATATGAACAAATTTTGAGCAAAAACATGTACTACGTATATATGTAGTGATGCATCTAATCACTAATTGACACATGCAATGAATTATGCGTTTATCTACGACTCACACATGCACATAAATTGTAAACTAAAAAATGCAAACACTGTACAATGTGAATTTTAAAACTTATTGCGACTTCTGGTCCTTGATGATCATCATTATTCACCTTTAGTTTGGACTCAAGTCCATGATTATCTCTGATCATTGTCAATATGTCGACATAAAAGTGAACTTTTATTTCAATCCCTGTTTCTCAAATCCACTACTTTTGCATATGCATATAATCCTCGGTTTCCACCATATACCGGTATCAACATTTTCAAGATGTAATTTGCATGCTATTTTACAATGATATCTGAATACATTTCCCATTGGTACCATTAGTCAATTATAACATCTTCGTTCTTTATCATAGGCCATCTGTTATAATTCAGATATCTATACCACTTCCGGGGCATACTTTATGGCATTAATATACCATTACACTTTCAATAGTGTCAACTGCACTTTCTTGCCATATATTTCATATTTATTTGAACCGATCATACAACCTACACTTCAGGTGTAGTGATTCAAGTATTATTGGCAATATTATCTCAATGTATACACATAATATGACCAAAATGTATCTTTAACGGTATGTAACAGAGACATAACTGAATACAAAATCAAACCATAGATGTGCAACATATCTTGATAATATATAGACAAAAGTTGGCAATAATATCTCAATAGTCATTATAGGATCATCACTTTATATTTAATAATTTGCCAACTTATCCCAATTCTTCTCCCCCTAAGTTGGTAAATTTCAAAAATAGGGCTCATATTCTAATAAACATAGTGTATGATTACAGTGCAAATATTTCACCTAATAGAAGATTTATAACAAATTTCATGCGCTTAGAAGAGATATATTCACAACACTATTGTCTCTTCTGGAGAACAATATTAATCCATTAAAACCATCTCTTCTCTACTTATGATGTACATCACATATGTGTTTATAATTCATCATAACTGTTCTCTTCTAGAAATTAATGACAATGGGGGACAATTATTGCAGTTGTTGGTTTATTCTTGTGTGCTGACATTCAACAGCCCCAATAAAAAATGATTGTTAATAAACATAATCAGACTTAGCTTATACGCATGTAACTCCACTCAATGATGATCTTTTGGATTGCCAATGACTTTGATAATGAGTTTACTCACGTGTTAACATACAGGTGATTTGGTAAGCCTTTAGTCACATAATATAGAACAACATTATAGCTATTTTGTGAACTTCTGGTCACTCATTACATATTATATCCAAAGTTTTTCAAAAATAACTTTTCCTTTTTTTTTGAAAATTTCTTAAAATCACAATCCAAATATAGCTCGATTTCAATGTTTCGTTAATATAGTCTTGCCATTCAAAACATTTCACATATCTACATGAGAGAGCGTCAGCACATTATTTCTATCAAATTGAAACTTCAGGTTTCCCTTATGGGTGATTATACTATACATTAAACTTGGATGGCCTAATTGAATTATCACATCCAATTACTTTCTAAATTCAGGTCAGTTTTCAAACAATAGTGATCACTTTATTATACCTACTCCATGCATGGCCATGATAATTAATATGATGTGATATAAGAACACTATATAGCAATGTTTTATTTCTATCACTTGGCAAGACTAATACTTTATGCAACAATTATTATTCTACTCTGCTAGAGCATTGATTATATATTCATGATACCTGTTATAGTTGGACATATTATACTCTTCTAGAGTTTTATATAATCTTGACACATTCAATTACTACCATAAATATATTCTAATGAAAATTCATCATAACGTATCATTTTCTTTCATATTCAACGATAATTATGTTCATAACGAATAATGGTCTACCACGTTTTGGTTTAATCTATTTTGTGAGCAACTTGTGTTGCCCTTCTACGACAACATTCTATGTTTGTTAAATTTTAATTAGGGCACTAATATTGATTCAAATCAATGACATTCTAAATCATTCATACCATCTCAGGATGGTATCATTATTCTAACATTTAACTATCTGTTGCCTCTATTCAACAAACTGACCATCATGTATTTTTAACTCACAGAATAAAAAACTATCCCCCCCTAATCCTTGCATATAGGGGCATGAATTAGTCCAACAACATTTATTCTCATATTCTCTTAAACCACGAATTCTTTAGGCAATGTCATGTACCATGTAAGTATATCATAAAACTCACATCTTTCTCACATTATTCAATGTTGTTTCTCACAAAGTCATTTCATTAGCATCTTAAACTCATAGAATTTTATTTTGTAAAATATATGATTATTCATGTTTACAATCCTATGAGCTTTCACATAATTATAATCAAGGAAACATTGTGCAAACATGCTAGTTATTCCTTCAATGATACAATTTCTCATTCATTTCTAAAAAAGAGTATATCTAGTTATCTATGCATCATTATACCACTTCTAGTTAATTTGTTATCTTGAATATTTACCCAAGATTGCATATCAATTTACTCAAATACTCTAATATATTTTCCAGGACAATTGGCACATAGGAACATATTTGTTTTACTGAGGTGAATAATTTAGCATAGTGTAAAACTACAAAATCTATGTCATGTAAAGTATCTTCAATTAATCTGAGGATTTATGAATAACTTTGTAAATTTAAGAACACATTTCCATATGTACTTTAATTCGTCAATAAAACTAAGGGACTTCATGATCATACATACAAGAATCTCATGTTCAATTTTTCATTATTCCACTACTTGTAGTATATAATACACCTATTATTAAATCTAAACACATATCAAGTTTAAACTAACAAATTCATGAAAATCCTAAGGTGTCTCCTAGAATTATCATTATTATAACCCACAATTATAATTATTGAACCAATTATATTGCATGTCAAGAGAGAAAAAAAATTGTTCACAGTTTTCGGGTGGTCATATCTTTTCTTCAAATTATTCCAAAGCACCATTGGATCTTTTACAATTAAATATTCAGTTTTAGAGACTTGTAAGGTGATGTTTTAGCCTTATCTTGATATATTCTTTATTTTCACCCATTGATAGTATTCGAAGACCCTTTTGCAGCTAAATGCATTTCAGTAGCATCTAGTACCCAAGATAAATATATTTTTTTTTTCTGGTGATCATCGAGCACAACTTCAA
>PYUH01004010.1:871059-911702 GCA_016808085.1 Suaeda aralocaspica
CCCCCCCCCCCCCCCCAACACACAAAAAAGTCAACGCCTACACAACTTAAGAGTATATACATACATATTCCATAAAAACAGTCCTTCAACGATCAATCTTACTAATATGTGTTTGGTGTTAATAGTAGACGAAAACGAGAAGGTGATCGGCCAATACGCGGCAGGCGGCTGGTGCCCCTATTGTAGAGGTCAGGTACAAGCTTTGGATGTTGAGAAAGAATGGCGTTTGTTTTACGTTCCTTTGTACTCTCGTACCAAACGCAAGTTTGTTTGCTCCTTTTGCAATCGCATACTTGTTCTTCAATATTGATTAAGAAACTATGCTTTAATTAATGTGTTGTGGACTTATGGATATCGTTTGTACATAATTTGTTGTATGGAGTATATGTAATACTCGTATTTCATATGATCATATCATATGCTTTTGGGGAGAAAAGCAATGGTTTTATGATGGTAATTGGTAAAAGCTAATATTATTTTGTATGGTGATGAGTTTTGTATTTTTTTTTAATCCTAAAGAAATGAAAATATGTGTGAGATTATTAAAGTTTGCAAGGAATATTGATTATGAGTTCATTTTGTTTCAGTAAATTTTAAGAAGATGGCTTTGGTTAAAAAAGCTAAAATTATGGCTTCGCCCGGGTTCGAACCGGGGACCTTCAGTGTGTTAGACTGACGTGATAACCAACTACACCACGGAACCACTTTTGACTATTTCATGTATTTAATCATTATATACTTTTAAGTTTACCGCCTTTATACTCCCTAACTTTCTTAAGTCAAATGGATTTGATGATTTGATCTCTGCCATAGTGCCCATGTAAATGATTATATATGTAATGTGATAAACTTGGTTAATTTCTTATTTTCTTGTAATATCGATCATTACAATATCTATGATAATAAGTGTATGAAGGCTAGCATGTTGATGAGAGAAAGTATTACTTTGAATATGTGGCGAAATGAAACTGTCATACTTGAAAGCTTGTATTTGTATGTTTTCACCTTATGAAGTTATGATCATCTTTTGGTTTGTATCAATCTAAAGGACAACTGATTAACACTAATATGACTTATTTCTATCTTGTTTACGACTCATTTTAATTTGTAGTAATCTAACAAATTCTAAGATTAAAACACAAAATACAGTAAAATCTTCTTAGTATAATCTGTAATCTGTATGACATTGCATCCAACAGAAGCAAATCATCTCCAAAAAACGGCAAATCTATTCAAGTACAAGAAAAACAATTACAAGGGAAAAACATAAAAAGATAAATTAATCAAAGAATGAAACATTTTCTGTTTTCTCTTCCTTTCAACCCCCCGACAAAACAAAATCAACTTAAAATAATGTATGCAAGTATATGTATGATGGCATACATGATCAGCTCTTTTTAGTGTCTTGCAAAGAAATAACGGTTTCAAAAGCTCCAGCTAATGCCAAAACCTTGTTCTTTCGCCCTCCCATAAGCTTGGTTGCAGTTTCTTCAATCACATCATTGTAAGCTTGCTTATCTTTCTTTGCTTCAGAACTCTGTGTGTTCACAGCAGGTGCAGCAGCAACTGCAGATGAGCTGCTAAGTACTTGTTGCTCATCTTTTCCTTCATCTGATTCTTGTGAATCTTCCTTCTTAATTTCTTCCTCTTCTTTGACTTCCATCTTTTCTTCTACTAGCGCTTCAGTGGTGCCCACCTCAGGTACTATCTTCTCAACATCGTCTTGCTGTTCCTCTGCATTCTCCACCAGATCCTTCTGATCTCCTGCAATATCAACTGTTTGCTGATCTCCTGCAGTATCAACTGTTTGCTGATCTCCTACAGCATCAACCTTCTGCTGATCAATAGCTAAGTCTTTTGGTTCGACAATCTGGTGACTATCGGTATTTTCAATCTCAGCATTAGCATCCTCCAATGCTACCTTATCATCAGCAATTGTTAACTTGTCTACAAATTCATGATGATCTTCCTCTAGAGGGGGGCTTCCCTTGATATCATCTTCGACATGTTGCACTTCATCCACCTCTGTGTAATTAGTAGGGTCTGCTAACTCCTGATTAACATCAGGCATTTCTGACATCTCTGGAAGAGACTGTACCTCATGATCAACAAGATTCACCAAGTCATCCTCGATAGCCTCATGATCAATTAATTCATGACTATTATCATAATCTATACTTGATTCTGAAGTCACACTCGCAGGAGCCTTTGTGGAAGAAGTAGATGATGATGTTGGTTCTTTTTTCTTAGTATTAGTTGATGACAATGTACCCTTTTTCACACTCTTTGGTGTCGACATCTTTTGCTCCTCCACCTTCTTATCTTTCAAGCTGGACGTCCTAGTAAACTTCTTCTCTAAGGCTGGCTTTGCTGAAGGAGTATTCGACTTATTTGTGAATGATGCTGATCGTTGAGGCTGAATGTCGCGGGATCCACCTGGTGGGCCCCGGAAGGTTTTTTGGACCACAGATGAAGGTGGGGGCCTGTCAAATGATTTCCTTCTATTATGGACAGGTTTCTGACCAGAGGACTCTGAGCCCGATTTCTTAGGAACCCTAGAGAAATCGAGGCTTGAGCTCATGGTAGGTTTGAGATAATTCGGAACAGGTTTGCTGTTGGTTTCTGCAGGTGAGCTGGTGTTTTCATCTTTAGGGGGTGATGATGATGATGACGATGAAGGTTTTAAAGATTTCTTAAGCATGGAACTTGAAGGAGAAGTTCCTCTCTTTTCTTTACCATCATTTGTACCTCCTTTGACTGATGTTGCCATTTATTTATTTTATTTTTCCCTCACTATCAAATTTTCAAACTTAACCTACATAAAAATGAAGAAATTGACAAGTTTTAATGCTGATTATAATGAAGAATATGCTCCTAAATAATATAGATGCAAGAACAATAAGAAGCATATTTATATGTATACATGCTCACCACCACTACTATGCCTATTTTGACCAAGTTATTTTTTTGTGATTCTCAAACTTTGGTTCTTAGTTTTTATTTCTAAGTGGTACAACATAACTTAACATTATGTTGAAGCAACTAATTAATCAAACTCTTGTAGATACGGAGTAACATTTGAGATATAAATCATAAGGAACAATTCCACCATTTTTAATATGTATTACAAGAACATCAACCAACAATAACAACATCATCTAACATATATATTTGACTCATAATAAAATAATTTTACTAACTTCGACCACCTTTTACATCTACTTTAAGTCATATGAAATACTTCATATATAACATTTTTATAGTCCATCTACCTTATAGTCATATGGAGTACTTCATATATAATATTTTTCCGTCCAAACGAGTACACAAAATTGCTACGGAAAATTCAAGATGAACTCTAGATTAATATAATTAAGGCATTAAGCTATAGTTTTTGCACGCAACTTAATCTAGTTATTGTATGATAAGATTGATACCTTGTAGTAATTAGTTCTTTCACTATAACATAATGGGCCATTCTCTACAAATGCAAATCTATTTGTAGGGAAAAGAAGTTATCATGTCATAATTTATGCACTGGACCTAATAAATAATAATAAAGGTGAGGGATCATAATCTTAAAATAATATTTTTAATCATATTTATGTAGAAAATTACAAGAAAAGTGTAACGACAAAAAGTTATCCCTACTTAGATACCATATAAAATCCTTGTACTTAAAAAAAGGTCAAACCACATTATCTAAACATCTTTAAGTCGATATTACGACAAGCACCAATCTGATTTCATTTCACCTTTACATGATAGCTTAGCTTGTGGATTGCACCAATTGAAACCCTGTGTCTTGTTATCATTTTTAATCAAACTAGAAGAACCTCTTAGGCACAATTTAATTAGCTTAGCTTATTGCTAACAATCAATCACAAACATTTGTTTCCCAACGGTAGTTTGATCATTTGAATATAAGATAATTCCGACTTTTATAAAAGAACATTATATTACATCTGAACAAAGCTATAACATACTACGTATCAAATAAGCCTTATAAAATACGCTGAAATCCCTCCAAAGAGTGTTCAAAACTAGGCAATATCTAGCACATCATATTATATAGCCATTATGTTTCATGAAACCAAACAATTCACACATTATTTGTACAAATTTCATTTGGGTAGTTCGTGCATGATTGAAAGATTATCACATTGCATGGTACCCCTATAACAAATCAAAATAAGAAGGAAAAATGTTTTGCTAAAATATGTGACATCAATTTGTCTAATTCAAATAATAATGGCATTGTAATAAAACTAAAATACAATAAAGGTTCCTTTTCATTACCAAGTAAAAGCCAAGAATAATAAGGAACAAGTCATTTGTATGACCCATTCTTACATTCTAGCACAATCATCATAAACATTAACCTAATAATTAATGGATTTTTAGGCCTAAACAATTTGACATTATCTACCTAATGATCACAAATTAACATAAAAATTTCAACTTTAAGCATGAAATTGTGAAAGAAATGCATGCATTCAAACCATCCATAGCATAGTTAAAATTTAGCATAAATTCAAAAATAACATATAAATTACAATGAATTACACCAAAATCCATCATGGAAAAATTATCATTAACATGCTAAAATTTCGTGGCAAATTACCAAAAAAAAAATACAAGAACAAATTGAGAAAAGTAAAGGACGTTAAGGGAAAAAAAAATGTACCTCTTTTATTTTAAGTGTTGAATTTTTGTTAATTTTGATGAACAAACAAAAATTAAGCGTACGTTATAACTCCATTAATAAAAGAAATGAAAAGATGGTGAATAAAACTAACAATAAAAAAAAAGAGGGTTTTTTTTATTTAATTTGATAAAAGAGAAGTTGTAGAAATGAAAATAAAGAGGAGGCAAAAAAAACAATTCAAGAGGTGGGAAATAAGAAAGATAGGAGAAGCGAGAGAAAGAGAGGGAGAATCAGAGAGAATAATTGCTGTCTTTGGGATTAATTTAATACCTTAAACGTTTTTTTTTTAAATAAAAAAATTAATTACTTTAAGTTTAATTAAAAGAAGGAAAAAAAAATCGAGAAAATTGGAAATAGGTGGGGCGCAAATTACGCATTAGAGTATCAGCCAATGGTCACGTGCCACGTGTGATGGAACAAGTGTTGACATTTTCTATTTTTGACCTTTTGCTGATTTTTTTTAAGTTCTCGTATCATCGTATGTAATAGGCAGTGGGTGCGGCCACGATCATGATCACGAGTAGTCGAGTACAGTGATCGTGCACGAGTGGCCGAGCACAAGGCGCAACCACGCAATCCTACAGCGAACTAAGGAAAAGTTGTATTGAGCTATTGGCTAGACTTGTGCAACGGTTATTAGAAAGGGGGTTCAAGAATGGCGACCGGTATGTCTTGGGTTCGTGGTAGACCGAGTTACTTTGGTAGCCTTAAATAATTTCAAGATACATGCATTTTTGTTGAGATGTGGGTGAGCCAATTTGACGAGCTTAAGAGTCGAGACGCGATGGACTTGTACAAGTTTTTGAAGATGATGACTAAGCATGATTAAAGATGATATTGAGCCATGTCATAATTCATCTCGTGTGAATTTCACACGTCCGTGACTTTTTGGACCAAATGTAATAGTGCATGGCTCGGTTTAATGAATATGTGTTTATTCCATGTTGTGCCAGAATTTGTTTAATGGTTAACCTAAGGAATGTCCTTTTTGACATAGCTGACTGGTTATTAGATAGTGTAGTCCAACGGCTAAATAGTTAAGGTCAAATTAACAACACTTTTATTGGATAGGATCGTTATTGAACAGGGTCGTTATTGGGTCAAAGTTAAAACCCAATAACTTTTTCAAAAATAAAGTTTTGACAAAAACAACTAGTTTTGTTCTTGGGCATTGCCTCGGGTTAATTATGGGATAAATGTTGGATTCTCTTAAATAACACAACCCCTCAAAAAAAAAATTACATCATATCTTTTCAAGGGTATCCAAAAATTACGTAAGCTCAACTCGATCATTTGGGCTAAAATGAATTTATAGGATAAATTAAATTGTAGAGAATGTAAACATATCAAGAATTGATCCGACCAGTGTAAAGAAGCTGGTAATAACATAGCCTTAGCCCTTAGTTAAATTGGCAATACAAATTGTTCAAGCGAAGGAATACTACTATGTAATTTGATAATATTACACTTTCCCAAAAAAAAATAAAAAAATAAAAAAATAAAAAAAAATATAATGAATATGATAATATTACACTTTGGTTCCAAAAAAAAAAAAAAAAAAAAAAAAAAAAAAAAAAAAAAAATTAAAATATCATTTTTGGATATATTTGACATTATCGATTACATTGTGCTACCTAAGAAAAAAAATAATTAAGCTCGCTCAATATAATGTTAACACAAGCTATTGAAACAGATAGCAAATTAAAGAAAACCAATAACAAGTTAACAACCAAAAATTAAATCAACAAAAATCTAAAATCTAAAAAATGAACTGCAAGCAAATGCAAATTGAACCAATGTTGTCAACATCAAACGCTGTTAGAGAAAGATTACATACTTAAAATTGAAAGGACGGCAAATCTAAGGGCATGTTTACTTCAGCTGAAAACAACTGAACTGAACTGAAAGTTTTTATGAAGGATTAATGAGTAGCAAAATAGAAGAAGAGCTGAACTGAACTGAACGGAGCTAAACTGAACTGAACTGATTTTAAGCTAAAGTAAACAGGCCCTAAGGAGAAATTTGAAAGTGAATATTTTCTTCAAAAATCCCTCAAATGTTATTATGGATAATGGAAATGGTTTAAATTCTTGATTGAATCGTAGAAATTAAAAACATCGGCTATTTTGAAGGATAGTGTTAATCCTTTTCATTTTCCATTACACTTAAAAGTGAATTAATTTACTATTTAAACTAAAAGGATAACTTAATGCTATCACGTTAGTAACTCTGCGACTTTTGTTTCCCTTCTCTTAATTCATCAAGGGCTAGTTTAAAGCATGGGCAAATAACCATTATTTAATGGCATGCTAATGTTTAATGGTGAGTTTTTTTTTTAAACAATATAATGATGAGGTTAAATCAAAAGTTTTTAGGCTTTTCATCTCTATTACTAATGTCATGTAAATATAACACCAATACCACATAGATGGAAAATGACGTCATATCAGCATACCTTTACACATGTCAGTGTCACATAACGGAAAATCATGGTTCTCCTTGCGTTTTAATACAAAGGAGTTAATTATATGGATAGATGCGTGTGCATATTTTTTCATTAATGGCTCACTTAGATTTTTAATTCTATATTTATTAAAACGCCCATTAATGACCCGCTATTGACCCCACGACTAGCATGACCCGACCCGCAGCCGACTTTGACCCGACCCCTCCTGACATGCTTATGCCTAAGCCAAAATTTCAAAAAAAAAAATAATAATAATAATAATAAGGGCATGTTTACTTCAGTTTAAAATCTGTTCAGTTCAGTTTAGCTCTTCTCTTATTTTGCTATTCACTAATCCTTCATAAAAAACTTTCAGTTCAGTTCAGCTCAGCTCAATTCAGCTCAGTTCAGTTCAGTTCAGTTCAGCTATTTTCTGCTGAAGTAAACAGGCCCTAAATGACAGGTGATGTTATGTTTAGCATGGTAGGCTACGTTGTATCATGATTTAGAAAAATAAAAAATAAAATAAATGACTCGGGACTGTCCTAATTAAGGCACTCTAACACTCACGTTAACATGATGCATTGATGCATACGGTGTCATGCCATGTTGTGCCACCTTCATGTGTGACCTTACATGGTTACACACTTAGGGGCCGTTTGGTTTAAGGGAATAATCAATGGGATGGGAATCAACATCATTCATTCTCATTGGTCATTGGTGTTGTTTGATTGATGTTTTTTCCCATTCCCATTCCCCTACCCACTCCCCCAAACTCTTCCACTTTCAAACCCTATCCCCTCCACTTTTCCATCCTCTTTCCTAAATTCACACACAACCACCCTATCACCACCCATCCACCACATAACCACCTTGGCACCTTCCCCCCCACCCCTCACTAGCGCCGCGACCCCACCCACCCCTCGTCGGCGTTGACTCCTCACCCCCACCCCCTCGCTTTCGCCGCCAACCCCACCGCCACCCCAAAACCCTAATTACACACTAAACCCTCACCACACCCGAAACTACCACATCCACCCCAAAACCACCTCATCGTTGCTCGCCCTCCCTCTCCAGCAGTCCTACCACTTTAAGGTTTTGAGGAGGGTGGTTAACGGGGTTAGGAAGGTCGGCGAAGTTGGTAGGATTGCCGGAGAGGGAGGGCGAGCAACGATGAGGTGGATGTGGTGGTTTCGGGTGTGGTGAGGGTTTAGTGTGTATTTAGGGTTTTAAGGTGGCGGTGGAGTTGGCGGCGGCAGCGAGGGGGTGGGGGTGAGGAGTCGACACTAGCTAGGGGTAGGGAGGGGAGGTGGTTAACATTTTGGGTGGTGGTGTCGTCGGTTGGTGATAGGGTGGTTGTGTGGTGGTCCTTTATTCCTTTTCTTTTATAAAACAAACAACTACCTAAATCTAAAATATTATCATTCTATTCCTTCATATTCCGATTCCTAAAGTCATTTTCATTCCCCTTTGCCAACCAAACCGCCCCTTACACCTTCTAATTAATCTTCTATAGTCCAATACTCCAATCCTACCACCTTTTGTATTGACGATGTAGTAGTAGCATAAACGCATTATTCTACCTTTTTTTCTTTTTTCTTTTTTTGCAAGTTATTCTACTTGGTTTTACAATCCCACCGTCATTACATTTTTATCATGGGTAACTCCAATGATTTGGGAGGATTTGAATAATGGTTTTCTACATTAAGTGTTGCAATTTTGAGTTTATATGCAGTTGTTGAATATAATTGCTTACTCTCGATTTGACCATAATTAAATTTACGACTTTTTATTGGATACTTATGAGGTTTATCAGGTTGCACGGGATACTCCTATAGTTTAAAAAATGCACAATGTACTCTTATTAAGTTATGAATATGCACCAAATGTCCCTCTGGTAGATTTTCGTCACAAAAAAGTATGAATTTATAATTATATCCCTTAATTAAATAAGACTACTAACTTTGATCATTTCTGATGTGGCAAGCTTAAGAGCTGCCACGTGTCAACTAATGAGTGAACCATATGTTTACCTATTCAACCAAAGTGCTTACTAGGCATCACCATGTGGCAACATGGGAGCGCTTATGGGTGGGACCCACATGACTATGTGTTATCTCATTATTGGACCACATGTCAAACCAAACAGGTAAAGATTGAACAACATAGCAACACTTGTCGTAATCTAATTCGCCATTGAAATATGAAGAATTATGATGACATTTGAGCCAACAAGGCCCAAATAAAAAAGCCCGTGATTTTAGAAGAAAAGGGTGAGCTAATCACGCGACAACAGGAGTCACATTTCGATTTGCTAGCCACCATAGCAAAAGGCTATATATACCCCATGAACTCATTATTTTGGGGACATTCATCAATTCTTACATAAGATTGAGAACTTCTCTCTAAAATCATTCTCCAGATTTAACTTTGTCTTAGTTGTTGTTAATTAGCACTAATCCTTCCACAAATATTTACTTAAACATTGGAGGGGGGGAAAATTCTACAAGGATTTTATTCCCTTATTTTGCAAGTCTTGGGAGTGGTGCCAATGGAGGTGAACAAGCCAACACATGTCTGTCTATTGTGTAGTCCTCCAGAGTTCTCTCCACGTATTCACTAGAGGAGACCCTACCAGGAGATCGTTCCACTTCAATTTCCTCAATAATTATTGTGAAATTACTATAAAGCCCTTAATTAAAAATTCATCAAATTAAAAACTTTAATACTTCCTGAACAATTATTGTATAATTTTTAGTAAGTTTTAATTGAAGGGATTAGCTATCAACACCACCACCATTACACTTCACCATCGCTTGTGCCACAACAACCACCGCTAACATGAAATATAACACAAATATGAGATTTAGTTGACGGAAATCTAATATAAGGACATTTGATGCATAATCAAAACTTAACATTAAGGATCCACGATGAATTTTTTAAGCTATAGGGGTACCCCGTACAACCTAGTGAACCTTATAGGTACCCTGTGAAAAAGCCGTTAAACTTATAGTAAGCCTCTTCTGAAATTAAAAAAAACAAAAAATACTGACAAATCCTCTTCTTCATACATTAGAATTTTAATGTTTTCATTATTAAGAACCTTATTATATAAACTTCTTTTGTTTTATAGATTACGTTATGGAGTAATTAATTTGTTATTATTGTTTGGGTCCTCGGCAATTTTACACAATTGTTGTTGTCCGTTAATTGTTGATTTAATCATATATTAGAGATATACAGTGATAGTTCATTTGAACAACCTACCTTAAATGAAACCTATTTATTATAATTTTCTTCACATTGTTGGAGTATGATAAACTACCTGTAGAGAAATAGCTATTTAAGGGTGATATAACCATATTTTGCATTTGTATTTTGATAATTATTCACAATAAGTTTTGTACATTGTTTATATTTTATAACAACTACATATTATATGATAAACGAGTGCTTTCCCTAAAAGTTGCTAGAAAGTTTTTCAATTCCCAAACTATAGCTACACTTCTAATGATTCTCATTATACTTTCCACGTCACCATTTGTATGAATTTGAATTTTTTTTAAAAGTAGAATAAAAACCGTCATTCCACTTAGCGGTTTTCTTTAGTACCCAAACAAAATTAAAAATTTGCAATTTTGGAAAAATCAAATTAAATATGCAATTTGGAAAAAAAAAAAAAAAACACTGAAGTAAAGAAATCAATATAATTTTTTGTAGAAAACAACATACAATCAGAATGTTCAAATCATCAACTAAATTTCATGAAATCAAATTGTAGAAAAAATCTAAATCAGTACATGATGGAGGTGATTCAGACACCAATTCAACAATAAATCAATTGAAGAAATACATGAACTCACAAGAACATGAAATATAGTAATCCTTACAAAAAATCATTACCAAGTAAAATGCAGTTAAAATAAGAATGGGGTAGAGGTTATGGTGACACCAGGAAGGAAGCGGTAGTTGTAACAGCAGTGTTGTCAATGGCAAATCGGCAAACCAAAAATCAATTCTCAAACATAATAATTTAATTTGTGACGGCGAGAATGAAATCAGTTGAAAGAGAAATGTTTGAGCTAATGAAGGGTTTAAAATTGAAAACTAGCTTTGTTTAGTTCAGCTCTTCTTTTATTTTGCTACTCAAAAATCAATTAGCAATAGGAGGAGTAACCCTAGGCCTATAAACTAGTTCAATATTTCCATTTTCTCCGATATGGGACAACTCACTAGTGTAAATCACACGGGGTTCAACACTCCCCCTCACTAGTGAGTGTCCTTAGAATTAGAGCACACCAAAAGGCACAATATAATCCTCGTTGGGAATGAACATCCAACAGAGGCCCTTAACCAGTGGCCTGGACAAATACCCAGGTTTTAGAAGAGGCCAAATAACATGGGCTCTGATACCATATTAGATTTCATGTTAAAGATAAATGAGCCTGAATAACCCAATAAAGAGGAGGGGAATCAAACCGGTCTACAAGCCTAAGAAGGTTCCATCCTAAAATCAATTGGCAATAGGAGGAGTAACTCCTAGGCCTATAAACTAGTTCAATATCTCCCATTTTCCGATATGGGACAACCCACTAGTGTAAATCACGTGGGATTCAACAGTAATAAACCAAAATGTTAAGTAAACAAATAGGAGTATTATTGAGTCACAAGGGTGGATAATGAAAATTAATCCTACGATCTTCTGAAAGCAGGAGGAAAAGGGCCTTTACGAACTGGAGTATCAGTTAGTCTTGAACTGTATGTTCTTTAGCTAAAAATAGAAGTGGAAGGTGGAATAGAAGTCACTGTCATTTACAAGTTACAACTTATCAATTTTTCGTTATGTACGAGTACCACATTGCTAAATGACTTAATTGATATTTATATTGCCTCATAAACTTTATTAGCAAAACTCAATTGCCCACAGTATAATGGGTAATTGATATTTACACTATGGTATCCCACTAAATTGATATTTGATATCGACACTTTCAAACTGAGAGCATAGTTTAATTTGTAGAAGTAATATAGATTATAGTTTGGAGATTTGGAGTGTGAATATCAATTCTCTATTGTTAATCCCATTCGTCAATCATCATGATATAGTTATCAAATATCAATATTTTTTTTATAACTTTTATAAATACAAATTAAAAGACACTATAAATTAGTACGACTGTACGATCAAACATGTTTCATAAAAATCACTAAGGACAACAAGTTTGCAACCTTTTCCTCTTCTATACCATTTTTAAAGGATGCTCAGCTGATTTATAAAGATTATGTCTTGACTACATGGAAATTTCGGTCGTTTTGCACACTTGTATTGTGGTAGATGAGTCTATTAACAATATAAATTTCTATAATAGGTGCCAGACTCAAAACTCTATATACACGGTATACTTCGTATAAGTTAAAACCATATTGCTTACCACTCTGACTAAATGACCAACCCCATCAAACTTTGCCTTACTTATACAACATCATATAAGAAACTAGGAAAGCATCAAAGTAATGTATATGTTGAACAAAAAAGGCCCTAATAATGAAGGCCACCTACCCTTGGGTTAATGAATTATGAATGCAAATATCAAACATTACATTTTGGTGAGACCCCTCCTCGTGTCTGGGTGAACCCACACTTATCTCACTTTGGGTGTCTTGATTTAGATTGATAGACTTTAATGATGTTTGTTTATGTAATGTCATCATCTCTTCATTAATTACTATTTAACTCATTATTTACTTCTATTTTTTTTTTTTTTTTTGAAAAGATTTAATTCCTTAACTTAATAATTATGGAGTTGTTTCTAAGCTTTTCTTTCATGAAAGCTACTCCAATATTAGTTAATACCACTTTTTTTATTTAGGGTCCGTTTGGTAAGGCGTAAAACATTTTTAATGTAAAATGATTTTCATTGAAAATTGTTTTCCATGTAAACAATTTTCTATTATTTGGTAGCATGTAAAAAAGTGATGAAAATTGTTTTTTTTTTTTTTCATTTTGGAAGAAAAATGGTTTTCCATTATCGTAAGGAAAAATTTATTCCTATAGAAAATGATTTTACATTCCTTTGTGTACCAAACAATGTAAAATTAGGAAAGAGAGGAAAACACTTTTCATGAAAAATGTTTTAATTACGCTCTACCAAACGGAGCCTTAATGATTTTATTTGATCAAACTATTTAAGTGGACTTTTAGCCATGAAATGTCTCAATTAATTAGTTTAATCAATAATCAGATCAAAACATCACTTAAGTTTGATGTTGACTGAAATTGCAATTGTTGCCATTTTATCTCTTCTTAGAAATGATAACTGAGTCATCGGTCAACTATTAAAACTTTATTTTTGGTATTGGATTAGAAAAAAATGATGGTTATTTTGAAAAATCTCAAAAGTATTAAAGAGTGAATACAAAAAGATTAGATTAAAGAAATTGTGGCACTTTACAATCTTAATTCACCCCTCCCCCTTTTTTTTACTTCTTTTTTTACCTTAACTTTTTTTTTTTTTTTCTTTTTTCTTGTTTTGTTTTTTTTGTAAGAACATGGAGATTGGAGAATATTAATGTAATTCTTTTCTTTAATGTACTTGTCTATGTATATTGTGTACTAGTTGTAGAAAATAATTAATCCTTTGTAATTGAACAAATTAAAAAAGGCATATTATATTTTTTTTCCATAAAAGTGTGCATTGTCGGAGCTAAAAATTAGTTAAAGCTTAGGAAAGAAGATTTTTTTTAATTCTTCTAAACTATTTCTAATTGAATTTATTCCACCATTGTTCTTGCCTAAAAGCAAAGTATATATATGAATATAACTCAGTTACAACCTTCTTCTATAGACAACTATGATGGATATTTAAAAACCAAGCAAGTAATCCCCCAACAAAATCCTTTTTCTCTCTATCTATATCTACATAATATATTAATGGTCGTTCTTAATTGATAACGTAATATTATGGCACGTGGCACTCTTGTGTGCAATTGCCACACGTGCAATTTATTAGCATTAAGTCATGTCATTATTTAATAATAAAACTAGAATTTTGGCTCGGGTAATGCCTCGTGTCGGCTACAATTATCAAATAGGCTTTTGTTTGTTTTTCATAATGTATTTTTTATTTAGTGTGAAATTAGATTACAGGAGTTTTAAGTTGTAATGTGATAAGTTATTAATTTAAAAAGTAAAACAACTATAAAGGACTTGAGATAAAAATGACAATGTCATAGTTTTGTTGTAAGTGAATAAACGATACAAATCAAAAGCTCATAACATATAATTACAAGATTTTATTATCCATTACTCTGAAATATTAAACATCAAATTCATTATGGATTGTTGGTTAAACTTTCAAATTTCGTTTTAAATGTCAAGAGTCTAATTCTTAATAGCTACGCATGGGCATGGTTGGTGACATGTGTCACATTCATTGGCGAGCACCACCTGGCGTACTTTTGTTGATAGCGACACCTTTTTATTATACTATATGATAAAATAATGTTTGCAACAAGATTTGAACTTGAAATACTATTTTATTATGTAATAGGAACTTTATATTCAGCTAGTTTTTGTTATTTTATTGAGCATCCTCATTTCTCTCTGCATAGTGTTTTGATCTTAGACTCTAACATTAGAAATTTAGAAGGCCATTTTTTATTAATAAATAAGCAAATAATATTAAAAAAAGAGAGAGAGAGAGAAAGGTATCACTCGAAGCATTACCCGACCATGCAATAGGAAATTGTTTCACTTAACGGCCTGTTTACTTTATCTTAAAATCCGTTCAGTTCGATTCAGTTCGGTTCAGCTCTTCTCTTGTTTTGCTATTCATTACTCTTTCATAAAAAACTTTCAGTTCAGCTATTTTTAGCTGAAGTAAACAGGCCCTAAGTGAGTCAAGATATTGACTTAAATTATAAACTGATCGATGGCCTCATGACTAAAATTACAATAATAAGATTTGTGAAACAATATTCAAAGATAGGTATTTGATCCCTAGTTGGCTTGTTTACCCCTCTTTCCAAGGGATAAATAATAGAATAATGTATATATATATATATATATATTTTTAAGGGTAGAATCATGCATACTTGATGTAACTTATATGACTATTTTCATTTTCCGTAAAACAGCTATGCATTATAGGATTTTAAATTTCCAACACAATTAGTGAATTACACATTTACACATACAAAATATATAAGTATATGACTATTGACTAAACTATTTTTTTTTTTTTTTTTGAAATCTATTGACTAAACTATTAACTCTATAAAAAAGGTCATCAAATATTCAAAAATTGTTTTTTTTTTCTAAGCACAATTGTATAAGATTTATTATGTATTATCATTACTCGAGTATTATTACGGAGTATTTTATTTTTTGTGCTTGGGAGCTACAAGTTATGATGTTTAATGAGAATCAATTTCAGGTCACTTAAAATTGAGAGGAAAAAACCCCTCTATCTCACGATAATATAAGAATATGCCTGTGTTGTTATAGATTTTTTTAATTAGTACATGATATATATGTGGTTAAAGTTACATTATAGTTGTACTTTTACAAATTAAATTTTGATTATAATACAAAAAAATAATAATAATGAAAGAACAAGAAGACAAAATCAGGTTTGTTTATTGTCTTGTTGAAGCCAAGTCACATTTATTTGGTTCTACACTTCTACCCCACTACACACAATTCCATATGGGCATTAAACATACCACTTCCAACAACAAAACCAAACTTTTAACTACAACTAACTTATTAAATATGCTATAAACACCAGAATTATAAATAATAAAAAAGAAACACCCAAAATAAGAGTGAATATAACATAACCCTACTTTATATTCATTTATAGACTTATATAGTTTTACACCAACCAAACATAAAAACATTGTTAAGTAAATGTCCACATTTTTTAAGCCATTTGGCCTAATAATAATCTTCCTCAATTTCAGAGAGAATCTTTCTTTCACAACTCTTATTTTGGTGTTCTAATGTTCTTTAAACTTGAACGTGCACTTAGTATATAGTATTAAGGTTTGCCAATTACAGGTAGCCACCCAACTTTAAAAAAATATTATATTATATTATATCATATCATATCATATCGTTTTCTTTTTTAAAGTACACATAAACTTGTTATATTAAAATATGAAATTAGTTTAAGATAATAGCAACCTCAAGATAAAGTGGTAGAAGTATGGGGGACGACAATGCTAATTGGGTTCGCTAGCGTTGTGGGGTTGGTCCGTATTTTTAAATAATTTTATTGGTTTAATTTAATGGTATGAGGTTATGAGGGGATGATTTACATGATCAATTACAAAAACTATAATGAGGTAGGCTTATTTTTAAGACCATACTTTGATGAATACTCTTAATAATATGAGTCAATAGGAGTTTCTATATAAGATTGTCGATTTTTTTTTTTTTTTTTTTTTTTGTGGCTGAGATTGTCAACTTGTTGTTGAATTACGTATTAAAGTATTAAAATATAAAAGTTAGATAGATATATAGTCATAGATTAAGAAAACAGACAAATGACTTATTTACCTTTGATTAACTCATTGAAGTATGACCCCCTTAAAAAAAGGAAAAAAAAAACCTCTTATTGAAGTATGACCCCCTCAAAAAATTACTTTTGTGATTCATTTTCACAATTAAGGTAAAGTGTTGAAAGAATACTCTATATTAAATTACACACTTATTGTACTTGTAATTTCTAATTTTTAAGAAGTATGCTCATTTGTTCATTGCGTGCAGTATATACTATATAGTATCTATATTCTATAGTCTTTTTTATTTTGAATGGTATGTATGTTTACTTAAACTACATCTTATATATTTGCTACTTTGTATATGGTAGTAATGAGAATGGTTTTGATGTGCAATTTAACAAAGAAATCAACGTTGTAAATTGTAACTCCTTGATCATGATTAAAATCTTCATTACCATTCATTATTAGGATAGTTGTAATCAAATCAGACCAATTAGTTGAGGATGAATATAACTGTTATAAAAAAATATTTTTTTTTTGCAGGAATACTATGTAAATTAACATTTAATAATTTATAAAATTCCATATATATAAATTCATTCTCTGGATCATTATTTATGTAGCTACGACGAACAATCAAAGTACCAAATATTTCAAACAATATGATTCTAATTATACATTTGTACTCTAGAGTGTGTAGGTGATATCTGTACTTTCTTGTCAATTTATTTGGTCCATTTAGCATTGGTCCCCATTACAAATACAAAGAACTAAGGAGACGTATAATCACTTGCTTTTACATAAATTATGAGGAAATTCGTTACTCCACATTTTTTTTTGATATTTTTGATATATTACCATCAATAAGAAGTATTAGATCGTAGAAAAATGATGCATACAACTGATTTGTAAAAAATTAAAAATATAAGGTACCAAAACATAAAATATTACAACAAAATAATCATTCTAATCGTTGGTTTAATATGACCTACATATAAAAGCTGTTTACCTTAGCTTAAAATCGGTTCAGTTCAGTTTTCTTTATTTTGCTACTCATTAATCATTCATAAAAAAAACCTTCCGTTCAGTTCAGCTCAATCAGTTTAATTCAGTTCAGTTCAGTTCAGCTATAAACATACCCTAATAATCAATGACTTTCTTTTTGACTCAAGGGAGTTTCACAAAAATTATGAATAGATAAATTAGTATCAAAAGAAATATTTCCATGTAGCCAAAATCCGAAAACAAATACTATCATTTTCATAATTTAACTCAAACAATTATATTTATTAATCAAAACGAAAGCAATCAAAATCAAAGGCCAAAAATATTAAACATTATCTATCATTATAATTACGAGAGGTCTTATCATATGGCTTTGGCTTTGGCTTTGGCTTATGCTTAGGCTTAGGCTTAATCAAAGGAAAAAAAATAAAAATTATTCCACTATTTTATTTATCTCTAATAATTTTTTTAGAGGGTTAATTAAAAATGACGTAACAATGATCTAAAAGCCGTTGATAAATTATAAATCCAACGGCAGTAAATCCACCAAACCTCATAATTCTTTTTTTTGGTTTTTGAAAGAAACATTTCTTTCTTCCTTGTTTGGCCTTGGATCTTACATTACACTTTTCTCTCTCTTCTTCTCTCTTCTTACACGCATTTGTTGCTATCATTTCATTTCTACCTTCTTCCTTTCCTTTTCTTATAACAATTTTAGGTGTAAATTCACAAAATATAAAATAAAAATACCAACTTTTTTTTCTTTTTTCAATCATCCAAACAAGTCATAAGTTCAATTCAATCATTAGAAATTTCCTTTACTTTTGTATTGCAGCTAATTAAGGTGGGCCTGTAATTATGTATTTCCTCTGTAATTTAATTTAATTTTTTAATTTTTTTTTGTTTTTTTTGATATGGGTAGTAAAAAAATTCAGTCTTTTTAATTGGGTTGAATAAAAATTCAATCTTTTTGATTGTTTTGAGTATTATATGTTGTGAATTGTAAATGGGTATTTTTTGTTTTTAATTTAATGAAATGGGTATATATTATTTTTTAATTTCTTCTTCCTGTTTTTGTGGGTTTTTGTGGGATTTTTGTTTGGTAATTTGAAGAAATTATTTAAGGTTGTGGAACTTTATAAACCCCTTAAATTGCGGATAAAAAGTGATATAAATTAATTCATATATATAGAAAAAATAAATTATATATATTTGATTAGAAAAAAAAAGTTTAGATTGTCTAAAGAATAGTTCAAAAGAAAGCTTCTTTACCTGTCCTTCAATAAAAGGTGGGGAAGAAGAGTAGTAGAGAGAGAAAGAGAGTTAGAGAGAGAAAGAAGGGCGCCTGTTTTTTTGGGGTGGAATTTTACATTAGTCGCTGACTATGTGGGTTTTCATTGTATTCATCTTCTATTCTATTCTTAACTTTTAATTTCAATAATTTTTAAGAATGATCAAATATGATCAAAGAAAGTTAAGGATTATTGTGAATTTTTGTTAGAGTAAATTTGTATGTGTTTTATTTTTTATTGCTTCTAATTAATGGTGGTTTAATCAGCTTTTGATTATTCATATATGCTTTTTTTTTTTTTTTTTATTTGTTGTTTTTTTTTTAATTGTAATTTGTAATCCAAATTTAAGCTTTTGACTGTGTTTTTATTGACATGGGTACTTTAAATTTATTGAGTTTATTGTGTTTTTTGACATGGGTCTTTTGAATTTATGGATTTTATTGTGTGTTTTAACATGGGTGCTTTTAATTTAAGGAGTTTATTGTGTGTTTTTACATGGGTGCTTCTTTTGGTTGCATGTCAGAAAGTGGTTTGGTGGGAGTTTCTATTTTTGTTTGGTGCAACTTTTTGATGTGATGAATGATATCTGATATTCTGATGATGCATCTTTTTTCTGGAAATTGTTGGAATTTTTTTTATCAATAATTAATTTATACTTCATGTGTCAAACCTTTTTCTGGTATGAATTCTGAGTTTATTATGACTTTTTTTTGTTGTGACTTAATGTTGATTATACACTGAAAATTATATCTGATAGATTTTTGATGGTTTACTGGTATAAGGTCAATAAGAAATATGGCCCATGTAGGAAAGAGCTGCTGCACAAATTCAACATGATTGTTGATGTAGAGCCAGGTGCTTGTGTGTTGTTGTTGTTATCGTTGTCCGAGGTAATTGTTTGGGCGCGAAGTTAATGCCTTAGATTTTTGTGATTAATGTGTCCTTCGCTTCTAGAGGGCCTCCTGTATGTCCAGCCTTCCTAATTTGGCAAGGAACCTCTTTTGAGGCTTTGGGTAGTTTTGATGTTGATGTTATTGTTGTTATTAGGCCTCCATTTGATTGATTACCAAACATATAAGAAGATATTTTGTTTTGGTTTTTAAAATGATCTAATATAGGCTTGAATCTTTTTAGATGGTAAGAATTTGTATGGGTTAAAAGTTGCCATGATTACCAAATCATTTGGATTCTTTGGATAATTGAATAGAAAAGATTGTGAGGTTCTTCATTCATTCATCATCAACGCCTTGACCAAAAGATCGATGGGGTCTTCTGTATTTGATATCTCTTTGTAATTTGTTGGTAAATGGTGGAGCTAGTTGCAAGTAATTGAAAGTGAGTTAATTTGAGGTCTCTTTAGGGTTAAGGATTTTTTTTCCCTTCATGACGAATAACAGAAATTTTGGTTTACAAGTAAAGAGATTTTCTGTCAAACCTGAGGTTGAAAAGTAAGTATAGGAATGTGATACATCTTATGGCTCTTTTGTCCGTCGATAATCTTATCACAGTAGTTCATATTTTCGCCTTTTCATGAACACGGGATCAAAAGGCACATGCTTTTGGCTTTATGAACATGTCTGTAGATTTGACTACTCCCAATTGTTGATATCCCAATCAATCAATGAAGCACTTCATGTTTCTGCTTTATGGGAAACCTTGTTGTGACCTTGATTCTAATTGTAGTTACAAGATATGTTTTCTGAATTTTTATTTCAATGGATGATAGATGGTTACAATCAGTTTGGGAGATGTGAATTTTCTCTCTGCTATATTTGAGATCCCGACTTACTTTGTACAATATTGTTTGCAACTATTTGTGTTGCTGATGATTTGAGAAATTAAAGTTGCCTTATATCTTTTATTGCAGAACAGAAACTCATGGAAGAGAATTCCAGAAAAAGATCTTCTGGTGGGCTTAGAAGAGGTCCAAGTCTTGTTTTGAGAGACTCAGCTGAGAACACCAGGGATCGAAATGCTCAGGTTTGTAGTCGTGTTGGATGCAGCAGCAAATTGCACTCAATGAAGGATGCCCAAACTGGATCTCCAAGCAAAGTCAAAACTCCAAAAACTCCTTTTCGATCATCCGCGCTAGGAAAGGAAAGCATTGGTAGTTCATCTAAAACTCTTGCTTCTCCTACTACTCCTAGAAAATCTTTTTCAGACATGAAAAAGAAATTGCCTTCCCATCTTGACACTGATTCAGAAACATCTAGTCTTCCAGACGAATCCGAGAAAGTGTATGGAAAGAGCAGAATGAGAGTTTATCCAGCACCAGAAGATCATTATCCTGTTGAAGCTCGATCATCTGATGTTGGGAGTTCCAGTGCTGGACCAAGTAACAGAATCGCAAAGAAAAACATTCAAAGATTTGTGGGGTTAGGACGCCAAGATTCCACTGCAAGCTCTTCTGCTTCAGCTGCTTTGAAACAGGTTAACCAAGGGGTAAGAAATGGTGGTACTAGTGCAAACAAGTGTAATCTGAGGCAATTGAAATGCAATTCAATTTCTGATGTTGTCCCATCGAGTTCTTCATCATCTCCCTCTCCCGATTCAAGTCTCAATAGGAAGGACAGTAGTGGTAGGAAGAGAATTGGTGAAGCTGAGAGTAGTGTATCTGTTAGAGGTAAGAAGATTAATGGAACTACAAAAGATGATAGAAGGAATGACTTTTCAAATCGTGGAATCTCAATATCTGATTCTAGGCATAATAGAAGCTCGAGTCCCAGGAATGATGAAACTGCATCAAATAGGACTAGGAGGCTATCAAGAACAAGGCTTTCGAGTCAGGAAAGCCGGGATGTATTGCCATTAGTTGAATCACCCCTTATGGACCCGTCTTCACCCCATCCTGATTTATCAGCTGATGCAATTGATTTCAGTTTGGAGAATCAATTTTCTGGCCAAATCCCTGCTAGTCCTTTGAGTTCTTTTAGTAGACCAGGTAGTGGGAGTGGACATGTGCGTTCTAATAGGCCTATGGGTTCCTATGAAGCTGGCATTTCTCGCTCCTTCATGAACCGTGATTCCTTAAGACAGTACAACTTGGATGGGATTGCAGAGGTATTATAGTGATGTTACTTTCATGTCTCCACATGTTGTACATTGATGAACTTGATTGTTTGACATATTGCTTTTTTGGGCCATGTAGATGTTGTTAGCCTTAGAAAGAATTGAACAAGAAGAAGAGCCAACATACGAGGTAGTAATAGGCTAATAGTTATATACATTGTTTGTCAGAAGCTATTATAACCATCTTTAGAAGATTTTTTGCTTATGGTTTTACTTGATTTTCAGCAATTGCTTGCTTTGGAGACTAATCTTTTCCTAGGAGGTCTTGGTTTCCATGACCAGCACAGAGACTTGAGGCTGGATATTGATGATATGTCCTATGAGGTATTTATTCACTTTAGGAATTATTTCTTGCCCTTTTCTTCTGGCATTTTTGCAATTTTTTTATTTGATGAATACTTTGTTAGGAAGCCTGGATATGATAGAGCTGTTGATCATTTGGTTTTAATCTATTCATGTCCTGAAGTTCAAGTTTTTCTTTGTTCGTCATTTTGGGATATGAACTGTGCACTTTCTATTTTAACAGGAACTATTAGCTTTAGAAGAGAGAATGGGAACGGTAAGTACAGGAGTGCCAGATGATGTTTTAGGCAGGTGCCTTAATAGAAGCATCTACCAGGGAATTGCAGAAAGTAGAGAAGATGAAAATGATATCAAGTGCAGTATATGCCAGGTTTTTATGGTTCTACCTATAGCCTTTTCACATTTACATTTATAATTTATGGCAAGAAAACAAATTGGTTTTTATTTTGCAAACTACATGTTTCTTGAATGTTTGCAAGAAATTCGAAAAACTAACTTAATGCTTAGGGCCTTAGGTATATTGTGGTTAGTTTTGTGTAAATTGCTTCTTACATCTCTTTTACTCCCTGTTGCCAAAGGTGAAGTGAAATGATGTTACAAAAAACAAATAATAATGATGTTATCTCCCTTCCATTCCTCTCAATAAGAAAAAAGAACATGAAAGTTGGTATAGAAGACAGAGCATCAAATACGACTTGATCAAAGTCATCCATATCTACTTTGGGGTTGCAAATTCAAGAGACTTGTTGAAGACAAGACAATCAGTTTAAGTAATATATGTCAACTCCAGGTTTCTTTACTAACTTCATTTTAAGACAAGCCACTATGCATTCGGCCAGTAATGTCTCCAATTGACCTTGATGTGATTGATAGACAGCTCCTTGTACCTCTTCAGTTTCTTGTCGGCTTGCTGCAACCTTGACCTCAATTTCTGTCGGCATTGCTGCAACCTTGACCTCCTCACTTTCTGTCAGCGTTGCTGCATCATTTTTTTCCTTTTTTTTTCCCTTCTACTCTATATTTTTGGGTTTGATGTTGTAGTTGGTTTGCAGCAGTTCCTTTTCTGGTGCAGATGCAGTAGGATTGTAGGAGTCACCGCTGGAGCTTTTAGTGTATTTGAGTCGCAAGTTCTCACACTCCTGTCTGATAAACCGACTTTGTGTTTTCATTTTCCTAAGTGAGCTTTTATGGTCAGACGATGATGCCTTTACCTTTGGAGGCTAGTTGACCAATCTGTTGTAATTTCAGAGCAAAAGAATAGGGCTTGATAGAAACGGTCTTCGAGGGTTTTTCCTGAATCCCAACAGCCTTACAATTTAGATAGATTACCCACGGCATTTTGCCCAGTTTGGTGATTGAGACCTACTAAATTAATTATTCCTCAATGATTGGTGAATGTTGAGTGTCCACCATTGAAAATTTTGGGGAATATTTCCTCAAATGACTTATTTTTTATTGCAAACACTGACAATTTTTTTACTGTTTATGGCGAGCATCAGCTTGCCTTTTTCCAAAACCAATCTTTTCCCATCTAACGATGAAACAGCAGTAAAGTCAAAGTTTGTGTTGTTGATTGATGCTCAAAACTAGGCGACTTTGTACTTTTTTTGCCAAAATCTCTAGTTGGTTTGGTGCTATGGCTGTAGACCTGTAGTCAAAAGTTCGTGTTGGTTTGGTGCTAAGGGCTTCTTTAGGATCAAGTTTTGACAATCTGCTGGTTGTAGTAGGGGGTAGGCTGCATTCATGCTAGACGCATTAAAGGGTCATAGATTCATAGTTGGGTGCAATGTTGCTTTTTTTTGGTTGTGTGTGTGATTATCTATTTTTTGTTCAAAGATTTGTGCATAGAATTAGGCTCTTGATATAGTCTATTTTGAACTGTAAACTTGAATGAAATGGTTGATGCAGGAAGAATATGTAATTGGAGAAGAAACGGGAAGACTCAGCTGTGATCACCGGTATCACCACGAGTGTATAGATCAATGGTTAAGGCTCAAGAACTGGTGCCCTATCTGCAAGACTTCTGTAGCATCTTCGCCTTCAGCGTCACTGCTTCCCTGAACTCCCCACCACAACGTTCTTTCACTTCTTTTCTTTCTTAGCTTTTCAGTTTGTACAGAACAAAATCTGTCTGTCATTTCTTCATCATAAATTTCATATTTTTTTCCCGTTCTTTTTGTACATATGACATCTCTTCTATCTTTTCAACTAATAATCCAGGGACCTTTTAGGCTTTTAGGGGCTCCATGATGGGAACAAAGTTGATTCACCTTTTGATTTGTTTTTTATACAAATTACCAAGTAAATATACTTCTCCCAAACTTTCTAACTGCTTGTGTTAAATTATATGGTCACTATTTGCAGCCTATTTTAGCACTTTTCTTCTCTTACGAAGTTGTTCCTTGTACTCAGATAGAAGTTATACTCAATTCCATATCCTTGGTGGACAGAAACGCCATGGAAGGAGTTGGGATAACAGTTGATAACTTGATACTTTAGGCAGGTGGAGTAACAAAGATGGCTGTTCTTGCTGTAATCCATTGGTAAATTGATGTTAATGCAGAGATTGTAAAACACAAAAAATTGAAATACGGAGTATCAACTATAAGGGCCTGTTTACTTCAACTTAAAATCCGTTCAGTTCAGCTCAGTTTAGCTCTTCTTTTATTTTGCTACTCATTAATCCTTCATAAAAAACTTTCAGTTCAACTCAGCTCCAATCAGTTCAGTTGAAGTAAACAGGCCCCTTAAGTAAATATGGACTGTCATCAATATAACTATATGGGAAAATTTTCATATTACTGTTAACTAAGAATCAATAAAATCTAGAACTGATATTATTAATCTGTTTTTGACTCTTGAATAAAAATATAAATGACCATAATCAACAGACAAGTGAAACCATCTTACGATTTTATATTACTGAATGCTGAAAAGATGTTAGATTACAATTGCATCAATGACAGACATTAGGTTTCTTCTAGACATGAATATAGAGAATGATTCTCCAATTCCACATGAAAGCACTCAAGATCATCCTATTTCCCGTAACAAATGCATATCTTCTAACCCCTAATGAAATTGTAGTTAAATGCGTCTACCTCCTTTCACTCCTTCGTTCCCCTTGCTTGATAACATGACCTAGGGTTCCTTTAAAAGTTGCCCCTTACCTAGGTTTCCAAAGAGCTGTGAACTTGATGAGTCTACAAAGCTCCGACATAAGAGTTTTTACTTGACGAGTGGCTTGATAGCAGAAGATGTAGGTCCACATAAAATACAGCATCATCACTCTACTGAATACTGTCACCAAGGATCCATGGGTGTTCTTTCCAAAAAGCTTCATCGATTATGTCACAATGTTGGATCACAATTTTCTTTTTGAAATATCCAGCATGATTATCCTCCTTAACATCCTACAAGTAGCAAGAACAAGGAAACAATGAGTAAACGCCTTGTCTTCACATCTCTGACTATAGTGTCATTAAGCAAATTATTACAAAAGCAATGACATGGTAGACAATTAAAAAGAGAAAGTACCTTGTCCCAAAAAATACATGAACCACGACGATATATGTCGGGCAATTCATTATAATCAATACCATATTCAGTAAGCAAATTAATCTTTTCTTGTGTCTGTGTTCCCTGAATATCATAACACTACGTTAATAAACTACAAAAGGATCAAGCCATGTGAAAATATACATTCGTTTAAAGAGGGGTTCAATATATCAATCAATCAAAACATTAGTCCCACAAGTATTCGATCTAGATATGAAAATTAAACAAATAAACAGAAAGGTAGATAAATGAGTGGCAAAGTTTGTATAATTTTCCTCATAAGATGAACAGACATCCTAAACGTTATATATATATGATAGTACTACGTAAATAAGAAAGGGGTATACCTTCAAATATTTCCGGACCTCACGTTTTATCAAATTTATTTGGGGTTCAAACGTTCCTTCGCTAGCCTTTACCATCGTCCAAAAACAAGTATTATATTGGTTGTTTATATGACCTGATCGAATTCGCAACGATAATCAGTCCAAGTTCAAATCTCATGATGACAACGCAAATAATACTAATGACTGGAAATTTGAAACTTACAAAAGGGGAAGGGATGAGCATATAGGACAGATAATGCTAATACTCACAATCAACTTGTCTCCAAGAGAGATAATCCCAAAGAATTCCATATGATGGGTAGCAGACTGCTCGTCCATCAAATGAGAGAGGATATTTCAACTCAATTTGTTGGAAAAACTCATTCCATTTTCTAATGTACATTGATGAAAAAAATGATACTATTGTGGACACTATTTTACTGCAAGAGATGATAAAATAGACCAACATAAGCATAAGAGGCCTATAATCTGCCATAATCTAACTTGCTCCAAATCTCATCTATAACCAGGGGTATACTAGATATACCTTGAATGCCGTTTATATAGGTTTGACTCCTTTTTCAAAACAAAACTGCAAGTTGTTCATTAACAAAGCAATTCAAAATTCTAACATCAAACAATAATAGAACCATCACTACCAAGAAAGCAACAGCGAAATTACCTGAACTCATCACTTACACCATATGCAAAAATTATGTCTGGAAACTCTTCTAAGACAGCAGCTCCACAAGAATTCATAAGATTGAGAGCTTGTGTATCATTAGGCTTACAAAATTTGTGGATATCAGAGAACCTAACAAAGGCCAGCCAAATTCATTTACAAGTTACATAAAATAACTCAGTAACTTAAGATACATAAAGTACATAGAAGAAAGACCATTACTAATTATGTAAGAGAACATCACATGCATAATATTTTGAGAAAATTTCTTTCAGTTGTAGAAATAGGCATATATGGACTTAACACTCAACTACTAATAATTCTTTACGGAATAGAATTTACTAATAATTCGGAAAAAATCCCTACAGATGCCCCGGATATCTGACACTTCAATTCAGAATTAAAGATAAATATATTATGATAGATGTCATTCACCCCTATTTAGAAGCATATTATTCTGACAGGAGATGAACAACATTGGTTACAGGAAAAGGCATTTTTGTCTACAATGTGTGAGTTCTAAATTAATTTGAGTGCAGGTCATTCTCAAACTATAAAATGGACTAATTGAGCCAGAAGTTAAGATTTTAATCACCAAACACCGGTCAAGTACCTGTGGAAATGACTTCCATCAATTCTGACTACAACCCAAGTGGACAACATTAGTTTATCTTGAAATTGGAAGGACTCTATATATTCTGGTCTATGGTGGTGGATATCTACATCAAAGCGGCCAAGTTTTGAAACAAGGGACGGGTACTGATTCCAGAAGCTTTTATTAAAATTTGAGTGGACTTCCATCACCTTCTTTCGTAGCCTCTTAACAGGATCACCATTTTCCAAGTACTTGACAACATCTTCAACCTACATCAGCATAGACAAAAATAGAAAATGGCTTGACTGGAGCTGCTTAGAAAGAGACGTGGCAGAAATACTAGCACTCCACAAAGAATTATTGATCACTATAATTAACTACATAATAAGTCTTAGAACAGCTTTTAAGGTACGTACATGTTTGGGCATGAAAAAACACAATACTAACCTGGGTTTTGAAAAGACAAGTTCCTTGTCGATACACGCAAGGAAGATTGCTATAATTAATCTTAAATCGATTGAAGAGAAGCTCGTTCTTATACTCTTTTTGTGTTCCCTGAAAGTTTTATAGGCACAATAACCAGACCACTGAAGTAAGTTAATGGAAAATAATAATTTCAATGACTTGCAACACACATGGATTTAACAGATTAAAATAACAAGTGTAATCATCAGTTAGTTACCCTCATCATCAATCAGCTTCAACGTTACTCCAAAGTTAAATGAAGACAAAGCTACGACTGTATGAATAGCAATTGTTCAAGTAAAGCACAGTTAATGACAGCTAAATAACTAATGGACTTGTGCACAACAAAGTGGTGTAATTTCTAGGTTATATTGATACCCGGTGCACTACAGGAATTCCGCTAAAACAGGTCACAGCTGGAGTCAAACTGTCCTACTGTGACTGCTGATAGTACACAAAAATCTAACACGCAGCACCATCCCAAATTGCCAGACACGGCTTTTACATGTCAACACTCAACAACAAATATCATAATTAAACAAGTAAGGTCATGTCTCAATAATCTACTTCAAAGTTTTGAAGCTAAACTGAAAACTCACTTAGACAAGCTTGTCATAATAACTGCAACACTGCACCAAGTACTTGTAATATAGCATTGTATAAGGTATACTAGAGGTTAAACTATCCACAACCTTTCATCTACATATGAAATTTTCCTAAACATAACAGTAATTTATAAAGGCTAAAACAAAAACACATGTAACAGGCATGCATAAACATCACACACATCAGCCCTATTCTTGCCTTTCATGCAAGTACAAGTATATTAGAGACTCAGAGTAGAGCAGTAAACAGACATTATTCCATCACCCAAGAATAGATTTGGAAGCAACTTAAGAATTCTATGGGCTTCCGCTTCACTCTTTTCCTCTCTCTTAACTAGCTCCCAAAGGCATGTATCATACAAATTGTTGAGGTGACCTGTGAAACAGAGTATATAACTGAACTGGCAGCACCAAATAAAATAGTATTCATGGCTTCTAATTGAAATTATCAAACTTAAAAGCAATTAGCCATAAAGTAAATTACTTACAATCACTTTGTCTCCATGCAAGATAGGTTTAAAGAACCTCCAAAGTAGGACATCGTATAACTTGTGCATGAAATGAAGGTGCATACAGCAACTTCAGTGGAAAGAATTCTTTCCATTTTATGGTAAACACAGAAGTGAAGAATGACACAAGTAGGGATAGTATCTTACTGCAAAAGAGATTTTTCAGATTTTAACAATATTCCTATTGGAAAGGACTCAAGGAGAGAAGAGTCAGAAAATCTAAAAACGCTATTGATAAAAAAAATTAAAAAAAAAATTGAACAGCAAGCACTATAACAGAACATAGGATGATGAAAGGTTAACGTTCAGCACCACTTGGGTAAGATAGACAAGAATCAATAAGAGTAGTCACAGAAGTCACCTTTATAAGTCCATTCTCTCTCCACTCTTCCCTGTTTAACACCAAATTAGCTCTCCAAAATTTGCACGGATACTGTCAACCTTAAATCAATACGTACTCAACAAGGAGCATTTATATATCATAAGTACTTGCAACTGAATGTAACAACAAAACTTTCACGTCTCTGGTATAGTTCAGAATCCTTCTTCAATATAAAACTGCAAAGGATATCAGAAAGTCAGTAATAACCAACTAATAAACACCAATATAAAAAATTCAGATCGAATGAATATGGATAATACAAGTACCTAAATTCATCACTAAATCCAAATGCAAATATAAAGTCAGAAAATTTCTCCATAACAGCAGTTGCACATGATTTCATCAAATTCAAGGCCTTTATATCACAAGGCTTCTCAAACTCATGATCTTTAGAAAACCTATCATATTAAGTACCACAAGGTTAATGTTTGTAACCATGGTAAGTATAAAGGATAACCAAACAGGAAAAGAAGAATAAAACTCGATAGTCGAAAAGCCAAGTCCTTAAGGCTTAACAAAATTGATTTTTACAAAAAATTAAAAACTATATAAACTTCATAATTAAAGTTCCAATCAATATAAAACTATACAGCTACTTGAAATGAAGTCCAAGTTGCTGAAAGAAAAGGCATAGCCCAACGATGGAAGCAAGTCTTCTGCCACATAAGCTTCAGTCCACTCCACAGTTATACAATGAATCAAGAATAAGGTCTAGGATGGGTTTATGAAGAAGCTAAGATTCTGTCCAAATCAAAAGGCATGAAATTCAATGTTCCTAAGAATAATCAGAAAGCCCTGAAATCTATACCAAGCAGTAGTTACCAAATTTGGCCTTTCAAAAAGTTAAATTAGACGCAAATTTCTGGAAAGGGAGTTAAGTGTTGTGCTCGTGACATACTACATGCTTAAACTATATATGTCAAAACAGGAAAATAAGTTATGATATGCCTTGTGTTGTGGCATAAAAGAAAGATTGCCAACATTGGATCAAGCAGTATAAGAATAAAAACCAATCTTGACAAAGGGAGTACCTTTTCAACAGTAGCAGATTGATAATGTCAGTCTACCAAACACAATAGGATTTGTAGCGATAGTAACTTTATTTAAGAATGTCATTGGTGCATAAGAGGCCACAAGGCCAACAAGGGCAATAAAGTGGAACAGATTTGATCCGAGTTCTTGGATATCACCTCCCACGGCTTCAACCAACTAAGTTTCATCCATATTACCGGAATGAATCCCAATTGGGGTAACAAGGCAGCCACAACAACAAGATAAAAATGAAACAGAATATTCTTAGTCATTCTTGATAATCATTTGCCAGATTACAGATCAAAATGACACTTACCAATGCAAGGTGGATACAAAACTAGTTAAGTGAAGCCAATCAGTAATTAGTTACTTGTAATGAAGAAAGTGAAAAAAAATACTCAAGAATATTCTTAATTTCTACATTCCTCATAGATTCATAAAGCAAATAAATATCAAGGCAACTTAGAGCTTGTTTACTTCAGCTTATAATCAGTTCAGTTCTTCTTCTATTTTGCTACTCAATAATCCTTCATAGAAACCTTTCAGTTCAGTTCAATTGTTTTCAGCTGAAGTAAACAGGCCCTTAATCAACTTATGAAGTTATCATGGTACTAATATCAGCTTCAAAACAGGCATTATAGAGGATTACCTTCGGAAATTGCGGCCGTCAATGATAACAACAATTATATTGGGTAGCATAATTTTGTCTTGAACTTCAAAGAATTTGCTGTTTGCCATGAACCACCTAACAAACAAAAAATAAAACTTTTATATAAACTTCAGTAAATCTGATTTTTTTTTTTCAAATATATTACTAAAACCAATTAACATATAGCATAATTAACTGCTTATCTCCATAATCATACCAGAACTCATTTACTCAGTTAAATTACAATACTTAAAATACGATAATCACAGCAAATACAACTCAGAATTTAGTACATTGACTACAATTATGTAATCAAATTCTTCATAACATAACAAGTAATTATCTGAATAGTTTGAAGGAATTTCAATTGATTAAACAGAATGCAACTGTTGCAATAATCAATCAAAATAACAACACATTCAATCTAACAGCAACACCATACTCATTAAAATACCAAAAAAAAAAAAATAATAATAATAAATAAAAAATTAAAAAAATACTGTAAATCAATCAAGTAAACAAAAAGGTAGAATGCCAAATTACCTATACAATATTAAAAATTGTACATTGAAAAATAAGCAATTAATCACGAAAAAAAAAAAAATTGTCAAAACTTCGAACTTTAGGTGAAAGTTTGCAAAATTTCATTCATTTTACACAATAAAAAGTTCAATGAAGTAAGCAATTACCTTAAAGTTCAACTCCAATTTTAGGGCTAATGGAAAGTTTGACAGTTTTTTAAAGAAAAAAAAGAGGTTTGAGACTTTGAGAAGTTATGTTGTTTCAAAAATATGAAATACAGTAGTTAACATAGAGTCCCACATCGGAAAAGAGAAAAATAAGGTGATGAAGGTAGATTATAAAAGGTAAACAGGGGACAACTGGTAAAGATTAAAAGGGTCGGTTGGCTAATTATGCCATGCTCGCCCTGAGATATGGCGAGTGCTGTATGGCTATCAAGACATATGGCCGACATAATTTGTGGAACTCTTATAGGGTTGGCTCGCTTGGCCGACCCTCCTTTACAATTACAGAATTATTAGAATTTCTAAACTGACCTTACAAAAGTTATATAACAATTTGACATAAAATCTTTATATCATATTAGATGTAACAAATTTGACATAAAATAGTAGTTCAATTCACCAACGTCTGCGCCTTGGGAAAGTGATTCAATTATGAGTGATGAGTTTAGGAAAAAGGGCATCAGATCAACTAAAACCACGCTTGATTGTGTGGAAAGAGTACTCGCTTCAGCATTTCAGCAAAACTATCTAGCCATAAAATCAAGCTAGGCCTGAAAATGAACGCAATATATATATGCAGTATGAGTACTTCTTTTGGCAATCATAGTAGACTTTGCACTTATATCACATAATCACAAATTATAGCAGTTAATGCCAGTGCATAGGCTTCTGTGATGATGCCAACAAAAACAAGACCAGAGTGCTCAGTAGAGAAACAAGGCCACAAGGGAGATACGAAAAGTTGACGATGGTGTAGAACTGTAGACACTGACAGTTCTTCTAAAGTCTTTAGTTCACACTCCTCAAATTCCTCCATACATGTAAAAAGACCCCTTTTCGAGTTTTCATCTACATCAAAAGGGACAAACAACAAAAGCAGAGAAACTAAATACTTTTAACTTGGCTCTCTGTATAGATTTTAGCACTGCTTTTACAAGGCTTTAAATCAATACCATAGTATATTGTTTTGGAGCTACAAGATTTCATGTATACCTCATAATGAGGTAAGTAGATACAACCTCAGCTTGCTTCATACACAGAGACACCCAAGTTGGACGATTTTGCATATATAATCTTGCCATGTCCAAGCCCACAGGCCCTTCGCATTTCTAGAAGGCTAGTCTATCTCAATTAAAATTCTATCCAAATACTACTAAAAGAAAATTAGAAACTCGACTACAACATTATAGCATGGTAAACTTCAGAACGTCATCTTACAGTCTTACATCAAGTTAATAGCATATAAATAGCTGATAAAGCACTGCATCATAGCAATTCTCGCAGCAACTTATTTAGGCAAGTTTCAGAGACTTTATCCTGAATGATATCTAAACTGATATTTGAATGGAAATACAAGAAAGTTATCTAATGAGATTTTCATAAGAACCTCATTACTTACTTAAGATCAAACATCATGGAGACAACGAGGTTTCACATAAGATGAAGAACACAACAAAGAGCACACTCTGCAATGTTCTCCAAGAAGAATCAGCCAAATTTCTGCATCATATAAAACATACCTAGTATTATTTTTATTTCGTATGGACTTGCTGATTTGAGAAACTATAATAGTGATTTAATTAGTATGAGGAAAATAATTAAATCAGGATATAAATGATCACGAATGATAATAATAGACTGTTGATCAACGTACCATTTTAATCTCAAATCAACATCAATACAGGACCCAGATGAACATCAATAATATAGACTGTTCACTCTCCAAATTACCATCTCAGTCTCTGGTTATACATAGCACACAAAACTACAGATTCATGGCAAACTAACACGTAACACAACTTATATAAGCTAGCATTTTATTCAATACAACAAACAGTCAGTCATGTACTCTCTACTGATGGAAATTAAACTTGGCATTCTCTTGCAACTTGATTACCATAGTGAGGGGAAACAAGTTTCCCTCTGAATGTTCTTTCCCTCTGAATGTCCCTTTGACATAAAAAGAATTCAACATACCATGAACCATAAAATTCTGAAAAGTACCATCTTTCAAATTGTGCATCACCAGTTTATAGCTCGACTCTTTAGCTAGATGTTTGAACATCACTTGTTCTTTTGCCACAAAACACAAAAGTTGTATTGATCCCTTGTCAGGATGGATGATCGGGAATTTAGTCCAAGAGTCTTCCACTTCATACTCTTCCGTCTTCTTGTATTCAAACTTATACTCGTATAAACTAAATACCTAACAACAAGGCATCCTCCAAGCATGTCAAGACATATATTATTAAAACCAATTGGTGAGCTCAACCCTGGCACTTGGACAAACTTCTGTTCATGTAAATCAAATGCAAATATGACGGAAGAACCATCTAAAGTACTAGTTGCAATATAATGTATGCATCCGCCAACATATTTCCCATGATGATAGAAACGATAACTCGGGTCACTCTCAGCTATTTTTCATGTACCTTTCCGAACAGAATAAACAGTATCCATCATATGTTTTTGAATACACTTGTGATTACAACAAATGACAACTTCATAAGCATCAGTCACTGAATCATACCCAACTCCATACGCATCATCAACATCATTAAGATATCGATTAAATTGTTTGGTAGCCGGGTTTATCATGTAAACATTAACTTCTCTTTTCCACCTACAATTAATATCAACCCATGGCAATAACATATGCCATAAATATAATCAACAATCGTGAGTTTGGTAGCATGCAGAGTAATTTCGTCGAACATGTGGTGTGCATATTCAACCAAGCTGAATAAAGAGCATCTGTTGAAAAGAAGGATGAGTGAATGTTATGCTGAATTATAATGTTGTTGTTGGGTTTTGTTGAGGTGGGCTCTGATGAAATGGGATTGGCAAAAAAGAGAATTTCATGGTTTCGACATGCATCGGCATCTTCCCAGTGACTTCACTGGAACCCTGGAAAGTATGTTAGTGATGATTTCTTCAGGAAGATCCTCAATGTTAGGTTGTTGTACACATTTGGGAAAGTATTTCGGCGGAGAGCTGTTGAGGGAGATCATGCATATAAAAAATGAGAGCTCTTACCACATAAAGCAGTACCAAAAAAGGGTCAAACAACACAAACGAAGACATATTTTTTACCTGCATAATCAAAGGAGAACAGAAGCGGAACACTGTCTTCAAGTATGATCAGAACTCAGACAGCTCAGCGCCAATGTTCTCTTGTACAACATCCTAGTATCCTACTCTTCAGGCCTCACTATATTTCTGCATCTCTAAAAAAATGGATCTATCTCCAATCTTCTTATAGAACATGGAAATTGCAACTGCGCACACATACAACATTTAATATATCCAGAATCTAAAATGTACTTTCAACACAATTAAATATAATTGTAACAAGAATTGGATTAATTTCTTGAAATTTCAGCAAGTAAATCTAAACTTAGATGGAAGGAGACATGATTGGAAATCCTCAATACTTTTAGAAACTTTTCGTCATGTCTGCTGCACACAGAATTTCTCAACCACTAGTCCACTAGCAGAGCTGACTCTTTTTATACTAAGTGAATATACTTTTGTTTTAACAAAACTTAATAGCATTACTATACACAAGCGCCGCAAGAAAGGAGGCATCCCACATACAAGGAATTCTATACAAACTACCATAAAGCCTCAAGCATACAGCATATTAGCATGCGCACCTCATATCTAGAGTTAAAGGAAAGGCAAGTGCCAAGCATCAAGCACTTGACCAAAATTAAGCAAATAATTTCACTGTAGAAAACTCAACCTCTTTCCTTATACCATCTAACTGCTATGGAAGTTAACTCCCATTCAATTTTTTATTTGGACCAGCAACGAATCCTGATATGCTGACCAGCTGAGAACCTAATAAGCACTCTCTTTTTCTTAAAGATTAAATAATACCTGGATTCAGCTTTAGACAATAAGTAGGGAGTCTCCTCAACCACACTTTATGACCCAGAGGAAGCGAAATCCTACCATTTCAGAGGAGGCTGTAGGCAGTCATATCTGTTTCACCCTAAATACAAAGAGCAAAAAAAAAAAAAAAAGAGTAATGATGTCTTACAGGTGATTAAAGATCAGGTTTAACGATGAAATGAGGTTGCTCCATCATGTATATTCACATGAGCCACTTGATCTCAAACCCACTAAGAATCAGCAAATCACCACCTCCCCCTCTAAAGAGAAAATCTGCAGGGCTCAAACTGAAATAATGACTGGGTTCATACAAATAATACACCTAACCTTCCATATTCTGCACAAATCATGCTTTCTTTTCTTCCTCTACATTTTCCAGAAAAAAAAAAAAAAGGAAGCACATAAATTAGTCACACTAATGTCACCAAGGCATGAAAACCTTGACAACTTGGCCACGCTGCGGCAGGCAAGCATGTTAACAGTATATGGCTACAGATGCATAATTCAGATGCAGGTTTTATGCATTATTCAGGCGCTAAAGATTAACATGACGAACAGAATATCATCTTCACCAATTACTGGTATCATGGTAAAGGCAAGCAGTTACATATGCACAGAAAGATGCAATCATAGTCCTTTAGTAGCACCTCAATGCTGAATAATAGTTGTTAAGGAAAAGATGATCAAACAATAAAAATGGATGGAAAAAAATTAACAGATCTAAAGAAGAATAACAACATTGTATAACTCTGCTCTGCACCAAAACATCATATCCAGGAGTACAGTCTGTAAATCACAAAGTTACAAAGTTCGGAAATAAGTTCAATGTGAACAGTGAACCCATCCAGATCAGAAATCTGACAGACTACTACAGAACACTATAAGCAATAAACAAGAGGTGGTTCTTATACACAGAAGCACCACTGCACCAGCGATGCATATAAACTATGCACCAAAATAGGCTAGAACTATCCCAGCACACTCAGAACACCTTGTTTACCATATAAAAGCTATAAGTTTACAGTCCCAAAATTAATGTTTCGTTTAAGTTAATCAGATCAGCACACTCAGAAATTCCTCAGTCCTAGAGCATCCTCCTAGACCTTCTATCTAGTATTCTAGCCAGCAGCAGATGTTTTGTCATAATAATGTAAACAGGAAACAAAGCAGTGTACTAATGCAGTGGTCATAAGACCCATAACAATCCAAACAAAAATGCCAACTGCAACGATAACGTCATATTTCCACGCAACTGAGAAACTCCAACAGACACCCACTACTTCAGTCACAACATATTCTTTAGACACATCAAAAGACAAATTGTAGATAAACTTATTCAGCTACACATACATCCCTGTAACTGCACAAAAGACTGCTTGCATTTTTTCACAATAAGATCATCTCCATCCCCTCCCTGTCCCCCTGCAATAATACATACCAAATTCTAATATAAATGAAACGCTGCAATCATAATGTGTAAGCCAAAACTGTGTGGTGCCTAGTCAATTTGGTCCACAAATAACCTGAAGAATCATAATCACAACCATTACATCGATGGCTTAGTTGAGGCTTTTGCTTCTAATAGTAGGACAAGGAATCCAAACAATGTACACAATTTTAACCTACACCACCATATATATCTACACATTTCATAAAATGACTGCCTAAAGTATTGATTTACAACAATAACACAGCATTTTCATTGAATAATCTAAAATTTGATCATCAATATGATTAACAGCATCAATGATTCACAGTAGAATAAAACAATAATTTTACAGAATTTGACCCTTCTGTTTCTCTTTTTACAGCAGCAGCACCACAGCCAACTCCAGTTAAAAAAGGAGGAAAAAAGGAAAAAAAAATAAAGTGCAGAAGGTTTTCCTTGCTTACCACTTACCCAGTACCCATAGGCAATAGACATTGATTGGATGAATGCCCATTATTTAGGGTAAGCTAGAGAAATAGTGCAAAAAAAAAATTAAAAAAATGAGGAGACTCTCCTGTTACAACAGCCTTACTGAACAAAGAGATGTTACAGAAATTGATGAACCCTTTTTATTAATAATAGCATCAAAATCTATATTTAGAAACAAGATTTGCAGAATTCCTCAGTGAGAAGAGCCAGAGTCAAACTACAATGACAAGCTGTTAAGAAGTTAATGTGTTATTGATGTTGGAATTCCACTTTAATCTAAAAACACATGTAGAGCAACATTGCAGCCCTTACATTATGCGAATATTACCTTTACCAAGCTAAACAACAGTATCCCTGCAAAACTTTTTCGTGTTTCCTCCTCTTGGCAGTAAATTACATGACTCAGGCAGAAGATAGCCAACAAGAATGCTAAACATACAACAGAGCAACCACCATTGGGCATTCCTCGAAAACCCGTTCACTGGCGGCCAGTAAATAAATTCCTGATCATGTACAAACTCTGTGGAACGAGCTGTACAAACATTGTGCTCAAAACCCTCACTTGATCTTGCAAAGGTCGAGCAGCATCTGATGGGTAGGTCTCGTCTGGCTTAGGGCAGAGGTGAGACCGAAATTGACATTGGCATCAATAATAACAAGAAGTCATATTTGACATGCTCCTCAAGCCAGGATGCCAACCCATCAGGATTGAAAGTCAAATCCAAATTTTCTATAGATCTTATTCTTCAAATGCCTGCATAGATATCTTCTCCAACAGCAAAGGCCAATCTTCTCCAAGTTGTTGGGGGTTTAGCTCCATTGCGACCTTGAAATCGACTAAGGATACGGAATGATGAACCCTATGTTCTTCTAAAGGAGGACCGCCACTTTGCATATGTATATGATTACTTGGCCAGAGACCGTTGATAAGCTTGCCGTGAGTTTGCTGCTTCTGAGCAGCATACGTTGACGTGTCACTTGTAGACCTAGAAACAACTAACTCTAAACAAGACCTGATTAATCGCTTCAAATATACATCCAACATGTTATTTAAGGTATTAGCACATTCTGTCGAAACCCCTCCAAGACCCTGTGCAGCAGCGATCTGCTCCATTCGCTTCCTGAGCATCTCACTATCAGACAATCCAGCCATATCAAAACAACTAACATAATCACCCATGTTTGTCACAGGTAATGATTTGCGGGCTCCCCCAGTACTGGCAGAGCAATATGGAATTCCAAGAGGAGCAAGCAGCTGGCTTCTGGAAACCTTCAACCTGCAGGCGTGTTCCATATCTTCTCCATCTTCAACACCAGCAACATTGTTCTGATCATTAACTCGAACAACACCTGAAGCATCCACAGATCTTTTAATCATCAGTTTCTCCTCATTCTCTGGTTGCTCCGCAAACCCTTGTGGTAGTGGCATAGGTCGTTGGTAATCACAAGGAGTCAAATCCATAAAATCCCCATTTTCTAGTACCTTCGCACCACTGTCATCTGTTGCAGTAGAATGAAGTGAAGCAGAATCTACTTTCCCATTTGGTCCAAGAGGACTCGGCCTATCTCTGAACTTTCTGTCACGTATACAAGAAGACCTCACCTTCCGTGGAGATGTAGGCAATGCAATCCCATTTGACCAAATAGGGGCCACTGAACTTTGATTCTGGGGTACAACTGCAGCCGAAATATGCCCATCTTCTAAAATAGGCAAGCTCTTGCCAATTGGTATAGCAGGTTTCGTGGGACCCGCTTCATGAACTGACGGAGGAGGGGTCTTGGCACTACACGCGTTCTTCAATATGGCCCGTATAATCTGATTATGCAACGGGAGGTTTTCTCTCCCAAGTACTCGATGACACGACTTGTCAAACTCACTCTTACTCAGCTTCTGATTAATAAACCTGTTCAAACTATAGAAGTACCGCTTAAACCTCTCCGGTCCAACCTTTTTGAATAACTGACCCTTGAGCTCACCGATATCCATCCGCGAACTCTTCTCCGGTTGCATTCTTTTCCCTAGTCACTCCCACAACTTCATACAACACACAATAATCCAACAACAACTAATAGCAACTCCCCCAATTCAAATCTCAGCTACCTTCAACTTCATCACCCCAAAAACATCCAACAATACTCCAATACAACTTACTTCAAATTACAAAAATGCCAACACATAAACACTTACTTTTCAATTTTAACCACTCAAAACCCTAAAATTACAAAAATGAGACTTCAAACTAGAGATCTAACTTACTCCAATTAACTACCCCAAACCCTAAAAAATCAAACTTCCCCCCTATAATTCAAATCTGCAATTAATTACAAAAATTGAAAAAAAAAACCCTAACTTCAAAAATCACCAAATTAAGCAACTAAACTTACGACGCTTCGACTTCAAACGGTAAAAACTGTATAGCGCGTAACTATACCGTTGCTCAAAATCCCACATTTCCAATTCAAAATTCACCTCTTTCAATTCCCCTTTTTTCTACTGAGATCGCAAACTTTCAACATTAACATATATAAGATCAATCAATTAAAAATTTTCCCCCTTTTTTTATTTTAACCCCCAATTGAAATTTCCAACTTACAACAAATTAAACCACAATTAATTCAACAAATTAAGAAAATGGGTAATAAACTATATTGCCATATAATCATAAAAATTAAACCTTTTTTTTTGATCAATTTCTGACCTTTATTTATCGGCAAGCAAGCAGCTTCTTCAAAAGGGTTATTGCCAACAATTGAAAAAAAAAAAAAAAAAAAAACCAAATTGAAAACCCAAACTTTTCTTCGAAATTGTCAGCAAAATTTAGAAAGGAAGAAAACCCAACTAAATTCTTCTCATAAGTGCATTTGCTTTTTTTTTTTTCTCTGTAAATTTTTCTGGGTTTTTTTTTTTGTTTTTGTTTTTTGTGTGTGTTTTTTTTTTTTTTTTTT
>PYUH01004010.1:913204-927701 GCA_016808085.1 Suaeda aralocaspica
TTTTTTTTTTTTTTTTTTTTTGGTTTTGTGTGTGTATTTTTATGTGTGTGTATTTTTTTTTTTTTGAGCTGATTTTGTGAGAAAGAGGGAATTAGATTTTGTTTGCAACCCTCGATCGCTGCTAATACTAAAACTTTCGCTCTATTTTTTTTTCTTTCTCTCTCCTCTATTTGTTGGTGTTAGTAATAAATTTATCTTTTTTATTTATATAATTTTTATATTTTTTCCCCTCATTATTTGGGTATTTGACCTTGGTTATAATTTTTTTTATTTTTTTGGAAGCCACTAGCAGTACACCGGGTAATGAGAATCGGTTTGAATGTCCGTGATTGGAAGTGACTTATAAATAATAAGTGATTTGCTATTCAAAAACCTATCCAAACAATGAAACATCAAAACAAAAGTGGTATGAGTGAGAACTCTAACATGTCTAAAAAACAAACTAGTAAGGTATTTACTTTTGCAGATTTATTAACACCATCTTCTTCTACATCACCTCCATCTTCTTTAACATATCAAGAAAATTTGGAGGATAGAAGCAATATCATTCACCAAGTTTGGGAGGATTTAATGCATGACACACAAAACATACATAAAGAGAGTGATCTTCAAAGGAAAGAAAATGAACTAAAGGTAGCTTTTTTTCAAGGGGAAATAGAAACTTCGGACTTCAGAACGAATGAAGTGATTACAATGTGTAAGTTATAAATCTATGTTTCAATTCCACAGCATTTAAATTATTTGAAACAAACAAAATTACTTAAGAAATAGAAATAAGTATAAAATGCATTTGTGAAATGGATTTTTTTGGGTTAGAGATATAAATAAACGAAATAACAACATGGTTAGGGTTGTCCATGAATAAAATGATTCAGTGTATCAATAACTTTTTGTATATGAACTAGTTAGCACCAATTGTCAAGAATTCTTCGTGGTAGGGTACTGATTAGTGGAATGTTCTCTTACATTGTCAATTATTTTTCATAGGTAAGACACCCAAGAAACGTGAAGAAACAACACCAACAGTTAAAGAGGAAAAAGTCCGGATTATTATTAAATCATCCAGGGTGAAGGATAAAGGTGAGGAGTACAAAGTGCGACCAAACGAAAGTCTTGACAAACACTTAAACCAATATGCGAAACTGGTAAATTACGATGTCGCAAACATTAATTTCAGGGTTATTGCTACGTTCAACATAGTTCAACGATACCATACATTAATGTCTTTAGGCATTGCAAACGGGGGAGTTATAATTGCAAATGGAAGGTTTAGTGTGAAATTGATTTTTGTGAAGTACAATGGTTTAGATGAAAAAGTTTAGTGTTCAAATGACTAACATGTTTTTTATTTAAACCTTTGGTGTAGGAACCGTGTATGAACGTTGACTCTATGCGAATTAAATTTCATATCCAAAAATATGTCAAAGTAAATACTTTTGACACTGTTATGCTTGGCCGGGGATTTTGTATGGTAAGGTTATACAAAAAAGTATCAAAACGACTACAAGTTGATCATGATTGTATGAAAATGTTCGTTGACGAAGTACACGTACCAAATTCAGGATATTTAAAGGATTCACCGATAAAAAAGGTTCTTATGTTACAATAACCGTATGCGACGATTGTACAACGTGCGGGTGTATATGTGCGGCTTTGAAGTAATTTAATGGAAACAAAACTATGATATGTTGTAATTTGGGGAAGTGAACAACTTCATAATATGCATTAGTGCCTGTAAGACGTAGGTGATGAGTCAAGTGTGATGGTAATATGTAATGGCAATTTCTTGAACTTTAAATTTAAACAATATAAAGTTCATTTCCTTGTATTTTATCTTCTTAATAATTTAATGGCAATTGCTTTTATAACTAAATCTGCTTCATGCTATAGTGCATGCAATTAATTGCTTCCATTAAATTATTTAATAGCAACTGCTTCAAATAACTAAATTAATGACTTAGGCCCTGTTCTCCTCGTTTTATTTTTACTTATTTTCAGCAAAAATAAGTTTAGTTCAGCAAAAATAAGTTCGGATCAGCAAAAATAAGTTCACTTAAGCAAAAATAAGTTCAGTTCAACAAAAATCAGTTTCAATCCTTAATAAATTGTTAATGACTTCAACAAAAATAAGTTCAGTTAAGCAAAAATAAGTTCAGATAAGTAAAAATAAGTTCAGTTCAGCAAAAATAAGTTCAGTTTAGCAAAAGTAAGTTCAGATCAGCAAAATAAGTTGAGGAGAACAGGGTCTTAGTAACCTTATAAAGAAGATGATAAAGAAGGAAAATTTGTAACCTAAATATGTGCATTCGAAACGATGCTTATTTTAACACTTCAGCTAGTATTGATAACAACTGTTAAATCAACCATTACAAATTTATACCCAAAAAAGTAGAAAAGAAAAACATACAACATGAATATAAAGTACAATGAAAGCTTCAAGTTCATAATAAGCATTTATAAACATACAATATGAATTACAGAGGCATTATTGCAATAGTGTTAACCTAATTGTCCCCCATTTCAATTCTAGTTGTTGTTAAATCACAGTGGTGCGTTATGTGACCGGTGCCACTTTCAGCAATGCGTTTCGCCCTTGCAACCTTCCCTATGTTTAGGTTGAACTGAACATGGTTCTGAAATGGGTTGGTTATCAGGATCACCAACACTATCACCTAATTCTTCGTCGGCTGAAAAAAATTCATCATCCGACTCAATTGTGGAATATTTTAGGTTATTATAAAGGTTAAAAGGTTAAGGCTGAAAAGAAGGACTGAAAAAGTTGGAAAAATCATACATGGGTACGGATTGATCAACGACACAGGGTGAAAATAAAAAGGAATCAACCGACAAATAAGAATCATAGCTAGACTTGCTAATCGGTGTTACACTTGAGCCACACAAGTCAGAATTTGGCATTGGTGAATAAGGTGTTGAATGAACCTGGTGTAACGCACCTCCATCACTTTGGGCACCACCATGCAAGGGACATGGCCTAAACAAATCATCCAAAGGATGAATGGGGAAAAGAATCCTATCACTTGACTTCACATTCACAAATTCAAACGGACCAATTTTTATTACTGTTTCCCCGCAAGTATGAGCTCCCAAAAGTTTTGAAGAGAAGTTGTACTCACCCATATGTAGTAAAAAAAAAAAAAAAAACTTCCACCTAGTACATATGAAGATAAACACAAAGTGAAAGCAAAGTATATTTAGAAAGAATCATGAATGTGTAATTTTACCAATATTGACAACTCCTATAAATAGGTAGAAGAGGTGTACTGACAATGATAGCAGTAAGGAACACTGTAAACATAATTATTAAACCCCTCATGTTTTATATATCAAAGTTGTATGACATAATCATAGTTTACAAATTGGTCATATAAAGTAGAATGATGTGTTGGAACTGACGTTATGATATCTCATGGTATTAGCCATGGAACAAACAAGTATATTTGGTAAAATTCAGTAGCAATAGATACCACATTTAACATGCATAAGATAATCACCATTATATATCATGACATGCTTATAGAGTAAATATGTACATAAAAGTATTAGTTGAACAACCAGCAACTACTTTAAAGTAGTGCAGCTAAACACATAAAAATAAAAACGGTACTTCAAATCCTTATTGACGGACCTCAATGAAGTTGTAGAGGCAACATACGCAATACAAATCATGATTAAGAAACAAGTTCAGCCCATAGGACGTTCAAATATAACCTTAATATTGTAATTGAAATCAAGGAAAAAGCATTATCTATGTTAACACAAATAACAACTACTGCCAAACTATCATTCCGAGCAAATCATTGATACATGCAATGTCATCGTCATTGACACCATCTACATCATGATCATTAGGCACTTCATCAAAACCAACTTTCTTCCTTGCAGCAGTAGCATTTCCAAATCCATCTTGTACCTGAAATAAGAATGAGGTACACAGTTGTTACATTCTCAACTAATAACCAAAAAACGAGTACTCCATTCAATATAAACAAAGGTGGGTCAGTAAATATGTCACTTACATTTATGCAACCAATAGATTTAGTATTATTAGACTCTTTCCATCCTTTCTCACCCGGAATCTTGTATTGAATTCCCTTAGGCCTTCCACTTTTCTTTTTCGGCATAGGAGGATCAGAAATGGTGACGTTGTTACCCATAACTATTTGAGTCCCATCAGGAGATGGAGAATAAACCCCTAAGCCTTGGCCCACTGAGACAGCACGAGCTTCTGACCCTACAAATATATCAGCACCACATTCGTTTGGATTATCCTGAGGGCACTGCCAACCTGATGACAAACTTGAGACATGGGTTGATTTCCGTTTACATCAGGTCCATAGACTTCAACTTCAGCATCATTTAAGGAAGCAGTAGCTTCAACTCCTTCCAACAAACCATTTGTAAAACATGTCGGACTTTGAAATTCATTACCATCACTACAATGATCCTGTCTTGGATTAGGAATTTTAGTTTGTGAGCAACTGTGAGTACTAATACCTTCAACGTTTTTGTCCTTCTTTAGGTTAGAAAGCTCCTTCCTAATTCTTTCCAACCCTTTACGCATCACAATTTCTGCCTTGTACGAAGAAGAAGCTTCCACGGCCATTGGATCAAACAAGACATTGAATTCATTGTATCTTTTAACATGTTCTGTCTTTGTTGGGTCATGGTACGATACCTTAATAAGGGAGTGCTTTCGAACAACATCTTTACGCCATCTCCGAAGTACATACTTTTCAGGTGGAACAAACACCCTATTCATGTCGAAAATTTTAATGCAATGCCTACACAATATGCCATGAGTTTCAAATAACTTACACTCACATTCAACATCAAACGTGTCGGAGTTGAATTTCACCCGTATAACAGGCCTTTCTTCAGTAAGATATTACTTTAAACACCACGACAGTGTTTCCAAACCCTGTCCTCTACCATATACAACGTTTCATCCTCCGCAATCTGCAAAGTAGCAATGTGATAAACGTACAACAAATGCTCACATTCTATTTGTATGGCACGATACTTTGCATCCGTGTAAATTTTTCTAAAAAAAAGCTCCAATGCTACACCAGTTGATGGGTTTCTAACATATTTGTCACAATTCATGTCAGCATCCCTCTCCTAGCATACTCTCCTTCCAATAGCAGCAATGTACAAAATCACAAAGACGGGTACTACGTTTAACAAACTGATCAAAATAGCTATTGATGCTGTCAACACGCTACGTTGTTCTCATCCCTGCCCAAAATTGGTCAGTCATAAAAGCTGGTACCCACATAGCCCTTTCTTTGTATATATAAACAAGCCACCCAACTTTCTGTAACTTATAATTTGTTATAACTCTCTCCCATCCCTGCTCAAATTCTGCCACACCAAAAGTGTCGTAAATAACCCCTAACAATTCCTTTTTTATTTCATCATACCTGAAAACATAGTTTGCATTGTATATAAGGTACACGAGTAGGATAAACTGATACCAATTTACGGTTGAAAGCATATTATTCAGTCATTCCGTACTTGTAATGTGTATACCAATCTATATGAATATTACAAATATTAAAAGCATTATTATGAATATTACAAATATTAAAAGCATGTTTAGTTAAGAATTAAACAATTAAATAACTTACATCGGGTGCTTCCTAAGCTTATGAGGAATTTTTCTAAATGTACCATATGCACCACCTATGCCGAGTGTGTGGCATAACTTTAGCTAGGGGCTGCCTCATAGCATAAGCTTGATATGTTAATATCCCCCCAGGTGCTTTCCCACCCATACATGTAAGCCACTGAGTAAATACCCAAGTAAATGTGTCAATATCTTCTCGAGATATCAAAGCACATCCAAGAAGTATTGATTGTCCATGGTGATTAACACTAACAAAATTAGCAAAAGGAAGCTTATACTTATTAGTCAAATATGTGGTGTCAAAGCAAACCGCATCACCAAACTCTTCATAGACTGCTCTACTTCTTGCATCAACCCAAAATACATCCTTAAGTCTTCCTAGCTCATCAACCCGACATGTGTAAAAGAACTGATCGTTGTCCCTCTACATCCGCTCAAAATAAGCAAATAATGCATTAGCATCACCACCCTCCATCTTCAAACGCCTGCGTCTATCTATTTAATGTCTCATATCCCTTTCTGTTATAGGCATGTTCTCTAACCCATCCCTTTCCCGAGCAATGCTACCATGTATTTTAGAAATAGAAACACCTACATCCACATCATTAAATAACCTATTCCGTACACTTGTGTTGAAGAAATCCATCCGATATTCCTTCAAAAGCTTCGATTTATCAGGTACCGGACTATGACCCGTGTGATCCAACACTACTTTCCTAATCTCCCACATACCACAACTATTAACACTAGCATACACCTTTACAATGCACTCGCATTTTTTGGACTTACGCCTTTTCTTTTTTGAACTTTCAATTTTCCTAGAACCACCTATTTCCATTTGTTTACTAATTTGGAGCTCTTCATTATCATTCTTTGTGTCTGCATTTCTCCAACATTCACATTTCCAAGTAACAACTCTTTTAGTCACCTTGTCACTATAAAAAGCACTCTGCGTACGACTAATCCCAAAATCCGTTCTCTTACCATATTTTTTATACAACGCCTCAACTTTCTTCCAACTAGTAAAGAGCATCCCTTTACGAGGGACACCTTCATCAAGGTCTATAGTTTCACCTTCAATACCCTCCCCAACATCCATTTATACCTTACTCTGGTTACCTGTTACACAAATTTTTTTAACTGACACTTTAATCTCCATATACTTTGTAAATCAACTACAAGAAATTACACAATTTTCAATTTAATAATTTGAACTTTCAACCTTAAATATGTTTATAAACCATAATTAAATCACAATGTAAAAGCTCTCTATCAACTATGAAGATTCAAAATTAACTATCACACAAATTTTTATATGTCTGTTTTACAAACACTTTAACATTAATGCTACGAAACTTAAACTTTAACATCAATTTGACCTTAATGATATCAAACTTATAGAAATACATAATCAAAGAACATCAGTTTAGCATTATAACACATCATCAGCGCTAAAAACTTACACTTTAAATTTAATGCCAATGAATGATACTACAATGTTAGATGTTTTGTAGTATTAAAGCAATTCATAAACTACAACACTTACCTGTGCCACAAAAGAGATCTTCAAAACTCTTTCCGCATTCTCCAATAGTAAAAATAATTGCTTCCAAATAAAATGAGAACCTGTACATTAGCCGTATTTACCACTCAATTTAAGTACATTACCAATACCTTATTCCCCTTTTCCATCCTCTTACATTTCCTCTCGATAGATATGGGTTAGGTGCATATGGTTTTTTTATTTAAAAAAAAATTTAAAGAGACATTTAATTACTTTACAACACGCGAATTCAAGGTTTTACCCTTACACGCACCAGGTTAGAATAACCCTCCATCATATCACACCAACGGTAACCCTTAACCAAAATGTTGGACATTTATTTACACTTATACCACTTGGCCCACACGTGATTTGCAATTTGGTAAATCACGGAGATTTACTTGATATAGTTTGGGAGTTCAAACTTTAAAATTATTGCAGTTTAGAAACATTTGGATTTGTGTTTGAGAGAAGTATCCAATTAATTATATGTATGTTTAAAAAGTTTAACTAGCATAATACCTGTGCGATGCACACGTGCGATGCGCGCACGGCTTGAAAGTCTGATATTATTTAGCAATCAAATTATAACAATTCAATTGTATTACTTATTAGTTGTAGCAAAATATTTTTAATATACAAACAAAACAATTAATATCTACTAAAGTCATCACATATAGCAATATATCATTTAAGTTAGTGAAATAATAAAATAATTAAAGTGGATCTCATAAATAAGTATGAGATTTTATGTAGGAAGTATATTTTTTTTTATTAACATAGCTTCTATAATTCTCATTACAATCCCGTAGAATAGTAGTATTTTTTGTTAACTATTGATATCATGTGCAATAATTATAAAAAAAAAATCATCGTTACGAATATAAATAAAAAAAACAACAAAAATATGGATTGCTTGTACTTTTTATTGAAATAACTTCTATAATTATCTTTGTAATCTCATGCAACTATAGTGTTAACTCTACTGGTATCCCGTGCAATAGATTTATTATTTAGCTATTATAATCCTGCGAAATAATAGGCAACTTTTAAATATTGAGATATCGTGTATGCAATAACGTTAAACTTGAAATTTAATATTAGAATCATGTACAATGATAATAGACTTGAACTATTGAAATCTAGTAGTTTCGTTGCTATCTATCAATTCCCATGCAATAATTTTATACTCGAATTGTTAAAATCCCTTGCAATTATAGCTAACTTAGAATTTTTGAGATTTTGTAAAATAATAATACAATCAAAATATTGAGATTCAGTGCAGTAGCTTAATATTTGAAATATTAAGCTACTGCACTTTCAGGCAAGGCACCAAGGTAAGTGGTGAGAATCGATCCCAAAATCTCCTGAAACCGAAAAGAAAGCTCTGACCAACTGAACTATCCCTCAATCTCATATCCCATGTGTTTTAGGAGGGTTTTTAATTAAAGATTTAACTCAAGAAGGAAAAACTCAAATACAAAGCCACAAGACACAAGATAATTAAGAGAAGAAACTTTCTATTTTCTTTCTTTGTAGAAATCTTACATACCCTTTTTTGAGCTACAAATGGCTTTATTTATAGGTATTCACAATTAGGGTTTATAAAACATTCCTTTCTAATATCATGGCACTTATCCTAAATCTAGACTAATACACATTATTCGGCTTAATCAATGTTGGGCTTAGACCAGCATAAGAAGAAATTACATAACACTCAATAATGGATGTTACTAATAATCTGCTCTATCTCCTAGTACATGTGTCTTCACCATAGTGGCCCACATGTCTTTCCTTCATCGGGCCACGTGTCATGATATTATTGGGACACGTGTCACTGCTCCACTAGTCAACATCTCATCCCCCATTGGTCCACGTGTAGCCTTTCTTTTGATCTATAAATTGCCCATAACATTTGCCCCTCAAAAGTTTGATAATTTAGGGCTTGAATAAACCCTAAATTTCGAATTTTGAATTTTCGGCCTTTTTAGAGGGAAAAATAATTTTTGTTTTTATATAAATATGCCTTCATTTGTTGTTTCATTGTCACAAAATTACCCTTGAGGAGAAAATTTTTAAGAGAGAGAAAGTGGGAGAAAGTCCGGAAAGAAAAACTTAGAAATATATATATTTTTTATATTTACAGTGGTTGGAGCCAGAGATTGGACGCGGCTGGATTAGGCTTCTGTTCGCTTAATTGCCTCGGATCTACTTCCCCCTTACCATGTATCCTCTTCTCGCTTCAACACCTTCATTAAAATACTTTTGTTTTTTGTGTTTTTTACTGCTTTATCAACCATGAGTGGGTCTTTAACCTCGACCTCTATGTCTGAATACACCCCGTCTCCTGTTTGGTCTAACCAAACATGTGAGACAGTGGGGTCTCATGTATCCGGTCCTTTTACTGTCTTTTGTGGTTCCCCTTCGTTTTCTTCTTATCAAAGCCTGCTTTCCCATTCACCTGCCTCTATGCAGGTTTTAATGCCTCAAACCAAACACATGGGAATTAGGATTCATGATGACGGGAGTTTGTGGGTTTCACCTAGTGAACTCTCGAATTCCTCATCCGGAGATGAACAACCTCCCTTGTCTCCTCCTGTGAGCGCCTCTCCTCTCGCTATTATCCATCCTTCAACAGCTGATGCCTACGAAGAGACATCAGTTGCTGATGTGGTTAAAGGTTGTGATGAAAAGGAGGCTGAAGATGTAGCTTCTCAGAAATCTTCTAACAACCCTGACTTATGCCCCATTAGCCCGTCGTTTTGTGATCAGTACAAAAAAATCAATAAAAGATTTTCGTAGAACTTGTGCGTTTGGAGAGGGGTGCAAACTTATTCTTCCTGAACGAGATAGTGTGGTAACCCTTGTCCCAGATAACTGCATTCCCATCTATGAATCTTCCCTAGATTTAGCATTGCGATTTCCTCTGCATCCTTTCATCTCTACCGTTTTAGACGGGTATGCCCTTGGACCATGGTAGCTTACTCCTAATTCTTAGTCCAACATCTTGCGTTGTGTTTAGCCACATGCATTCCCTTACCAGGCTATCCGCTGAATACTATTTGTTTGTTCTATCTACCAAACGTGATTATGTAATGACCATTTATAAGCAAAGAAAATGGGATTATTGGAGGAATAGATTCTTCTATTTTGAGATTCAAGATCCTGAAATTCTCCAACCCCTTGCCTGTTGGAATTCGAAACCATTCATGGCGGGTGGAAAAGTTGATCTTCCCCCCATTCGCCCCCGTCTGCAATATATTCTCGACCAAGAAATTTTCGCTAGCTATCCTATTCAAATTGATGGGAAAAGGAAAAATGTTCTCATGCCAAAGGTTTAGGTTCCTTATTGGAAATTCTTCAGAATCCCCGCCTTCTTGTGTGCATGCGGGTTGAGTCATGCTATGTCTAGAGGCCATTCCCAAATCATTATTTTTTAACATCTCCCCCCGCATCTTATATTTAAACTAACCACTTGTCTTCAACTTAAATAACTGAAGCAATGGATTAACTGATTCCCACCCAAAAGGGTGATGTCATTAGAGAAGACCTGGTGGACGAATTATGGGAGGCCAAAAATCAAAGATGGTTAGAAAGGAGGCAAACGCGTGACTCTGAGGTACTTTCTCCTTGTAATTTCTTGATTAAATTTTTTTTTTTGACGGGTGTCAGATACCGGGTAGTGTCTTTTTCTAAGATCATTCTTTGATACCCTATTCGGGTGTATAACGCCGAATGGGGGGTCTTTGTAATGCATTCCTTTACCACCCCATTCGGGTGTTTAACACCGAATGGAGTTCTTGGCTAAACCTACTTTTGACACCGCATCCGGGTGCTGAACACCAAATGTTCACTTTTATTAAACACCGAATGAGAGTCTTTGTAATGTCTGTCTTTGAACACCCCATCTGGGTGTATAACACCGAACGGGGGGTCTTGTAGAGGTAAATTTTGACACCCCATCCGGGCATTGAACATAGAATGGGGTTCTCTGTAACGTCATTCTTTTGACACCCCATTCGGGTATATAACACCGAATGGGGGGTCTTGTTAGAGATAAGTTTTGACACCGCATCCGGGCGTTGAACACTGAATAGGGTTCTCTGTAACATCTTTCTTTCGACACCCCATCTGGGTATATAACACTGAATGGGGGGTCTTGTTAGAGATAACTTTTGACACCCCATCCGAGTGTTGAACACCGCATAGGATTCTCTATAACATCTTTCTTTCGACACCCCATCTGGGTGTTTAACACCAAATGGGGGCCTTGGTTTTACATTTCCAATTGTATGGGGTCGTTAGTCCGAATAGGTGTATTGTAATCAACATCCAGAAACTCAATCACACGGAATTCTTACCCGGATAAATGTGTTGGTAGCAACACCCCGAAATCCAATCTTACGGATTTCATACCCGGATAAATGTGTTGATAGCAACATCCCGAAATCCAATCATACGAATTTCTTACCCGGATAGGAGTGTTGATTTGTTTTGATACTCTTATAACTACTTACCCATTTTTCTTAGGCAAACGTAGCTCCTTCTGATATTGTGAAGAAGAAAACTAAATGCCCTGCGCCATTCCAACTTTCTCCAATAGTAATAAATCAGTAAAAAAGGACTCTAGAGATGAATATAAGGAAGCTTCATCTGGTAATCCTTCCTCTAGTGCTAAATTTACTAGTGCTCCAGCTAAAGGAGGGAAACCAGCTCATGGAGTCCATCCACCAGTTTCGGATACTGAGAAACCTGTATCTGCTTTGGACACTTTAGCTGGTATTGATGAGAGTATTCGAAAGAATACTTCTCCGTCTGTTCAGGAATTAGCCAGAAACTTTCAATTGAAAGTGGGAGGTAAGTTTTACACCAACAGAGTGAGGAGTCTTTTCTCGTCCTCTAGTAGTGCTCGATCTTCCTACCCCACATCCTCTCAAGCTGTTGTTATTCCTTTAGCAGACCTGGATGATGTGGACGCAGACGAAGCCGAATCATCTCTCTCTCTCTCTCCCCCCCCCCTCCCTCTCTCTGTGACAAGGCGCAAAAGCAAAGTGGGTCGGCACTCAACCCTGCCTAGCTAACATAATAGACAGAATGAAACAAAGGGAGAATGTCTCATATTTGACTTAGGAGATCAACATATATCTTGTACAAGAAAAATTACAATTAAGGAGATCAACGGATGCACTCTTATCCAAGCCTATGATTTTAATATGCCACCCCCCCCCCCCCCTAGATTTAGCATTGCGCTTTCCTTCCGCTGCATCCTTTCATCTCTACCGTTTAAGACGGGTATGCCCTTGGACCATGGTAGCTTACTCCTAATTCTTAGTCCAACATCTGTCGTGCGTTGTGTTTAGCCACATGCATTCCCTTACCAGGCTATCCGTAATACTATTTGTTTGTTCTATCTACCAAACGTGATTATGTAAGTACCATTTTATAAGCAAAGAAAATGGGTTATGGAGGAATAGATTTCTATTTTGAGATTCAAGATCCTGAAATTCTCCAACCCCTTGCCTGTTGGAATTCGAAACCATTCATGGCGGGTGGAAAAGTTGATCTTCCCCCCATTCGCCCCCGTCTCAATATATTCTCGACCGAAAATTTCGCTCTCCCTTTCAAATTAAAGAAAATGTTCTCATGCCAAAGGTTTAGGTTCTTCTTATGGAAATTCTTCAGAATCCCCGCCTTCTTGTGTGCATGCGGGTTGGAGTCATGCTATGTCTAGAGGCCATTCCCAAATCATTTTTTTTAACATCTCCCCCCCATCTTATTTTAACTAACCACTTGTCTTCAACTTATAACTGAAGCAATGGATTAACTGTTCCCACCCAAAGGGTGATGTCATTAGAGAAGACCTGGTGGACGAATTATGGGAGGCCAAAAATCAAGATGGTTAGAAAGGAGGCAAACGCGTGACTCTGAGGTACTTTCTCCTTGTAATTTCTTGATTAAATTTTTTTTTTGACGGGTGTCAGATACCGGGTATGGCTTTTTCTAAGATCATTCTTTGATACCCATTCGGGTGTATAACGCCGAATGGGGGGTCTTTGTAATGCATTCCTTACCACCCCATTCGGGTGTTTAACACCGAATGGAGTTCTTGGCTAAACCTACTTTTGACACTCCGGACGGGTGCTGAACACCAAATGTTCACTTTTATTAAACACCGAATGAGAGTCTTTGTAATGTCTGTCTTTGAACACCCCATCTGGGTGTATAACACCGAACGGGGGGTCTGTAGAGGTAAATTTTGACACCCATCCGGGCATTGAACATAGAATGGGTTCTCTGTAACGTCATTCTTTTGACACCCCATTCGGGTATATAACACCGAATGGGGGGTCTTGTTAGAGATAGTTTTGCACACAGTACCACGGTTGTTGAACACTGAATAGGGTTCTCTGTAACATCTTTCTTTCGACACCCCATCTGGGTATATAACACTGAATGGGGGGCTTGTTAGAGATAACTTTTGACCCCCATCCGAGTGTTGAACACCGCATGGATTCTCTATAAACATTTTCTTTCGACACCCCATCTGGGTGTTTAACACCAAAGGGGCCTTGGTTTTACATTTCCAATTGTATGGGGTCGTTAGTCCGAATAGGTGTATTGTAATCAACATCCAGAAACTCAATCACACGGAATTCTTACCCGGATAAATGTGTTGGTAGCAACAACCACCCCGAAATCCAATCTTACGGATTTCATACCCGGATAAATGGTGTTGATAGCAACATCCCAAATCCAATCATACGAATTTCTACCCGGATAGGAGTGTTGATTTGTTTTGATACTCTATAACTACTTACCCATTTTTCTTAGGCAAACGTAGCTCCTTCTAATATTGGGAAGAGAAACTTTGCCCTGCGCCATTCCAACTTTCTCCAATAGTAATAAATCAGTAAAAAAGGACTCTAGAGATGAATATAAGGAAGCTTCATCTGGTAATCCTTCCTCTAGTGCTAAATTTACAGTGCTCCAGCTAAAGGAGGGAAACCAGCTCATGGAGTCCATCCACCAGTTTCGGATATTGAGAAACCTGTATCTGCTTTGGACACTTTAGCGGGTATTGATGAGAGATTCGAAAGAATACTTCTCCGTCTGTTCAGGAATTAGCCAGAAACTTCAATTGAAATGGAGGTAAGTTTTACACCAAAAGTGAGGAGTCTTTTCTCGTCCTCTAGTAGTGCTCGATCTTCCTACCCACATCCTCTCAAGCTGTTGTTATTCCTTTAGCAGACCTGGATGATGTGGACGCGGACGAAGCCGAATCATCTCTCTCTCTCTCTCCCCTCTCT
>PYUH01004010.1:927726-943496 GCA_016808085.1 Suaeda aralocaspica
CCCCCCCCCCTCCTTCACGGACTATCTGAGCCTAGAAAGCCCAAAATAGTGAAAGAAATGCTGAAATATGTACCCCCCCCCCCGGATATGCTCAATCTCTCCCTGGATTTAAAAGGCCATTTGAACCAGGCTCAATATGCCCTGACTGAGGTAATCTTTAAATTTATCATTAACTCCCTTTGTTTGTTTTATATACTCTTTTCTAACCTTTGTTTTCCTATTACAGGCACTCATCCGGTTGGAAGGCTTCAAAGAATACCGCAATGAGATGGAGCACAAGCTCAAAAAGGCTCAAGATGAGGTAACCATAGTGACTAATACAACAATGTATTCCAGCGTGAAAACGAAGAACTAACTAACCCAAGATACTATGACTGCACAGGCTGCTTAAATTGTTAATCTCCGGGCGGAATATGCTAAGTTGAAGACTCACTGCAGTCAGCTTACCCTAGAGAGAGACACTGCCTTGAAAGAGAGAGAAGAGGCTCAACAATCGGCTCTGGAGATGAAAGAGAAAGCCAAGAATGTTGTCCATCTGGAAGAGGAGTGGGATCTCCTTGTCCAAGAAAAGGATCAGCTTGGGGCGGCTCTTTCTGAAAAGGATCCGAAAATCTCCCTCTTCTGCAACCGTCTAAAAGCTGCAGTCACCCAGGGAGAGAATAAGATGCGAGAATGGGTACAAGAAGCCTAGAACAAAGCCTTCAAAGGGGAGAACTATCCATGGTTCGAAAAGTATCTTAATTGGGCAGTCCTAAAAGCTATTGCAGAAGCGCAAGGAAAACCCGTTCCCGAAATCACTGAGCCTGAAGACGAGGATGACAATGATGAGCCTGCTAATGACGCTACTTCTTAACCTTTTCAGTTGAACTTTTAGAACAAAACTTATCTATTTTGTTGCCTTGAACAATCTTAGAAATTTGTCTTTATGAATGATGTACTTAAGTATTTTATGTTAAATATTCTTAATTATGGAATGAATTTGTCTGAAACTATTTCGCTTATCTATAGTTTCCTTTGTCCTCTTCCCTTAAGATTGGCTAAGAGGGAGCATTTTTTATTTAGTACATTGGAGTTGGTTTTATATTTAAGTTATGATTGCTTTGATCAGTAAAAGATCTGTCCAATCTCTTACTGATCAAAGCAATCAATTACTATGGTAATTGCCCTTAAAACCAGCTCCTATGTACTTCTATCTAAACTACACTTAGCCATTTCAACACGTACACCATTCAACATATCCAACATGTATGCCCCTTTTTATTGTATCTCAACAAAGATCTTGAAAACAACAATATTCGGTTCGGAGGTTGATGATCAACCATTTGAAATCTATTTGTCTGATATTTATCGGTCATTCGTGGTGCTCTCCCGGACTGGGGTGTTGATAACAACATTTTAACTTCCAAGCATTCGGGATTTCTTCCCGAATTAGGATGTTGATAACAACATCTCAACATCTAGTCACTCGCACTTTCATCCTGGATGAGGATGTTGGTAACATTATCTCAAAATCCAGGTATTCGGAATTTCTTCCCGGACGATAATGTTAATAGCAACAACTCAAAATCCAGGAATTCAGAAATTCTTCTCAGACGAGAATTTTGATAGCAACAAATCAAAATCCAGGAATTCGAAATTTATTCCCGAATGAGAATGTTGATAACAACATCTAAAAATCCAGGTATTCGGAATTTCCTCCCATATGAGGATGTTGATAACAACAACCCTGTTATCATTCTATCTAAAATATTAAGCAGTATATGCTTAAACCGATTAAGTCAACTACGTTGTAGCCTCAAAATGACCATATACGATCTTTATTGACTTTGGAATGAGGGGCATGGGTGGCCATCCTCTTTCTCCTATAACAAAGTTTGGAGTTGATGGGGTTGGGCCCTTCCCCTACTCTCTTTGTTATCAAAAGGGAGAGTTTTATTTCGTCTAAGCTGCTCACTTTGAGTGGCTTCATCAAGGACAACGTATTTTCTAAGAATCAAACTCTTAGGTTCTAACTGTATATAAATTTAAACATGCATGAATACAAACAACCATTAGCCAAATAGCCACATAACATAGATCTCTTCATTTATATTATATGGATAAGATTACATGGCCTGCCTAGTTGCCTAAACAACATCTACGGTGCTCATTACAAGATATAGCTTAACAAAATTACTTAAAGTAAGGTTCATTACAAAATTAGATCACTTAGAAATAAAATTTCTTAAGATTATCCGCATTCCAGGTTCTTAGTATCGGCCTACCATCAACAGTCTGCAGACTGAATGTTCCATTCCTCACCTCCTCTGCTATTACATACGATCCTTCCCAATTAGGTGTGAGCTTACCCTCCTTGTTTGCTCTTCCAACTGCCTCCATCTCTCTTAGAACAAAGTCCCCCTTCCTTAGTGGGCACTCCTTGACCCTCTTGTTGTAATCCCTGGTCATTCTCAACCTATAGAGGTGCAATAAAGCATTGCCCCTGGTTTTTGGAAGAAAGTCCAAGGCTAGCTCCATGGCTTCCTAATTAGCATTATCTTCATAAAACATCACACGTAATGTTGGTTCACATAACTCAATTGGAAGCACTGCCTCTGCACCATACACAAGCATGAAAGGGGTTTCTCCAGTGGATCGGAGTTCTTTGCAGTAGTGTGAATGGACCACAAAACATTGTGTAGTTCGTCAGTCCACAAACCCTTTGCGTTCTTCAACTTCTTCTTGATACCCCACTGATCATTTTATTGAACAACTCTACTTGACCATTCGCTTGTGGTCGTCCAACTGAAGCGAAATTGCTGGCTATTTCTTGATCTCCCAACCAAATGGTCAACTTATCCGTTTCAAACTGCCTACCATTATCGAACACCATAGAGCATGACATTCCATAATGCATAAGAATAAACTCCTAGATGAAAGTTTTCACATCACTCGTCTTTATTCCCTTGACTGCTTCGGCCTCCACCCACTTGGTGAAGTAATCAACTGCCACAAAACATATCTTCTTTGACTTGATGCTTGAGGGTAAGGGCCTAGAATATCCATCCCCCACTTAGCAAAAGGAAGTGGGCTTTTAATCGCTGAACGTCCTTGAGCTGGGAGATGAATTAATGGAGAAAACCTTTGACATTGTTCACATGTTCAGGCCATATTCATAGCATCCTCTTTCAAAGTTGGCCAATAATAATCTAATCTCATTGCTTTTTCTGCTAAAGCTCTACCTCCAATGTGATTGCTGCAAATACCTCTGTGAAGATCATCCAAGACTTGCTTTCCAACATCAGGAGTAACACATTTCAAGTAGGGTTTCTAAAAGATTTTTATATAAGGATCCGTTGAACATTTCGAACCAGGATGCCTTCATCACCAGCTTCATAGCTTCACTTTTGTCATCTGGTAGAGCTCCAGTTGTCTTATAACATACTATATCATCCATCCACGTATTTGTTCTATCTAGGACCTTTACTTCTTCTCTGTCAATACTCCGCTCAGCCTTTACTTCCGAGAACACTGAACGAGGAGTATCTGAAAGTGTCGAGGAGGCAAGTTTTGAGAGTGCATCAGCTTGATTATTGTTTTCAAACCTTGGAACTTATATAAGTGAAAATTTTGTGAGTTTGGCTATTTCATCTTTCAACATTTTAGGGTACTTGGCCATATTAACATCTCTAGCTTCGTACTCCCTATTCACCTGACTTACCACTAGCTGAGAATCAGAAATAACTTATATCTCCATTGCACCTGCTGCCCTACACATTCTTATACCAGCAAGCAGTGCTTCATACTCCGCCTCATTGTTGGAAGCTTGAAACTTAAACCTCAGTGCATACTCATACCTAACTCCTTCAGGGGAGGTGCAAATTATTCCAGCTCCACAACCATTTTGTGTCGATGAACCATCCACATATGCCGTCCAACAATTGAGATCATTCTTAGGAAAACTTGGCCTTTTCAGCTCTGCTATGAAATCAGCCGATGCCTATCCCTTGATAGCCTTTCTGGGCTCAAAAAATAAATTGAAAGCTCTTAAATCAATTGCCCATCTAAGCATTCTTCCAACTGACTCAAGCTTTGAGAAAGACAACTTCAACGGTTGGTCGGTATAAACGACTATCCAGTGTGCAGCGAAGTATGGTCTCAGTTTCTTAGAAGCCATAAATAATGCTAGACCGAACTTCTCTACCTGTGGGTATTGTAACTCTGCATTTCACATCACATGACTAATAAAATAGACGGACATCTGCACCCCATCCCTTTCAGCAAGCAAAATTGCACTCACAGCCCAAGTTGATACCGGCAAATACATGTATAAAGTTTCTTTCGGAAGAGGGCTCACCAATCGGGGTAGAGTGTGCAAATGTTCTTTTAGACGAGCAAATGCCTCCTCTTCCTCCTTTGTCCACTCAAATTTTGCTCTTTTCTTGATGGTGTCGAAGAAAAAATGACACTTGTCTCCGGATTTCGAAAGAAATCGACCCAGAGCGGCCAGGCATCCGGTGAGCCGTTGTACTTCCTTTATAGACCCAGGAGAGGTCATGCTGGTGATTGCTTGGACTTTATCCGGGTTAGGTTCAATTCCTCTCTGATCAATAAAAAATCCAAGGAACTTTCCATTTTCAACCTCAAAAACACACTTTTAGGATTTAACTTTAAGTTGTACTTTCTGAGATTAACAAATGTTTCTGTTAAATCTGCAACATGATCACCTCTCTTCTTACTCTTCACAATGATGTCATCAATGTAGGCCTCAACATTTCTTCCCAACTGCTCCTTGAAATCTTTGTTAACTAAATGCTGAAAAGTTGCTGGAGCGTTCTTCAACCCAAACGATATCACCTTATAGCAATATAAGCCATACTCAATGACGAATGTAGTATTTTCTTGGTTATCAGGCCAAAGTGGAATTTGGTGGAAACCAGAATTCGCATCCATGAAGCTCATCAATGCATGCTCTGCCGTTGAATCAACCAAATAGTCGATCTTAGGCAATGGGAAACTGTCCTTGGGGCATGCTTTGTTGAGATTTGTGTAGTCCACACACATTCTCCACGTACTATTTGGCTTTGGCACCAACACAACATTGGCCAGCCAGTCCGGATATGAAAAGGCCCTAATGAAACCTGCATCCAACAACTTCTGGACTTCTACGGCCGCAGCCTTGTTGCGGGCCTCAACATGGTTCCTCTTCTTTTGTCTCACTAGTTTGGCATCCGGGTGAACCTCCAACTTATGCACGGCTACTCCAGGATCCGATCCCTGGCATCTCAGTTACATGGAATGCAACAACATCCTGAAATTGCCATAGGAGAGAAATCATCTAGGATTTCTCTTCTCCTTGCAAAGCTTACCCTATTTTGATAGTTCGAGTTGAGTCCTCCTGAATTAGACATATGTCTGTAAATTCACCGGAATGTTGCGGCCTCAAATCATCAGACATAGCCATATCCTAAATTGCCAAAACCTCTCTCCCTTGCTTCTGATCTGTCTTCCTTCTTTTATCACCTTGAGTTTCCTTAGACTGTCCAGTTACTGATGTCTTCAAAGTGGTCAGGCAACACTCATGTGCTGTTTGCTGATCTCCGTATATAGTTCCCACCGATCCATCATTAGACACAAATTTCATGAGCATTAAATGAGGTACGACTACTACTTTGATAACATTCAAAGTAGGTCGACCAAGGATAATGTTATAAGCCATCATTTCTTGTACTACCAAAAACTTCATATAAAAATTCTTTGACTTCTCTTTTGTGCCAACTAGCACGGGCAGAGATACAGTACCCACGGGGTGAATAATCCCTCCACCAAACCCTATGATAGGATGGGTGACAAGTTGCAAGGCCTCATCATTGAACTTCAACTTCTCAAGATAAGCCATGCTTATGATATCAACTGAGCTCCCCTAATCAATGAGTATACTCCTTACTCTCAAGTTCGCCACTTTTAACTCTACCACCAGGGGATCATCGTGTGGGGTTTTTGTGTCAACTCAACCCTTTTGGCAGATCATAACATTCGAAAATTCCTCATCTTTAACCTTAAGATCCGCCGCCATCACCTAGGATAAGCTGCTAAGATGTTGCTTAGTACCTTTGATGGTTGGTCCTTCTGAGGCAAATCCCCCTGAGATTACTACTACCACCTTAGTATTAGTATCCGGATCATTCGCTTGTTTGGACGTTTTGTTGGTCCGCTGAAACTTATACTTAGATTTCACTACATAAGGTTCCAACATCCTCTTGCTGGCCAACTTATCTAACAGTCTCTTCAAGTTATTGCATTCATTAGTATCATGTCCTACATCCTTATGATAATGACAGTACTTGTTAGAGTTTCGAAATCTGGCTGGACCTCACAATAGTTGTGGAGCTTCGATCTCAAACTTATCCTTTATTTCCATGAGAATGTAATAAGAATCTTTAATGAATTCATTAGAGGATTCATAGGGGCGTGCTCACTTCTGAGAGTCAGAAGATCGACTACCCCCTGCTTCACCCCCAATGGTCCAGACTCCTTTGTTCTTTTCATCCTTCTTCTTTGTTGGGGTTACCTCCCCCTGCTTTGACTGATCAAGCTTGTCCACCTTCTCAGCCTTGGTGGTTGAGCAAATTTCAGTTGCATGGATACAGGCCTCGGCTTCCCTTGTGCGAATCCCTTTCTTCACCACATCGAACTTGAATATCGAAGAATGTAATACTTTGATGAAATTATCAAAAGCCACCCCCTCCGAGAGATCTGGGATTTGCAGCATCTCTAAGTTAAATCTTTTAATGTACGACCTTAGGGTCTCATAAGATCCCTAAATTATCTTTCCCAAATGCATGCTAGTTTTTCTTTCATGCTTGTTTGCCATGAAGTGGTGAGAAAATAGCATGCTTAGCACGGTGAAATTGTGGATACCACCCTCTGAAAGTGTGCTAAACCATCTTTGTGCCTCTCCTTTGAGTGTGGCGAGAAAATACTTACACCAAGTCACGTCATCTGTTGACTGAGCATACATCAGATGCTTGTAAGTAGATAAGTGGTCATCTGGATCTGTTGTGCCCACATCATAGTATGAAGCATGGAAAAGGTTCAAGAATCAATTGAGGTTGTGCCCACATCATGGTCTTGAGAAGTGGTTCTTAGTCCAATCGTTCTACAGTGGGTTAGGTAATGAGAGTCGTACTCTACTTGATTTAGTTGCTAGTGGTTGATTCATGAACCAAGAGGTTAATGCTGCTTATGAGTTAATTGAAGAAATTGCCATTCATAACTCACAATTTGGCAATCTTAGAGGGCATTCAAAGAGAGGTGGAAAATCAATGCAATAAGACAAAAGCTCGACAAGATTAGCACTGCATCTTCCCCACCATCATCTGTAGCTGCGATGGCTGCACTTTCTGGATGTACTGAGCCTTTCTGCGATTCATGTGGTTCAAATGGTCATAATGCCCAATCATGTCATAGTTCTATGGAGCAAGTGTGCGCTTTCCAAGCCTACAAGAACAATCCATTCTCGAACACTTACAATCCAGGTTAGACGGATCATCCATACTTTTCCTACAAGAGTGACAATGTGCAAAATCCATAGCCATTTATGCCACAACAGCCACACATGCAGATGCATCGGTTTGCACTGCCACAGCCACCTGGGTTCATTAGACCACCAATCCCAGGACCACCACTACCTCAAGCAAGCAATGAGATTTCAAAGTTGAAGAACATAATACTCCAAATTCATTAGAACATGGAAGCAATGCAGACTCAGTTTAGTCAACAAGCAGCTTTTAACAAGCTACATGAGACTCAGATTGCTCTGATTACTCAGTCTACATCTCAAAGGCAGCAGGGTCATCTTCCACCACAACCTGCACCACCGGCTCCACTAAGAGAACATGTCAATTCCATAGCTACTAGTAGGGCTGTTCAAAATAATCCGATCTGAGCGATGTTATCCGATAAAGTCAGATAATTTTTTTTATTTCGGATATTTTGGATCGAATATCCAATAAAAGTCGGATTGGATACGTATAACGTTTATTGGATTGTCGAATAACCGAAATATTCGAAAATGTGAAAAAAGTAAGCATTTCGGATAGGATCGGTTGGATTGTGGATCAAATCACACTTATTTTGGATAGGACCACTCGGATCGGATTATTTCGTTAAATTTTAGAGTTTTGTGTTTTTTTTGGACTAAATTTTTTATTAAGTAATAACTTTTCGTATCGTCGGATATCCGGTTATCCGATCCGACAACTTTAGGATATTTCAGATCGAATATCCAGTTTCATTCGGATCGAATCCAAATCACTTTTTGACCGATCTGAAAAAGGCGGATATCCGACTTGTCGGATGAGATCGATCCGAATGAACACCCCTAGCTACTAGGAGTAGGACACACTACGAGGGTCCTAAGATGCTAATTGATGATGTTGATTCTGATCCTGTAGTTCGAACTAAAAAGTCCAGCAATGTGGAGCTTAAAGAGATTGATGCAGAGCTGACTTTCGAAAAGGAGAATCAAGCTACTATAAAGAAGGCCATAGTTGTTTCAAGAGTTATGACACATTGACACCTCCCCAGGTGCCACTACCCTTTCCTCATAGGGTAGATAGGAGTAAAAATGACAACCATTTTCATAAATTTCTCGATATTGTCACAAATTTGCATGTTACTGTGCCTTTCACTAATCTAATCATGCATGTACACAATTATAATAAGTTTTTGAAGGACATATTGAGCAAGAAACTTGAGTTGAGTTTGGTAGAGACTGTAGCTTTAATTGAAGAATGTAGTGCAATTTTGCAGAATAAGTCTCCACCTATACCCAAGGACCCGGGAAGATTTTCTATCCTTGTAACATTGGTCCACTGTTTATTGATAAAGCATTGTGTGATTTAGGGGCTAGTGTTAGTGTAATGCCATTGTCTTTTTGCAAGAAGTTGAATATGGGGTCTTTAAAGTTTACTAATATTACTTTACAGATGGTCGACAGAACTGTGAAATATCTTAGAGGATGTCATGGTAAGAGTCGAGAAGTTCTTTATCCCCGTGGACTTTATTGTGTTATACATGGATAAGGATGCTCACTTCCCCATTATATTAGGTAGACCGTTTTTAAATACTGCAGGTTACTTTTAACCTTAATGATGCTTTGAAATGTCCCGTGGTAGAACAATCATGTCATGCAATTTATATTCTGAATGAGATTGTTCTTAATGACTTGCCTCGATCTCCTAATAAGAATCTTCTAGAGGCTCCTTTGTGTTTGGATTCTATTGCAGGTGATGAAGATAGTGTTAATAACAATATGTGTCAGGATCCAAAGAAAAAACATCACGTCATAAGAAATGCCGGAAACCTCGGAAACCATCTCGACATGTTTGTAAGGTGACTAAGACAAATGGCGAGGTTCCTCGTAAGGATCATTAGACAATTGAGGAAATGGAAACCCGAAGCTTCTGTGAGTTTTTAACCACATGGGGTTCGTGTTCCCTCTTTGATCCTCTTTGAAGTATTAGGTAACACGGTCAAGATGTGCCCAGGTAGATGGCGTTTCGCCCGGGTCACCTGGGTGGGCCGCTCTGAGGCTCTTTTTGGCCTTTCTCCGACTTGTTTTGGGCTTTATTATAAATAGCTTTTGTTTTTAGGCTATTGTACAAACTTTTAATAATAATTCTAAATCCTAAATCTATAGATTTATCTCTCTAAGTTGTAGAAAACTTCATTCATTCATTCAATACAATTTCAGGTTTTATTTAAATTCTTTCTTTATTATTGTTTATTTAATTTATGTTTTTAGCTTATGTTCTTAGTATTAGTTTAGTAATAGTTAATTGTTTTTAGTATTTGCTTTATGCCCTAGAATTCATGTTATTGATTTGTTTGTTTTATGTTAATTAGTTTATTTAGTTTAATTATGTATTTAGTTTTAGTTTTTAATATTTATTTGATTTCCATCGTATTTAATATGTGTAGTAGTTTAGTTTCTAGCGCTAGGGGATTCATGAATTAATATGTTTTGCGTGATGATTGATTAACATGATTTATGTTATTTATGAATTCCTATTATCAGTTTATATTTCTTTCAACAAAATTCTGGTCAGGTTTGATTGTTAGTTTGATATTGTCGAAATAAATGTCGAGAGGTAAGATTACCGCAATTAGATCACAGGGATAATAGGCAAAACGAATCTAAGTGAGCGAGAGCCATAAGAGGAGTTTTGAAAGAGTCTAGATTCGAGAGAATTAATGTGCCTTAATTCAGGAAGTCATTGATCTGTTAATTGTTAGTTAGTTCATTGATTGATTGGTGGTGAACCAATGTCTTAGGATTAGTTATTGATATAATTTCGTGTTTAATTCCTGTTTTAGTAGTAATTTGTGTCTTAGATAATTACTAATTCAAAGGTCCTTTATAACGAAATAACTTTTTAGAATTAGTAGAATTTCGTTGCTTCCCTGTGGATTCGGTCCCTGTTTCCTTGCTATATTAGTTAGAGTTGTAGGTTTATTTTTTATTAGGTGTGCAATAGCCTGTATCATATTTCATTTAGTTTGTTGATTATTAAAGAAAGTAGTTAACATATTTAAGCATTGTCAATGATTTGAAGGATGACGAACTATGTATTAAGAAGTATAAGCTTTATTGGATGAATGCTGAATGTCAATTAAAACATTAAATTGTTACAGTATTATGGCAAAATAAAATGATGCTTGTAAAATAAAATTAAGGACAATTGTCATATCGTATATGTGTCATTCTAGTTTTTTATAATGTTATAGTGCGGCATTAAGTGGTCTTCTAAAGGTTAAGTGAAATATATTTATCAAAAATAATATAGGTATCTAAGGGATACAATAGTCACGAAAATAATTGTTCGTTTCAAATTTAAAGATTAGTTTTTATATGAAGTTAAAGTTTTAGAGTGCTACACATGTACAAAATGCCTCTTATGCACTTACAACAAAACTCTATGTTATTAAAACATACACGACATAATTCTTTATTAAAAATCTCACAATCCAAGAACTGTTAAAGCTTCTAAGCACCATATCTGACCCCTAATAGCATATATTGAGCCTCTCCAACTAGCATTAGGTGTTCATTTTCACAACACGCATAAGAGGTGGCCTCCAGTTAGGAGATACATACATAGTTGATCATCTCTTGCTTACCATCCTCCCACAATGCATTTGTGGCTGCCACATATAGCTCATAACACTACAACATAAATTACATTAGGTAACACCCTTAAAGTGTTACATAAAGGATTAAAAGTGTTTTCTTAAACAATAAGTAACACTTTTGAAGTGAAACATCTGCTCATGATACCTATTGTCAAAGATAACACATTTTAAGATCAATGGTATCACTTTGAAAAGTGTAACTTAAAATTATTTTATCACTTTTTGAAAGATTTTTAAAGTGTTACATTGAATACTATAAGTAACACTTTTTGTACCTTAAGTATCATATCTGTTAACCTTAGTAACACTTTCATAAACATTATGTATCATATTTAAAACTTTGTGTAACACTAAACTAGTGCTAAAGTAATGCCATATTTAATATTATGTAACATCTGCTGATCAACATATGTAACACTTTTTTATGTAAAAATAATAATAATATTTACTATTTATTTATGTAACAACAACAACAACAACAACAACAACAACAACAACACCAACACCCCAACACCAACACCAACACCAACACCACCACCACCACCAACAACAACAACACCAACACTACCAACACTACCAACAACAACACCACCAACAACAACACCAACAACAACACCAACAACACCACCAACAACACCAACACTAACAACAACAACACCAACAACAACACCACCAACACCAACAACAGCAACACCAACAACAGCAACACCACCAACACCAACAACACCACCACCACCACCAACAACACCAACAAAACCAACAACACCAACACCACCAACACCACCAACACCAACACCAACAACAGTTTATCATTTTTGTTTTTATCAGTATAGAAGATCAGTAAAGTACAGAAGATCAGATCAGTATAGCAGATCAGTTTATCAGTTCAGTTTTTCATCTCGCAAGTATATCCGTACATCAGTTCAGTTTTTTCATCTAGATTAGTATATTAGTAAATTAGCTGCAAGTATATTAAGTATATCAAGTATATCAGCTTCAAGTATATCAGTATATCAAGTATATCGGCTACAAGTACATCAAGTACATCAGCTGCAAGTATATCAAGTATATAAGTATGTCAAGTATATCAGCTTCAAGTATATCAGTATATCAGTTCAGTTTTTAATTAAGATCAGTATAGTAGATCAGACTATCATATATATCTGATCAGTCTAGGGAGTATATCAGTTCAGTCTAGGGACCTTTCTGCTTTGATGGAGCATCCAACACTTGTCTCTGCTGCACTGTCTTTCAAAGTGATCCTTAAGAAGAGATTTTCAACTTCTGATGCATCTTCAGAAGATAAGAGCAACATGTCTATCTATTCCAACGAGCATATGCAACTGTTGACCCTACACTTGTGGATGTAGGTTGAAATAATCTCTTCTTAAGTATGAGTTTGCGTATATATAATGGTGCCGTTAAATTAAGTGATTAAGCAACATGTCAAATGCTTCTAGACCTTGTTGAATTCCAATTGCAATCAAGTGATTAAACACTTGATCTCTGCGATACCAATAACGATGATAACACACCTTGTATGGGCAACTACTCTGTTCTCCAATAGCTCGGGTAGAAAATGCTCTATCTAAATAAGCCTCCACAACCTTTTCATATTGGTTACTATATCGCAAGCAATTTGTCAAAGTATTCATTTTGTCACCTCTATGCAAATTAACATTCATAGTTATAAGGATTTCAAAAATGTAGTATATAGCATGTCCATAGAAAAAAATTAACAAACTCCATCTCCACAAAACATACAAAACGATGATAACACACCTTGCACGGGCAACCAATTCATTTTGCCACAACTACGCAAATTAACATACATAGTCACGTGATGGTGATGGCATTAGCAACAATAAGATTCAAGATTCATTAACACCAACTATTCTTTATATATGGATTAAAAATTATTTTACAAGCAAAAGTATTATTCTAACATTAGCATAAAAGTTCTTAGTCCTCTAAGCCATAAGATAAAAATTCCCATTTCCTATAGTTGAAAACAATCCGTCAATTAAATGCCAATTATTTAAATAATATAAGTCAGGAAAAAAAATCCCATTTTGTATTGCTTAAAACATTCAATTAATTAAATGCTAATTATTTAAACAATATGAGTCCGAAAAGAGGTAAGAAATTAGTAGGAAAGTTCTTTTAGCTTTGTTTGTTGGGGGAGATTTTAACAATGTGCTTAATCTTGAAGAGGAGATTTTAACAATATGCTCTAATTCAGTTATAGCAATGTCATGAATAATTGGTGCAACAACCTGATGACTAGGTTCTGTTTGAGGAGGAAATATAAGGAAGAGAGGCCTTTAGAATCACTCAAAAAGCTAGATTGAGTGTTTTGAAAAAAAAAAAAAGACTAAGGCTATGTGGTTTATGGATGGAGATGTAAATTCTGCTTTTTGGAGAAAAGAAGAATGAAGAATAGAGTTCACACCATAATAGGTAGATATTGAAATGCAGCTTCTGATCAGCAGGGTGTTATAAATGTTTTTCATACAACAGATTTTATACTATAAATTAATAGAGATTACGATGGCGAGTCGCTATAAAATGAAATGTATTATGGATGAAATGGGTTCACAACAATTACAGTAATGATATTAACTGGTGGGATTACAAACCACCAAAATCTGCTAGTTGGGGCAGGAGAAATGTCTGTCAAGAAAAAGAGGAAATGAAGCATAATTTTTTATGGTAATGATTGGCAGTACAGAGCGTAAATCTATAGTATTATAGTATTGCTTTCTAGGTAGTAACTGTTGAGCATTTGTTGTTATCCTGTGCTATTAGTTTTGACTGTTGTTCTCACACCGCTTCCTGGGCTGGTATAAGAGCAGGAAGACAAAAAAAACATCTCAAATGTGGAATAGCTTGGATCATTATTTCACCAGCAAATTCATGGAAAAGGTTGGATTATGTATCTTAGCGAGTATGGTCTACTAATATGTCTGGCAGATGTGAAATAAGATTTTGTGGGGTAAACCTATTTGGGACAAGCACTTTGTCTCTAAGAAAATTAAGCAGGATGTTTTTTTTAGGGTGTAGGTTGTTGATTAGAGAACCTAGAGAGTTGCAGAGAAAGCTTTAATGCACGAGTTATAAGTGGATCAGTGTTGTTTTTTTGGATCGGAAGTCTGTTTGCTTATAAGCTTTGTTATGTTTGTTGGTTTTAGAATTCTTGTTGTTCAGTTGAGGATTAAGTCATTCCTTTCTGTTCAGGCATTTAGGTTTAGCTAGTGTTTTAGGTTGTTTTTTTTGGCAAACTTACTAGGTGGACAGAAGATCTTGCTAAGAAGGAATAAAGAGAAGATTGAAGTCACAATCCAGTAGCTGGTTGAGCAAATTCTGAATTGTTCATAAACCTGTAACACAAGTTCTTTTCACTCTATTTGCACCATTTTTTATTGGAAGGACATAAGAGGACAAAAGATCTCAGGTATTGGAAGGGGATAGATGATCTCAGCTACTGAAAATTATATGCACAAGCTGAAACAACTTCAATTATCATAATAACCAGATAATTAAGTTAGTATTCTCATGTAACACAAGTACTCTTGATGACATAATATTAACAAAATACCTCTATACATAAGCAAACCCTTCAATATTATAAACACTAATTTACATGTTCACTATATTTCTTCCTTACTATTTACAACCTCATTATTTGGCACTCTCATCCAAGTTCACTATATATCTTCCTTATAATTACAAATCATAATTTGACATGACATATATTGCATAATTACATACATAATTTCACAATAGAATTGCAAACTTGTACAAAATGATTGATAATCGTGACGAAATTATAAGAACAAGCTAAAACAGCATAAATCATCACAATAACTAGATAAATTAGTAGCCTCATGCAATACAGGTACTCCTTAATAATACTAACAAAATTCCTCTAAACATAAGCAAACCCTTCTATACTATAGACACTAGTTTACCACAAAATAAACCACATTTCGAACATTAGACAAATGACGACTCATATCAATTATTCTACATGACAAAACTCAGACCGAAATTGGAGTCACTCTAAAAGCTCACTCTAAAACCCATTCACCGACACAAGTCACAGCTCACTTACTCACACCCAGAAACTCACAGTCTCATGGAAGCACCACCCCAACCTACTATAGTGGTTGCTTTCCTGATATGCACATACAGCTCACACACCAAACCATACAAGTCAGACATGCACACACAGCTTACACACTAACCTATGTTAGCCGATTTAAGTGTTGTAAATTGATGACTTTGGTGTACTTGTGACAGTGAATTGTGTGTTTTTTTTTTTATAAAATAATCTCTTAAAAAACAAGAATGAAAATACAACATACATTAAAGCCACTTCTTAAATAGCGAAAAACTCTACTTTAGATAACAATTGTGAAAAAAATCTTGCCTTCAAAATTAAAAATCTGCTTAATCGGCTACTCAATCAACAATTCAGATACTCAATTTAATCAATAACATGCTATAATCAACTATTGCAGGCCTAATTTTCTTCATGTGTTGTTACAAACTTACAAAACTGTTGATACATCATATGAATTTTCTTATTTAAA
>PYUH01004010.1:943521-1034388 GCA_016808085.1 Suaeda aralocaspica
CTATGTGAAATTATGTATGTAATATGCAATATATGTCATGTCAAATTATGTGTTTGTAATTTAAGGAAGATATATAGTGAACTTGGATGAGAGTGCCAAATAATGAGGTTGTAATAGTAAGGAAGAAATATAGTGAACATGTAAATTAGTGTTTATAATATTGAAGGGTTTGCTTATGTATAGAGGTATTTTGTTAATATTATGTCATCAAGAGTACTTGTGTTACATGAGAATACTAACTTAATTATCTGGTTATTATGATAATTGAAGTTGTTTCAGCTGTGCTATAATTTTCAGTAGCTGAGATCATCTTCCCCTTCCAATACCTGAGACTTTTGTCCTCTTATGTCCTTCCAATAAAAAATGGTGCAAAGAGTGAAAAGAACTGTGTTACAGGTTTATGAACAATTCAGAATTTGCTCAACCAGCTACGGATTGTGACTTCAATCTTCTCTTTATTCCTCTTAGCAAGATCTTCTGTCCACCTAGTAAGTTGCCAAAAAAAACAACCTAAACACTAGCTAAACCTAAATGCCTGAACAGAAAGGAATGACTTAATCCTCAACTGAACAACAAGAATTCTAAAACCAACAAACATAACAAAGCTTATAAGCAAACAGACTTCCGATCCAAAAAACAACACTGATCCACTTATAACTCGTGCATTAAAGCTTTCTCTGCAACTCTCTAGGTTCTCTAATCAACAACCTACACCTAAAAAAAACATCCTGCTTAATTTTCTGAGACAAAGTGCTTGTCCCAAATAGGTTACCCCACACAAATCTTATTTCACATCTGCCAGACTATTAGTAGACCATACTCCGCTAAGATACATAATCCAACCTTTTCCATGAATTTGCTGGTGAAATAATGATCCAAGCTATTCACATTTGAGATGTTTTTTTGTCTTCCTGCTCCAGGGAAGCGGTGTGAGAACAACAGTCAAAACTAATAGCACAGGATAACAACAAATGCTCAACAGTTAACCTAGAAGCAATACTATAATATAGATTTACGCTCTGTACTGCCAATCATTACCATAAAAAATTATGCTTCATTTCCTCTTTTCTTTGACAGACATTTCTCCTGCCCCAACTAGCAGATTTGGTGGTTTGTAATCCCACCAGTTAATATCATTACTGTAATTGTTGTGAACCCATTTCATCCATAATACATTTCATTTTATAGCGACTCGCCCATCGTAATCTCTATTAATTTATAGTATAAATCTGTTGTATGAAAAACATTATAACCCCCTGCTGATCAGAAGCTGCATTTCAATATCTACCTATTAGGTGTGAACTCTATTCTTCATTCTTCTTTTCTCAAAAAGCAGAATTTACATCTCCATCCATAAACCACATAGCTTAGTCTTTTTTTTTTTTCAAAACACTCAATCTAGCTTTTTGAGTGATTCTAAAGGCCCTCTCTTCCTTATATTTCCTCCTCAAACAGAACCTAGTCATCAGGTGTTGCACCAATTATTAGACATTGCTATAACTGAATAGAGCATATTGTTAAAATCTCCTCTCAAGATTAAGCACATTGTTAAAATCTCCCCCAACAAACAAAGCTAAAAGAACTTTCCTACTAATTTCTTACCTCTTTTCGGACTCATATTGTTTAAATAATTAGCATTTAATTAATTGAATGTTTTAAGCAATACAAAATGGGATTTTTTTTCCTGACTATATTATTTAATAATTGGCATTTAATTGACGGATTGTTTTCAACTATAGGAAATGGGAATTTTTATCTTATGGCTTAGAGGACTAAGAACTTTTATGCTAATGTTAGAATAATACTTTTGCTTGTAAAATAATTTTAATCCATATAATAAAGATAGTTGGTGTTAATGAATCTTGAATCTTATTGTTGCTAATGCCATCACCATCACGTGACTATGTATGTTAATTTGCGTAGTTGTGGCAAAATGAATTGGTTGCCGCTGCAAGGTGTGTTATCATCGTTTTGTATGTTTTGTGGAGATGAGTTTGTTAATTTTTTTCTATGGACATGCTATATACTACATTTTTGAAATCCTTAAACTATGAATGTTAATTTGCATAGAGGTGACAAAATGAATACTTTGACAAATTGCTTGCGATATAGTAACCAATATGAAAAGGTTGTGGAGGCTTATTTAGATAGAGCATTTTCTACCCGAGCTATTGGAGAAACAGAGTAGTTGCCCATACAAGGTGTGTTATCATCGTTATTGGTATCGCAGAGATCAAGTGTTTAATACTTGATGCAATTGGAATTCAACAAGGTCTAGAAGCATTGACATGTTGTTAATCACTTAATTTAACGGCACCATATATATACGCCAAACTCATACTTAAGAAGAGATTATTTCAACCTACATCCACAAGTGTAGGGTCAACAGTTGCATATGCTCGTTGGAATAGATGACATGTTGCTCTTATCTTCTGAAGATGCATCAGAAGTTGAAAATCTCTTCTTAAGGATCACTTTGAAAGACAGTGCAGCAGAGACAAGTGTTGGATGCCATCAAAGCAGAAAGGTCCCTAGACTGAACTGATATACTCCCTAGACTGATCAGATATATATGATAGTCTGATCTACTATACTGATCTTAATTAAAAACTGAACTGATATACTGATATACTTGAAGCTGATATACTTGACATACTTATATATTGATATACTTGCAGCTGATGTACTTGATGTACTTGTAGCCGATATAACTGATTACTGATATACTTGAAGCTGATATACTTGATATACTTAATATACTTGCAGCTAATTTACTAATATTACTATCTAGATGAAAAAACTGAACTGATGTACGGATATACTTGCGAGATGAAAACTGAACTGATAAACTGATCTGCTATACTGATCTGATCTTCTGTACTTTACTGATCTTCTATACTGATAAAACAAAAATGATAAACTGTTGTTGGTGTTGGTGTTGGTGGTGTTGGTGGTGTTGGTGTTGTTGGTTTGTGTGTTGTTGTTGTGGTGGTGGTGGTGTTGTTGGTGTTGGTGGTGTTGTTGTTGGTGTTGCTGTTGTGTTGTTGGTGTTGGTTGGTGTTGTTGGTGTGGTTGTTGTTGTTAGTGTTGGTGTTGTTGGTTGGTGTTTGTTGGTGGTTGTTGGTGTGTTGTTGGTGGTGGTGTTGTTGTTGGTTGTGTTGGTTTGTTGGGGTTGTGTTGTGTGGTGGTGGTGGTGTTGGTGTTGGTGTTGGTGTTGGTGTTGGTAGGGGTGTGCACGGAAATCGGAAATTTTCCGATCCGGAATTCGGATATCCAGTTTTCGGAACCAACAAAATTGATTCCGTATCCGTTCCGGAAAACCGGAATTCCGGAAATTCGGATATCCGGAAAAACCGGATCGGAAATCCGGATATCCGGTTCCGAATTATATACTAGAATTTTCTCTAAAATTACACATATACCCTTAAAAACCGGATCGGAAATCGGAAAATTCGCGAAAAATTCGGAAAATCGGAAAAATCGGAAAACCGGAATTCCGGATTTGTTTTCCTTAAAATCCGGAATCCGATTTTTTAAAAATCCATTCCGTATCCGATCCGGTTTCCGGTTTAAAAAAAACGGATATCCGATCCGGTTTTTTCCGGTTTCAAAAATCTTAATCGGAATTCCGATTTTTCGGAACGGAATCGGAAATTTCGGACCGGAAATTCGGAACCGTAAAATCTTGCACACCCCTAGGTGTTGGGGTGTTGGTTGTTTGTTGTTGTTGTGTGTTTTGTTGTTACATAAATAAATAGTAAATATATTATTTTACTAAAAAAAGTGTTACATATGTTGATCAGCAGATGTTACATAATATTAAATATGGCATTATTTAGCACTAGTTTAGTGTTACACAAAGTTTTAAATATGATACATAATGTTTATGAAAGGTTACTAAGGTTAACAGATATGATACTTAAGGTACAAAAAGTGTTACTTATAGTATTCAATGTAACACTTTAAAAATCTTCAAAAAGTGATAAAATAATTTTAAGTTACACTTTTCAAAGTGATACCATTGATCTTAAATGTGTTATCTTTGACAATAGGTATCATGAGCAGATGTTTCACTTCAAAAGTGTTACTTATTGTTTAAGAAAACACTTTTAATCCTTATGTAACACTTTAAGGGTGTTACCTAATGTATTTAGTTGTAGTGTTATGAGCTATATGTGGCAGCCACAAATGCATGTGGGAGGATGGTAAGCAAGAGATGATAACTATGTATGTATCTCTAACTGGAGGCCACCTTTATGCGTGTTGTGAAAATGAACACCTATGCTAGTTGGAGAGGCTCAATATATGCTATTAGGGGTCAGATATGGTGTAGAAGCTTTAACGTTCTTGGATTGTGAGATTTTTAATAAAGAATTTGTTCGTGTATGGTTTAATAACATAGAGTTTTGTTGTAAGTGCATAAGAGGCATTTTGTACATGTGTAGCACTCTAAAACTTAACTTCATATAAAACTAATCTTTAAATTTGAAACGAACAATTATTTCGTGACTATTGTATCTCCTAGATACCTATATTATTTTTGATAATATATTTCACAACTTTAAGAAGACCACTTATGCCGCACTATAACATTATAAAAAAACTAGAATGACACATATACGATATGACAATTGTCCTTATTTTATTTTACAAGCATCATTTTATTTTGCCATAATACTGTAACAATTTAATGTTTTAATTGACATTCAGCATTATCCAATAAAGCTTATATTCTAATACATAGTCGTCATCCTTCAAATCATTGACATGCTTAAATATGTTAACTACTTTCTTTAATATCAACAAACTAAATGAAATATGATACAGGCTATTGCACACCTAATAAAAAAATAACCTACAACTCAACTAATATAGCAAGGAAACAGGGACCGAATCCACAGGGAAGCAACGAAATTCTACTAATTCTAAAAAGTTATTTCGTTTAAAGGACCTTGAATTAGTATTATCTAAGACACAAATTACTACTAAAACAGGAATTAAACACGAATTATATCACAATAACTAATCCTAAGACATTGGTTCACACCAATCAATCAATGAACTAACTAACAATTAACAGATCAATGACTTCCTGAATAAGGCACATTAATTCTCTCGAATCTAGACTCTTTCAAAACTCCTCTTATGGCTCTCGCTCACTTAGATTCGTTTGCCTATTATCCCTGTGATCTAATGCGGTAATCTTACCTCTCGACATTTATTTCGACATATCAAACTAACAATCAAACCTGACCAGAATTTGTTGAAAGAAATATAAACTGATAATAGGAATCATAAATAACATAAATCATGTTAATCAATCATCACGCAAACATTATAATTCATGATCCCTCGCGCTAGAAACCTAAACTACTCACATATTAAATACGATGGAAATCAAATAATATTAAAAACAAAACTAAATACATAATTAAACTAAAATAAACTAATTAACATAAAACAACAAATCAATAACATGAATTCTAGGGCATAAAGCAAATACTAAAAACAATTAACTATTACAAATCTCTAAGAAATAAGCTAAAAACATAAATTAAATAAACAACAATAAAGAAAGAATTTAAAAAAACCTGAAATTGTATTGATGAATGAATGAGTTTCTACAAATTAGAGAGATAAATCTATAGATTTAGGATTTAGAATTATTATTAAAAGTTGTTACAATAGCCTAAAAACAAAAGCTATTTAATAACCCAAAACAAGTCGGAGAAAGGCCAAAAAAGAGCCTCAGAGCGGCCCCAGGTGACCCGGGCGAAACGCCATCTACCTGGGACATCTTGACCGTGTTACCTAATACTTCAACAGAGAGAGTCAAAGAGGGAACACGAACCCCATGTGGTTTAAAAACTCACAGAAGCTTCGGGTTTCCATTTCCTCAATTGTCTAATGATTCCTTACGAGGAACCTCGCCATTTGTCTTAGTCACCTTACAACTCGTCGAGTGGTTTCCGAGGTTTCCGGCATTTCTTATGACTCGTGATGTTTTCTTGGATCCGACACATATTGTTATAACACTATCTTCATCCCCTGCAATAGAATCCAAACACAAAGGAGCCTCTAAAGATCTTATTAGGAGATCGAGGCAAGTCATTAAGAACAATTCATTCAGAATATAAATTGCATGACATGATTGTTCTACCACGGGACATTTCAAACATCATTAAGGTTTAAAAGTAACCTGCAGTATTTAAAAACGGTCTACCTAATATATGGGGAAGTGAGCATACCTTATCCATGTAAACCAATAAAGTCCACGGGGATAAGAACTTCTCGATCTTACCATGACATCCTCTAAGATATTTCACAGTTCTGTCGACCATCTGTAAAGTAATATTAGTAAACTTTAAAGACCCCATATTCAATTCTTGCAAAAAGACAATGGCATTACACTAACACTAGCCCCTAAATCACACAATGCTTTATCAATAAACAGTGGACCAATGTACAAGGATAGAAATCTTCCCGGGTCCTTGGGTATAGGTGAGACTTATTCTGCAATTGCACTACATTCTTCAATTAAAGCTACAGTCTCTACCAAACTCAACTCAAGTTTCTTGCTCAATATGTCCTTCAAAAACTTATTATAATTGTGTACATGCATGATTAGATTAGTGAAAGGCACAGTAACATGCAAATTTGTGACAATATCGAGAAATTTATGAAAATGGTTGTCATTTACTCCTATCTACCCTATGAGAAAGGGTAGTGGCACGGGGAGGTTGTCAATGTTGTCATAACTCTTGAAAATAACTATGGCCTTCTTTATAGTAGCTGATTCTCTTTCGAAAGTCAGCTCTGCATCAATCTCTTTAAGCTCCAATGCTGTGGACTTTTTAGTTCGAACTAAGGATCAGAATCAAAATCATCAATTAGACATCTAGGACCCTCTGTAGTGTGTCCTACTCTAGTAGCTAGGGGTGTTCATCGGATCGATCTCATCCGACAAGTCGGATATCGCCTTTTCAGACGGTTCAAAAAAGTGATTTGGATTCGATCCGAATGAAACTGGATATTCGATCTGAAATATCCTAAAGTTGTCGGATCGGATAACCCGGATTCCGACGATACGAAAAAGTTATTACTAATAAAAAATTAGTCCAAAAAAAACACAAACTCTAAAATTTAACGAAATAATCCGATCCGGTGGTCCTATCCAAAATAAGTGGTGATTTGATCCACAATCCAACCGTCCTATCGAAATGCTTACTTTTTTCACATTTTCGAATATTTCGGTTATTCGAAATCCAATAACGTTATACGTATCCAATCCGACTTTTATTGGATATTCGATCCAAAATATCGAAATAAAAAATTATGACTTTAGGATAACATCGCTCAGATCGGATTATTTGAACAGCCCTACTAGTAGCTATGGAATTGACATGTTCTCTTAGTGGAGCCGGTGGTGCAGGTTGTGGTGGAAGATGACCCTGCGCCTTTGAGATGTAGACTGAGTAATCAGAGCAATCTGATCTCATGTAGCTTGTTAAAGCTGCTTGTTGACTAACGAGTCTGCATGCTTCCATGTTCTAAGGAAGGGGGAAGATTACTACAGGAGGAGGGGAGTGGAAGAGCAGGGGATAAGAGGAAGGGTTATCGGGAGTGGCAGGGTGGGAGGAGAATTGCAAACTTGTACAAAATGATTGATAATCGTGACGAAATTATAAGAACAAGCTAAAACAGCATAAATCATCACAATAACTAGATAAATTAGTAGCCTCATGCAATACAGGTACTCCTTAATAATACTAACAAAATTCCTCTAAACATAAGCAAACCCTTCTATACTATAGACACTAGTTTACCACAAAATAAACCACATTTCGAACATTAGACAAATGACGACTCATATCAATTATTCTACATGACAAAACTCAGACCGAAATTGGAGTCACTCTAAAAGCTCACTCTAAAACCCATTCACCGACACAAGTCACAGCTCACTTACTCACACCCAGAAACTCACAGTCTCATGGAAGCACCACCCCAACCTACTATAGTGGTTGCTTTCCTGATATGCACATACAGCTCACACACCAAACCATACAAGTCAGACATGCACACACAGCTTACACACTAACCTATGTTAGCCGATTTAAGTGTTGTAAATTGATGACTTTGGTGTACTTGTGACAGTGAATTGTGTGTTTTTTTTTTTATAAAATAATCTCTTAAAAAACAAGAATGAAAATACAACATACATTAAAGCCACTTCTTAAATAGCGAAAAACTCTACTTTAGATAACAATTGTGAAAAAAATCTTGCCTTCAAAATTAAAAATCTGCTTAATCGGCTACTCAATCAACAATTCAGATACTCAATTTAATCAATAACATGCTATAATCAACTATTGCAGGCCTAATTTTCTTCATGTGTTGTTACAAACTTACAAAACTGTTGATACATCATATGAATTTTCTTATTTAAATCAAAATTAATTCAACAACTAGCCTACAATTATAATTGAATAACTCACTGATTAAACTACTTACACTTTACTATGCTAAATCATTAACAGAGGCCAACAACTTAAAAAAAAAGCTATTGTGCATCATTTTAATACCAGATCAAATCATACATAATTTTAAAAATAATCGATATTAACAAGATCAAATCATGCAATTAAAAAACAATTGTTCAGTCTAGTATCAATAAGATTTTCAATAAAATATCAATAGTTTCAACAATAATTACAATGTATACCTTCGTAAGTTTAGTAAAATAATCATGTAAGTATTACTGAAATTCAGAATTACAAATTTAATGAAAATTAAGAATTTAAGAATTAAACTACAAACTTGATGAAAAATTCAAAATTCAATTACAAATTCGATGAAAAATTAAGAATTTCAGGATTCAATTACATATTCAGGAATCAGATATACAAAAATTCTAAAATTAAAGATTCCATGAAAAATTCAGATTTTCATAATTTAAATATTGTTGTAATTGCGAATTATCTCAGAATTCAGTTATTGTTGTAATTGTTTGACTAATGTATAACATTACTGTAATTGTCGCATGTTCAAAATATTGATAAATCATTTAAATTACACACAATTGCTAGTATTAATTGATACGAACAAGAGGCAAAAGCAATATAGATTATTACCAGATTGTATGCACCCGGTGAATGAAATGCTTATGGTTCTTCGAAGAAATTTTGCAGCAAAAAAAAAGTTTCAGTGTGATAAAATTTTGAAGGGGTTATAGTTCTTCGAAGCTATGTAGCATGGGTACTTCTAATGGGTTACCGTCTCCGAACCCGATTCGTCCCCGTATTGAGGACAATTCCGATTCTTCATGTTATAATTTACAGTACTCATTAACAATATTTTTCAGAGTAGCCGTTTTCAGTCCCCGTATCCATATTCGTTTTCGACCCCGTTCCCGACTCCGTGCAACCTAGCTTCGAAGAAGGTAAGAGGCAATTAAACTTCAATTGTGTTTTTTTTGAGGAATTCAAGAACAACGAATATACCTAGGGATTTATGAGTCATAAAATAGGAAATGTTTTTTTTTTTGATTGCTAACCGCCAAATTTTCAATAATTTTTGGATTTAGAGCTTAATTTTTTGGTTATAGCTTTTTAAAAATTTCATCTAAAAATGTTACCTTACATACTTGAGTTAGTGTTACACCAAGATTTTTGTTCCGACAAAATAATATAAATACAAAAGTGTTACCTCAAAAGTGATACATACAAAGAAGTGTTACATAAAAGTGTTGTAAGTGTTACTTTATAGTGTTAAAGTGTTACATTGAAATCGATACCCTATAGCCTACCATAAAGTGTTACATTTTAGTAAACTATTACAAAAGGTGTTACATATACATTTTACAATGTTAAATTATACAAAGTGTTACCATTGATTGTTACCTAATATAAATTATGTTGTAGTGTAAAAAAACCTTTTAAACACACTCCCATCAAAGTGTTATTTGAGCTAGAAGACATTTGTTTCTATCCATCCACATATTCCACAATAACAACCCTAAAGATGATTGTCCACTTCCTAAATCAAAAGTAACCCTCTTTTCCCATATTAAAAGTAACCCACTCCATAAAAGTGTAGTTTGGCTGAATCTGGCGCTTGTTTCATGGCACTAGTGACTGATTTAGGCACTTGTATCATGCCATAAGCGTCTGATTCAAGAGCTTGTTCCGATATATATATTTGGTATTTTCACAATTAATTAGTTAATTAATAAAATATTTAATTAGTTAACAAATTAATATGTAAATTAAACTTGTGTTATTTCGATTTTAAAAAATATTAAGATTATTTCGGTTACTTTAATATGAAATATTATATGTGTTAACAAGTTTCAGGTTATTTCTATTTACTTAATTTTGTTTAAAATAAATAATTAGTTTGTGTTAGCTACATATACAATAATTTTGATAAGAAAAATTAGTTTGATTTTGTTAGTTATTTAATGGTTGTATGTGTTATTCTGATTTAAAAACTATCACTCATATGAAAAAAAATGTTATGATGAAGTAATAGTGATTTATGTAGTATAGGTTCACACGAATTAGTTATTATGTTATTTTGATTATTATGATAGGATTATTATGGTTCATGATTTTGTTAAATTATAATTATCTAAATTAGTATGTGTTATTTTGTTTATTATAGTTTTTTATGGATGATTTGTTATTGCTGATTTTTGCACTTATTAGTTATAGTTTTATTATGTAATAATAAAAATATTTAACATTCACGTATTGATGTCGGGAAAGTACTTTTTAACCCTACTACTCACGATTCTAGTCCTAACATCCTTATTCACACGGTGTGTCTGCGTTAATTTAGGGGGATAAATCGACAATAGATGTGCAACGTAAGTTGCATATGCCGATAGATGATCAACAGCTTTGTGGGCAGTCAGTGTAACGCCCTGGAATTTCCTAACTTTTCTCCTTTAGAATTTCCGAAAATATAATATAAATAAAATAGAAAATAATAATAAATAATCCTTACTTAAGTAGGAAAAACCAAAGTATTACCGCCACCGAGATAACAACTAAGGCTTTTTATATCAAAATATTACATCGGAAGTCTTTATTTAAAAACCAGATAAAAACTCAAAATAAAACTTAAAATAATCTCAGAAGCAAACCAAAGTCAAAACCCAAAAGTGAAAACCAAAGTAAATCTTTATTACACTTCAGAACCGTTTTAACAACCCTTCAAAACCAAACTAAACTTAAACTTCGAAAACCAATAGTAAACACTAATAATGAATTAATGGCAAGTCCACAAAACCAAGAAAACTACAATGTAAGCACTCATCACTCAATCCCAGCATGATTGACTGTGTCCACCTGTACCTGTAGCTTTCTCTTTATTTTAGACAACTACTCGCCATCAAAATGGGTCGTCGTAGGGCCAAGTCAAAAACAAAGCCATGCACACAAACACACACAAAGTACATAAACACTAAAGACTTTGCAAAGCATGATTAACTTGATAATAAAAGAAATGAATGACACACATACTTCTTACCATTGGTATCTCTACATACCTGTGCATAGACTCAACTTATAGAATTATTTATTATATTTAAACTTTGGATTTCGCGTCGAACGGGTTTCCTTTCCTTAACAATCGCCCTATTGTGCACCAACTTGGGAGCAACTCCAAGAAGGTATTACCTATGTCACATATAGTGATGCAATTCCAGCGCATTTAAAAATATAAAAGAATACAACGTCTTGTACCCGAATTAGAAGTCATAGTGTAATACCCCACATTTTCAAGTATTCTAAGAAAGTATTTTTGTACTTTTTCGTATAATTTTAATATTTTTATTGGAAAAAAATAAATATGTTCAATAAGAATATTAAATAAAAAAGAAATTAATAATAATAAAATAGATAATAAGTTTTGGTTGAAAGTAATTATTTGTCTTCTTAAATAATATTTTTATGTTTAAAAATATTTTAAAAGACTTCTAAAAATAGAACTTTCAAACGTTTCCTAATTTATTTTGAAGCAAGGGCCTAAAGGTAATTTCCACTTGTTAGAATTAGTATGGGCTTTTCCAAATCCTATTTTGGGGCCTATAAATACCCCTTAAAACCCAAAATTTCAGATTTTCTTGCTCATAATAGTCATTAGGATTTCAAAATTTTGGAGTGAAAAAAAAGGGGGCTTGTGATTTCCGGAAAAAAAAAAAGAAGAAAAAAAACAACAGTTGTGCAGTTCGGAAAAAAATAATTTTGGGGGTTGCCTTGGGATCCGTGCCAGCCGGACCCGCCTCTGTCGCCGCCCTCGCCACCGCAGCACCACCGCCGGCCACTGCAGCAGCCACCGCCGGACTCCTCCCTTATTTTGGCTTTTTCCGAAAATCTTTATGAAAAAAAATTACTTCTTTCTTTTTTGATTCAATGTTGCAAATTCATGTTCATACTTATGTTTAATCATGTTTTTATGAGTTTTGATTATGTTTTAATAGAGTATGATTTGTTTTAAGGCATGAATTAAAATTGTTGTTCCTGAAAATTGTTGTTCATGAAATTTTAAATTAGGGTTTATAAATTATGCAAGTAATGAGTTTTCAGGAGTTTTATGATTTAAACTTCAATATTATGATCATGAATTATTGTTGTGTGAATTTATGATGATTTTATGAAGTTTAGATTGATTTTTAAAGGCTTTGAAAATAAAATAAATGATGTCCAAAATTTATAATCATGAAATTCAATTGAATAAATATGTTGATCATGTTTTGGTTTATGAAAAATTGTTCTAAAGTATAGATTGGTTTCATAATTATGTTAGTTGATTGTAGAAGAGTTTTATATATCATGAAATTTTGATGTTTTTATAAGTTTTTCATGACTTTAAAGTTAATAAATAAATCTGAAATTTTAATAAAAACAAGCTAAAGTAAGTTTTAAGTGTTCCTATTATGCTAGTATGATCACATATGAATTCTATGATGTTACATATAATTTTTAGTATGTTATATGAAGTTGTTTAACACGCTGTCCATAATTTATAAAGTGGTTAATTAGGCTTTTAAAGTATGTAATTAGCATAAATTGATCATATAAATTAAGTAATACATAGTATGGTTGATTTATGTTGTTTTTGAAGCTTTTCAAGGAGTTTTAGTAATTTTATGTTGCTGTCCACTCTTCTAAAGTGGCATAAAAAAATTATGCTAAGGTTTTGTAAAACATAAATAAGTCCCGAAAACTAAGTAGTGTTGCAATAGAAAAGTTAAAGTATAGTATGGAATCGAATAGAGACCATATAAGGAAGTTTTGGACAAAGTTTCCAATATAGAAGTTAGTTATAATTGTTGTAGAATTTAGTCGACAAGGTTTTAATTTAATTTCGGTTTTTTCCTATGTAGGAGACTTCGAACTAGTCCACTTCTAGAAGTTGTGGCGGAGCACAGTTACTTTACAAGGTACGTAAGTACTAAAGACAAACACAGAAGTTAAAATGCATGCTTGAACAATTCTTGATTACATGAAATCTTGTATGCTTGTTTTGAATCATGAATTTATGTGCATGACAAGTTTATTAGAAGCATGTTCTTAAAGTATGATGGCATTCCATGTTAAATAGAAAGTTAAAATTTTTATAAGCTTGAATTGGAATGTTACGATTAGTTTAATTTGGCCAATAGTTTATTGATCAAGGAAGGAAGTTATTTTTAAGTTGGTTGTTACTTAATCAACAAGAAAGGTAGCTGTGAATTTTTATTCACATAATTAAAAGAAGTTATGAGCAATTATTTTAGACATGTTGCCACTCACAGTTTAATGTGTGGTCAAGAAGAAAGTAAAGAATTAGCCACTCACAGTTAATGTGTGGTACAGGAAGTTAGGTTTAATTAAAGGACACACAAAAGATTAATTTTGAATCACCTTAAGTTGAAGATAAATAAATTGGCTTACTTGATTTGATGCATGTCTTTATGTGATGTTGCATGAGAGTCATAACCTTAGCTTGTTAAACCTGTTGAATCACGTAAAGTGTAAGAGGACTTGCATCAAAACTCTTGGAACGTATATACCTTGAGTATGAACAATGGAGGGAGGCGTATGGAATAGTGATCTATGACTTCTAATTGGAGTACAAGACATTGTACTCTTTTCTATTTTTAATGCATGCACTAGATATCCGTCACTTTATGTGACATAGTAATACCTTCTTGGTGTTGCTCCCAAGTTGGTGCCCAATAGGGCGATGATTTTTAAGGAGGAAACCCGTTCGATGCATGATCCATAATTTTAAATAAAATAATTAAATTAATTGAGTCCATGTATAGGTAAAAGGTTGTCAGAGGTAAGTTGAGTGCATGTTTTATTTCTTATTGTTGTTGCATAGTCTTTAGTAGTTACGTACTCAGCTTCGCTGACTGTTTGTTTTGTGTGCATGGCTTTGTCTTGGACTTGGCCCTACGATGACCCACATGTGGTGAGTAGTTGTCTAGAAAAAGAAAAGCTGCAGGTACAGGTGGGCATAAATCATTTCATAATGGGCTGGAGTGAGAGCGCTTGCTGTGTTTTTGTAACTTTACTTTATTTTAATTACTTATGAAGACTAACAGTTATTTGGATGTTTGGATTCCTAAAGACTATTAGTTTTGGTTTGGTTTTTTAAGGGCCATTAATATGGTTCCAAAGTGTAATAAGTTTAAAGTTGATTTTTAATTTGAGATTGTTTTGAAGTTTAGTTTTAAATTGTTTTGGTTTTAAGTTTTCCGCTGTAGTACTTTGATAAATGCCTTAGCCGTTATCACGATGGCGGTAATACTTCGTTTTTCCATATTTAGAATTTTTAATAAATATAATCCTTAATAATTTTATATGTTTTCCGGAAAAATGAGATGTAGAAAGTTAGGAAATTCTAGAGTGTTACAACAACATTGAAATTAAGCCTAACCTGGTTATGCGCCTTATTTGAAAAAGAATTATGGTGGTTAAGAACTTACAAAGCTCATTTTCCCCTTTGTATTAGATGTTTGAAAAAAGGATGCAAAGGTAGATTCATGCAAGCAAGAAAATTACCACTCAATCTAACTAAATTTGTATAAAGCAAAATTAGACTGTTGTCGAAAAGAGTATGGGGGAGATAGAATACGTGAGTGTTAGGGAAAAAAAAAAGTGTACCCATGAAGTATTAGCTATAGATTTATCTAGGCATTCTCTAATTCCATGCCTTAATTGCCCCAACAACTATTTTAGATAAAAATTGGACCCTAGAACTTGAGGTCCACCTGATCAACCCTATCTATACAATAGGTAACATCCCTACCTACATGGGCACTCACCTTAATCCCACCCAATTCTTCAAATTGCTCCATAACCTCATAATTAATAATCAATAATCACCAATCACCAATCCAGGATTAGAAAAAAGAGGACTTTTGTCGAAAATGATAAATACTAGTTATTTATCAAAAATGTTATTCATTGTTTGTGTTCATTTTTTTTATATCTCAAAGTTCATCTAACACTCTTAAAAATATAAACTTTAAATAATAAATAAGAGCTTTTATGGTAATTGGTAAATGGACAAAGCTTTACACAATTACAACTTTATTATCTGTATATATATAATAAATGAACAAATTTAAGTAATATGCTCCCTCCATTTTACAATGTTAAGCAAAATATTAAAGTTCGCGGTTGTTATAATATGGGTACCACGTACAACATTTTTAATTTTCACTTCACCCTGCAATTCTTTCTTACATGTCCATTAGTGCCAGTAACTATCTGCATTTTCCCCACCTTTATAAATGCCTGGGAAAATACATCAAAGAAGTGATTCATATTAGAACTAAATGATGTAACAATTGCGTCGGTTGTTCCTCCTTTTCCGGTATATAGCTCTTGGTCATTATCGAGAAGACCTCTTTTATGAATGAGATTGGTATAGTATGCATTGTCAAACACAAACGGAGTTGTAGCATCAATTGGCGCACTGGTATTGTCTCCACCTTCTAGAGGACAATTTACTTGCAATGCCTTTGCGTATTTCGGATCAATGTCAACCATTTCATGGATACGTTTCTTGTAGAATATGCACGTTGCCTTGCCCACTGTGTGACCACCTATTTATACATATATTAGAAAGATTAAGAGCATTAGTAAATATAAGTTACGTACTTCCTCCATCCCCCCTTTGCTCTAATTCTTTGTGCAGTACAACTTTTGGGTGTTATTATTACAATGACATTCATGTACATATGAGAAGCATAATAAAATATATATTATCCGCTTATGAAATTGAGTTGTTTGGATTGTATCAAAATGATCACACCTAAGAAATAATTATTGGTGGGTTACTTTTGAATTTTGGACCCATATAATCTAATTTAAGTACTATACTATTACTTGATAATAGTAAAGAAACAAGTTTTACCATGTAAAGCAACATATTCCTCCTTGGTGAACCCTAACTTGTTAAAGGCTGCAATCTTTGTATTCAAATCTGCAGTTAGGACTCCCATTAAGCCATCAATTTTGAAAGTTAATGCTTGATCCGAATCTCTTCTACCTAATGGCACACGCCATTTTGGTCCATCATACTGTAAAAAGTGGAATTTGTTTGTCAATATGTATTTGATATATATATATATATATATATATATGTAGTTTGTGCGTGTGTGTGTCATATTATTTTGATCCACCAAACTATAGAAAAAGGAATTTGTGCATTATTATATATTTGATATGTTTGTGTAGAATAGCCTCATATCCATGCGAGGCGTGAGTTGACCTTTTAGTTTTATTACGATAATTAAAGAAATAAAACAAATATAGTATTATTTATCAATCGAGAAAGTGAATAATAATTAACACGATAAAACAATGATGTAAAAAATTATTAAAATTAAAGATAAATGGTCAACTAATTAAAGATTCTAATTAAGTGTAATTGATTGAACTAATTATATAACATATTAAAACACTTTTTTGTCAACAAAAGTATCTCATGTGGTGTTTGCCAATAAAGGTGTAACATTTAACATCTTATAAGCTTCTTATCCACAAGGTTATCATCTCAAATAAAAAATACAAATAAAAAGTAGTTACTAGAAATCGAACACATGACATTCAATTTAAAAAATATTTCCAAGAATTTTGAAGGGATTTTGATGATCTTACCATAGCAATAGAATCTCGTGCAACAACTGCTATGACATCGGCACAAGACACAACTCCTGGACATTCTTGTTCTAGTTGAGCTTTGATCTCATCAATGATTCCAAATCCAACTTCAAATTTAGTGAACAAACTTGCTCGTGCATTTCGTTTGAGCAGGACCATAGTTTCATTCAGCAATACCGAACCATCACATCCCTATTAAATCCACAAAATTATTTAATAGAAAAACATTGAAAGCTGTTTTTACAATAGAAAATGTATGTAGCTATCTATTTTTTTAAGATAATTATAAATGGGGATGACTCCTTTAATCAACATGATTTGTGTAAGAATCAAATCAAAATGAGAAACTTGTAAATAAATCAACAGTACAGTAATTTGCAATTCATTTTATGGTACAAACGTGTTGATATATTATATTATTAAATTTGCCATGTGATTTGCTTCTTGATTAACTAGAAGTTTCTCAAAAGAAAATAAAAAAATGAACTTCTGTTCAATTAACGTGTTATCTTATAGCATGGGTTTTTAATCATCTTTATAGCAACGTAACAACAATAATTTTACTCATATTACTTACACCAAAAAAGCAATCCATGACATGAATTTGTAATAATGTCGCTCCAAAGTAAGGTTTCTTGGTTATCACAGACCTAACTTTGTTTTCAATAATTGATAGAGCTTGAGGGCATGATGTTTTATAGAAGTCATCTGATAATTGAGCACACGTTGTGCCAAGAACTATAAAAAACAAGAACCATTCTAAAATTCTTGCATTATTATTTATGTTAAAAGAGGAAGCCATGGAGGAAGCAAATTATTGAAAAAAAAAAAAAAAACTATATATGTTACAAAGTAATGAGGCTAGGCATAAGTTGCCCTTACAATTAAAAAAATATAAAATAAAAGGTTATAGAATACAATTATATATATAACCTTATAAATCATTGAAAGTTTGAACTTATCTGGACAAATATACATATTCATTTGAAGTGATTTGTATATTATTAGTAAATTGAACAATGCAAGACTACTTTATTTAGCAGTATGCAAAACTAAACAATTCAAGTTTAGTGATAATTTTGCATCATCCATTTTTTTTAATCTTTTTTTATTCATTATACGTGACCATTATTTATTATTATTATTGAACGAGCTTTTAGGTGCTTTAATTTTCCAAGTGCAAAAATAGGTACTAAATGTCACCTTTCCTTTTCTCAACAAAAACTCTTTACTGAATTATTCTCCTTATTCTATGCATCAAGAGGATTGAAAGATTATTATTGACAGGTAAAAGAGTCATGACTTAAACATATAATAATATTCCAACTTTCCCTATCTCTTCACCACGATAGAGACAAATGTGTGAGAGACCGATTTGAGTTTAGAGTTAATAAAAGTTCAAACTAAGTGATTGATTCTAGATGCTTGTTCTAACAGGAAATGCTCCGATTTTATTTTGCATCAAATGAATATTCACTTATTTTATTTGGGGGCAAGAAAGCTCTTTGAAAAAGGGTGGTTCAATTCAATGTTGTCTAGGAAAGAATTTGAACACAGGTGTGATTTTTAAGTAAATGAATGGATAATCTTGGTTCTATTGAAAATATCAGTAAAAAGGATGATACGAGTCTAACTTATACAGGAGAAAGCATTAATAGTTGGAGAATTAGTTACTCCCTCCGTTTTTTTTTTTACTTGCTACATATACCCGAAATGGCAGTATCTATTTACTTGATACATACCTCTTTTGGACTGTGGGGCCCACCATACATTTACCATATTACCCTCATTTTATTTATGAAATCAGCATTTTGTTACCCTTAATTATCCCCACCTAACCCTAATCAACCACACAAACCCTTCCCTCCCGAATTAAACCTAACTTTATCCTCTCTCTCTTCTGCCTCTTTTCTGACTCCTACCATTGTACTTCTCTCTTTTTTTTTTCTCCCACTCGAATGTTCTTGTTTAGATCTTGCAAAGTATAGTTGTAAATAAATTTCAACAACAACATTTTAATAATCTCCATCATTTTCTCTACATTTTGATACCAATATCTTGCTATTTTGCGTTCATTTAATTTCTCCATTTTTTTGCTTCACTCCTCTTCTCATGGATCCCAACAATCCATGGAGTTGTGATTCTTGTACACAGTCGCCGGAATATTCCTCTTATGAGGAAACTCCGGTTAGTGAAAGTGAGTTGCAAGATCTTTGGGATCGTTTGAAGAGGTGGCACGAAGGTGGTGATTCACTTAAAAACCGCCATTCCAATGAAAACCCTACTGCTTGTTGCCCTGAAAATTGGTACACCCAACAAAATAGCACCGGATCTTCGACTTCCGGGTCAACTTTATCTCCAAACACCCCTAAAAATAATCCACCATGGTCTAAAAAGGGTTAATTAGTTGTGTTTGATACTCCAGAACGCCCTGGATATGTCGAACCTATTCTTACTTCTAATTCATTGAAACGAGCTGCTAGACGAAGGCTCTGTTGTGTGCCTAAGCAACCCAAATTACCACCTTTGTTACTATCAAACGATAGTTGGTCTGATTATGATTTCGAACCCTCTGATAATACCAAGCAGTTGTTGTTGTTTCACCCACATTTGTCATCCAAAAAACCTTCCTCTTCTGAACTTCAATAATTGCTTATTTAATGATTTTGATAGTGATTCAGTTGTGTGTTTATGTTTATGATTGCCATTCTAATTCTGAGTGTGATTATGATTGTGGTTGTTATTCTGATTCTGGTTGTGATTATGACTCTACTTTTGGTTGTGATTTTGATGTGATTATCATTGTCACTGTGATTGTGCCTATGGTTGTGATTTTGATTGCGATTTATTGCTTGATATTCTGATTATAATTGTGATTCTGATTCTGATGTTAATTGTAATTGTGATTGTCATTGTGATTATAATGTTCATTGAATTTCATATTCTGAATGTGACTGTTGTTATGATTCTGATGATGATTATACTCGTGATTTTGCATATGTGCTTATGTTCTGTGATTATGGTTGTGAAAGTAATTGGTTTAGTAATTGCTCTATGTTCTACTGTCATTGTGATTATGATTCTGATTGTGGTCTGCTCTCTTGTACATATACTCTGTTATGGTAATATGGTGAGGTTTGTGTTTAGTGTTCTCATTTTGTATGGAGTAATGAAATTGATGAGTGGGGGTTTGGGTTAGTAGTTGATTACCATGCAGAAGACAAGTTATTACGCGAAGCTATATATGCAGAGGCATGCTTATACTTGTAAATCCATTCCAAATGCATTCAATAGTCACTCCAACTTTACATAGTTGTTGATGAGACATTGGATGTTAGGCTACAAGGGTGAATAACCTTGTATTTGTTGAGCCACCATCAGCAACAACACTTGATGGTGAGGTAGGCAGCGACAAATTTGTTGTTGCCCCCATTAACAAGTGCTGTTGTTGGTCAGGAGGCACTCAATACTTGGTTATTGCCTCTTTCAAAGCTCGATGATGACAATTTCCTGAGAGCAAATTTTTACAAAATATTCATTCTTCTTACAAAAGTCTTTCTCCACCATTACTACGTACACATATTGCCTTACATGTTCATTACTTACAAAATGGGGACACTATGTATTCAATCCTTACTTGTTACTTACTTAATAATTACATCATGTATATTAATGCATTTAGGCTACATAACTACAAAAGGTAGCCTAAAAATCTCATGTCATTCATATTTAACAATTTGGTGACTTTAATTTCATTACACCTACTGCTAATTGACCATACTAACAAAAATTTACCTGTCACTTGGTCTTTGTTGCATGCATTCTTGTTGTTGCTTATGCTTCCCCTTCATCATTACTAATGCCTACATCACTATCTGTGTCATTGTCTTCATCTTGTTGCTCTTGTATATACTCATCCACTGTACCATGTTGTAGCCACCACACACTCTAGTTCATTAACTCTTTGTCTAATGATAGCCTGACAGGTAGTTCACCTTTCTTTTCTAATGTTTCTTTGTTCATATGCTCTTGTTTGTAGCCGTTGTTTCCCTTGCACTTGAGTATTTGAATCATGCAACTTTGTAAACTTAGGAAAATGTAGTTCAGTCTAATTGGACCGTAGTTGTTGTATGCTTCCTCCACAGCTTCAATTAGCTTGTCTTCATCCTTATAACTCATTTTCTCCTTAATGGACTGAATTGCTCTAAAAAACCTGATAAGTTGATATTTGATATGTATTTTACCCCCGATCCCGATTGATTTTTAGCTCTAATACGGCTCTTTTGAGCCATTTCTACTAACTTTTGCTATTTCGAGTATTTGTTGTGCTTTTTAATAGAATTTACAGGAATCGATAATTTATCGTTGTTTTCCGAGCCTTTTGAAGCACTTGAAGAAGTTAGTGAAGACTTGAAGTCATTTGGGAAGCTTAACTGAAGATTAGAAGTGCTAAAACGGAGAATTAAAAAAGTAATTAAGGAAGAACAAGCAAAAACCGAAGAGCGAAGCCAGGCAAGCTACCCTCCCGGACCGAGGCTGTGCGCCAGGGTGAGGGCTGCACGCCCGGACCCCTCCGGGCGGGTGGCTCTGAGGAAGATTTCAACGTGTTTTTCAACATAATTAGGCTTAGTATTTAATATTTTAAACTCCTAATGGGTCATGGACGCCTCTTTTACTTTAGAACCCTAGTTTTACTTTAAAATCCTCTCAAAGTGTAGAATTCTTATCAATCTTTCAATCAATAATATTCAGGTTCTATTTCAATCTCAATTCTTGTTCTTAATTAATGTTTATTATTATTTTCAATTTATGTTCTTAGTTTTAACAGTTTTATGTTTAGATTTAATTTCTTGATTATTGTTGGTTTGTTTAACTTAATCATGTTTAGGATTTTAATTGCTTTTATTGATTTAGTTTTTGTTCTTTCAATTATGAGTGAGTAGTTCCTTTTCTAGGACTAGGGGATCCATGGATTAATTGGTGATGTTTTGCTCATAAATATTAGTTTAACTATTAATGTGCTTGAATTCCTATTGTCAATTGTTATTGCTTTCAATTAAATACTGGCCAAGTTTAGTTGTTAGTTTGATATTGTTGAAATCGATGCCGAGAGGTAAGATTACCACAATTAGATCATAAGGACAATAGGCAAAACGAGTCTAAGTGAGCGAGAGCCATTAGAGGAGTCTTGAAGGGGGCTAGATTCGAGAGAATTAGTGGACCTTAATTCAAGGAAATCGATAATCTAATTAATTATTTGTGTGCAATTCGTTGGTTAAACTGTGGGGAACCGATGTCCTAGGTTTAGTCATTTATTTCATTCCTTAATCAATTTAGCTCTAATTCTAGTTAATTTCTTGATCACAATTGTCACTCAAAGGCCCTTTGCACAGTCTAGACTTTTTAGAACTAATAGGTTTAATTGCTTCCCTGTGGATTCGATCCCTACTTCCCTAGCTATATTAGTTAGAGTGGTTAGGTTTATTTTTGATAGGTGTGCGATAGCCTCATCAAATTTTGGTGCCGTTGCTGGGGAGGCAATTTTTAATTCTATTAGTCGGGTTTATACTGTTTTCTTTTTATTTTCCTTAGTCTCAAAGAACTTTTTGGTTCTTTGAGGCAGTTTCTCATTATTGCTCGGAGTTGCATATTGTGCAGGTTTATAGGTTTATGCAAACCGACCACGAGCCTGAAATTTTCATTTTCTTTGAGCCCGAGCAAGTATTTTTGAAGCGGTTGAGACGTAGTAGACGCCGAATATTTCTTCCTCTCCGTGGAGGAAACTGTTTCTGATTTGTGTTAGTTTTTCGAGTTCACCTTCAACCCGTTGTTTGAAGGGTATTTAGAGGTCGAAATGGTTGCCGAAGGAGAAGGACAGGGTAGAGAACCACCACCTCCACCACCGCCACCTGCGGCCCGTTCATTGAGAGACTATTCCTTGCCTAGTACGGAGTCTATGGCTGGAGGTTACTCAGTACCCGATACCGATGCTGCTAATTTTGAACTGAAACCGACCCTTGTGAATATGGTTGAACAAAATCAGATTTCAGGGACATTGAAGGAGAATCTGAATTTACATTTGCAGAATTTTCTTCAATATTGTGATACTATCAAGCAAATGAACGTCTCTATGGCTACAATTACTTGTTGGGAAGACTTGCCTCTTGCTTTTCAGAGGAAGTACTATCCACCACAGAGAACTGCTTTATTGAGGAGTCAAATTACTAATTTCAATCTTGAAACAGATGAGTCACTTTATGATGCTTGGGAACGGTTCAAGGAGTTATTGAGAATGTGTCCTCATCATGGGCTTGAGAAGTGGTTTTTGGTTCAGTCATTCTACAATGGTTTGGGTAATGAGAGTAGAGCTTTGTTAGATTCTGCTGCTAATGGTCGATTCATGAACTAGGAGGTCAATGCTGCATATGAACTGATTGATGAAATTTCTACTCATAATTCACAGTTTGGTAACCTTAGAGGGCATTCCAAGAAGGGTGGAAAACATGTAGTTGATGATAAGTATGAGAGTTTATCTGCACAGATTAATGCCATAAGTCAAAAGCTTGATAAGATTGGTACTACAGCCCCTCCACCATCACCTGTAGCTGCACTTTCGGGATGCACTGACCCTTTCTGTGATTCCTGTGGTTCATTCGGTCATAGTTCCCATTCATGTACCAGTTCAGTGGAGCAAGTGTGTGCTTTTCAAGCCTACTAGAACAACCCATTTTCCAATACATATAATCCAAGCTGGAAGGTTCACCCATACTTTTCCTACAAGAACAATAGCAATGTACAGAATCCTCAGCAAGCTATATCATCTCAGCAGGCACTACAGCATATGCAGAGATATGTACCACCACACCCACTAGATTTCAGCAGGCCACCACTATCAGCACCACCATTGCCAGTTCAACCTAGTGGTGAAATTTCAGAGCTGAGAAATATGATGTTGCAGATGCAGAAAAATATGGAGGCAATGCAGGCTCACAACAAGCACCTGGAGACTCAGATAGCTCAGATTGCACAATCAACTGCTCAAAGGCAATCAGGTTACCTTCCATCACAACCTACATCTCCAGTATCACAGGCATCACAGAATCCCCAAAGGGACCATGTCAATGCCATTACTTTGAGGAGTGGAACTGCTTATGAGGGCCCGAAAATGCCTACTAATGATGTTAATTCTGATGTTGCAGGTGGAGCTAAGAAGACCAGTGATGTGGTGATTGAAGATTTAGAGACAGTTCCAGTTAAGATAACTGAAGCACCTAAGGAGAAGGTAGATGACACATCGATTGATACAATCCCGAGGCCACAGGTTAGGTTGCCCTTTCCGAACAGGGTGACCAGGAGTAAGAATGATAATCATTTCAGTAAATTTTTAGATATTGTGAAGAATTTGCAGGTTACTGTTCCATTTACTGATTTGATAACTCAAATTCCTACTTACACTAAATTTTTGAAAGATATTTTGAGCAGGAAACGTGAGTTGAATGTGGTGGAGACCGTAACACTTACAGAGGAGTGCAGCGCCATATTGCAAAACAAGTCACCACCTAAGCTGAAAGACCCGGAAAGCTTTTCTATTCCTTGTAACATTGGCCCACTGTTTATTGATAAAGCCTTATGTGATTTAGGGGCCAGTGTTAGTGTCATGCCTTTGTCTATTTGCAAAAGGCTTGATATGGGTGCTTTGAAGGTCACTAACATTACTTTGCAGATGGCAGATAGGACAGTGAAGTACCCTAAAGGTATTTTAGAGGATGTCCCGGTGAGAGTCGGGAAATTCTTTATTCCTGTTGATTTTGTTGTGTTAGATATGGATGAGGATGCTCATATTCCAATTATACTTGGTAGACCATTCTTACACACTGCAGGTGCTGTTATTGATGTCAAAAATGGTAATTTGACTCTTTCTGTAGGAGATGACAAGGTTACCTTCAACCTTGATAGTGCATTGAAAAGTACTATGATAGAACAATCATGTCATGCAATTTGTACTCTTAATGAAATTGTTCTTAATGACTTGCCTCGGTCCCCTAAAAAGGATCTTCTGGAGGCCTCTGTGTGTTTGGATTCTATTGCAGGTGATGAAGATAGTGTTAATAACAAGCTATGTTGAACAGGCTATCGCACACCTATCAAAAGTAAACCAAACGACACTAACTAATGTAGCTAGGGTAGTAAGGATCGAATCCTCAGGGAAGCAGTTAAACTCTATTAGTTCTAAAAAGCTTAAACTGTGTAAAGAGCCTTGGTCGAGAAGTATTGACTAGCTAACTGACTATTGACTAATTACTAACTAATTACTGGAAATGACGAAGAATTAAACCAATAAACTAAGCCTAGGGTCATTCGGGTCACCAAGAACAACTAATGGATTCACTAACAAAGATCGTTCAATCTCACAACTATCGTCAAATTAGGGCTCACTAATTCTCTCGAATCTAGACTCCCTCGAAACTCATCTAGCGGCTCTCGCTCATGCCTAGACTAATTCCGCCTATTATTCAGTGGTCTTATTGTGGTATTTTTACCTCTCGGCATCAAATTCAACAATTACCAAAATTACAACTAAATCTGCGCACAATTCAATTGTAAACAAAGAAACCAATAATAGGAAATTGACTACTAATTATGGGATTGAAACAACCTAATTTAATTAGTCCATTGATTGATCAAGGTTTCCCTAACCCTAGAAATTAGACTACTCACTCATAATTATGAAAATTAAAACAAGAATAGTTGTAAAAACCCTAACTGAATTCATGAAGTAATGAACAATTAAACTAATTAACATAAACAAATAACTAAATTAATTAAACTAAAAAGACTAAAAAGCATAAATAAACTAAAATAAAGAACAAAAACAGAAGAATTACCAAATTGAAGAACGAATCGAAGACTTGAATTGAATTAAAAATCAAAGTTATGAACAAACCCTAATTTCCCCTAATTTAATTTGAGAGAAAAAGTGCTTAATTCTATATCCTAAGAGAGTAATTCTCAAATATGAAAAGCATAAGTTGTTTTTCCTAGAAAACCGTGCCTAATGTACCCAAGTTGGGCTTACAAAGCCTAAGTACGAAGAAAATAGAAGAAAAACAAAAAGTCGGGGAAAATCGTCTGATGCGGGCGCATAGGAGATTTATGCGCCCGCATCAACCTCCCAGAATGCCTTCTAAGTCTGCAAAATTCATTAAATGCGCCCGCATGTCATATTTGTGCGCCCGCATCACTACCTCAGAAGCTATTTTCTTTTCTTTTCTTCTTATTTTTTCATGAGTTCTTTAAGACTTGTTTTCATACTTCTTGACACACATTTCCATGCATCTTCATTCTTATCCCGTCTAAGCTTTCCGGCTTCGTTCTGAGCCTCGGTTTTCGTGCCTGAAATTACAAAACATACCAAAACCGAGCATAACAACCGTGGATGATAAAAATCAACTAAAAAGCTCTAAAATTGCCGGAAATTAATCAAACTTGACGAGACACTTCAAATTAGCTAAAGAACATCAAATGTGCTAAAATAGAGCCAGATTAACAACTTCTAGGCATAAAATTAACTCGAAACAAGGGGAAAAACACTGATAAAAACCGCAACTATCAAATTCCCCCAAGCCAAGCCTTTGCTGTCGAGCAAAGATAACGAAATGACTTTCACCCCATAAAAACATATACATCACAACTCAAGGATCCTTCCGGTTTACTAAGATCAAAGCAAGTCAAATGCTACACATTCCTAAACAAAAGTCAAGCAAAGCCAACCAGCTAGTTTAATGAATCGATGACTAGAATAGCTCACGAGTTGTCACCCCACTCAATTGAGCATCTAATAAGTAGCTCACCCTCACCACTCAACCATAAGAAAATGAAATGCATATGCAATAGTGTTTTAAATGCAAGTTTTAAGGAGCCCAAATCCGCACCTCACACCTCATGCAAGTGTTTAAGGGTATACACTCAATCCTAAAGTCGACTCGAAATGCAATTAATACTCTACGACCTTGCCAAAAGACTCTTCCACAATCAACCAAAGTATGCACATGAAGATCAAAGAGGACTTTATAAGCTTGTAACGTAAGGCTAGGGTGAAGGGTAGGATAAATTTGGGATAATGTGGCTGAAAATGCGGGGTATACGCATATAAAACATCGGAGACTCACCAACACATCATACAATAACATCAATGTCTCCCATCATCCAATTCCAACCGAATCAAACCAAACTTTTCAATTTTCATTCACTTCACACCTTTATTTTCATTCAAATCACAAATATAAACCGAATTCAAGCTTTTCATTCATCTACTTCAATTTCAACTCGTTTTTCTCCTTTTTTTCATTTTTTTCTTTCTTTTTAAATTTCTCTTTTTTTTTTCATTTTAGTTTCACGACTCTTAATAGTTGGCCATTAAGACCAAACTATCACACGTACATAACCGGACTCCAAATCACATTTAGAAACCAACATATTGTGTTTTAAANGCATTTAGAAAACAACATATTGTGTTTTAAAACACAATTCCAGTCATTGGTACGCAGAGCCTTAATGTGAAACTTATAGAACCTCCTGCACATCAAAATTTTTCAATTTCACCTAATCCTCCAAATACACCATCACAACAATCAACAACCATAACAAACCACAACATGACTCCCCCAAGCCAAGCTTGGGCATACAATATGTTATCAAATACCAAGGCCAAAAAGGGTTGTAATGTGGTTAATTTTGTGAGGGATATAGGCTTAAGAAAACACGGGATCAAGGGAAAAAAAAATGTTCAGCATGAAAATCCTAATGAATGTATCTGAAGGCTCTAAAATCAATTGAATGCCTCTTATCATGCGCAACATGCAACAAAACTTCAATTAAAAGTTACTAAAGTCCAAAAGCAAACTCAAGATCATAAATGCACCAGGAACTAAGCACACATGAAAAGAATACAATTTAATGTAGCCTATAAGATCAAAAGTGGCTCAAATCCTCCCGCTAACACAGTTCAAGTCCAAGACCCAAGCAAGGTTAGACAGAGTTGACAATTGCAAGGAAAGCTAGCAAATTTAAGACTAAGTCATGCCCGGCAAATCACATAAGTAAACTCATCCAAATACAAGAATCATGAAGTTTCAGAAAATTTAAGCAAATGGGTACATGAAAAGTCAAATCAACGAAAAACCGGGACGAGCAGCTAGCCAATCACAACAAGAATTCTCTTTGAACAGCTAACTACATTAAACTAGGAAAGCAGTACATTTTTTTGGTCACATGTAAACTCCCGGCCTTAAGGGACGGTACAAACCATGTAACGGTCCTACGAAAGCAGTAAACTACACTAGAAAGCAATAAAAATTATACTAAGAAAGCAAATAAAACATACCTCCCCCAAGCCGGACTCAGCAATGTCCTCAGTGCTGAAGGGAGTAAAGTAAGAGGGAAAAAAGATGGTAGAGGGGTTTAGGGGGTCATAGGGGTAGAGAATGACGTATATGGGTAACAGGAAGAAGTTGTGCAAGAAAAAGAAAGAGGCATGGGCGGTAAATGCCATTACATGTAGCATACACGGATTTAGATTTGACCACCTCACACTGTTTTGATCATATATAACAAAGTATAATTTGGATTAATCTGATTCCTGCTGCATTGGAAAGTAGACTTATAGAGCTTTCCAACGGTAGGTCATAAGTCTCGTGGAACGTCCTAGAGAAAAAGTTATGACCATTTCAAAATGACGTTCTTGCGCAGATGCGGGCGGGAAAAAAAATCTGGAATTCTGGAGGTCTGATGCGGGCGCATAAACTTCCCATGCGGCCGCATCAACCTCCGTCACTAAATATTCTGCACTTCTGGGGGTTAGATGCGGGCGCATAAAACCCCCATGCGTCCGCATCTACCCTGTTTTACCCCGAACACTTTATTTTCTTTTCTTTGACACTTAATAAATTTTCACTTTCTCTTTTTCACCCACCTTGACCTTGACTTAGACTTAGACCTCGGAATTCTACCGAAAACCCCTAGTTATTCAATTATACCTAAAAACACACAAAAACACACTAACACAAACTAACTAAAAATTACGAAAATAAACTAAAACACACAAAGAGTTAAAAAGGGATAGAAAGCTCGGGTTGCCTCCCGAGAAGCGCTTGTTTAGGATCATTAGCTTGACCATGCTACCTCAGAGCTCATGGAGGATCAAAGAGTGAACATGAACCACATTTAGTTAAATAATCAAAGCAATTATGAGTTATTGGTTGCTCAAATGCTTCACGTTCCTTGTTAAAAACCTCATCATTGAATTTTCGTATTCATGTACAAGCATGAGAAGATTGTTTTCGGGGTTTCCGACGTTTCTTGGACGGGATTTCCTTTTCTTTTGATCCTGACATGCTTGTATTAACACTTCTTCATCACCTGCAATAGAATCCCACACGCAGGGGCCAGAGATCCTTATTAGAGGATCGAGGCAAGCTATTAAGAACTTCATTAACAGTATATAATTGCATGACATGATTGTTCATATAGGATTTTTAAATGCACTATCAGGTTAGGGTAACCTTGTCATCACCTACAGAAAGAGTTAATTTCCATTCTTAACACAATAAAGCTCCTGCAGTATTAAGAAGGTCTACCAAGAATGATTGGGATATGAGCATCCTCATCCATATCTAACACAACAAAATCAACAGGAAATAAGATTTCCCGACCTCTCACGGGACATCCTCTAAAATACCTTTAGGGTATATCTGTCCGTCTGCCATCTGCAAGGTAATGTTAGTGACTTTCAAAGCACCCATATCAATTCTACAAATAGACAGTGGCATATACCTAACACTGGCCTCCTAAATCACTAAACGCTTGTCATATAACAGGGGACCAATGTTACAGGGAATAGAAAAACTTCCTGGGTCTTTTAGTTCGGTGGTGACTGTTTTGCAATATGGCACTGCCACTCCTCGTGAGTGCTACGGTCTCCACTACATTCAATTCGCGTTTCCTGCTCAAAATGTCTTTCAAAAACTTAGTGTAAGTGGGAATTGAGGATTAAATCGTAAATGGAACAGTAAACTTGCAGATCTTCTAACATAGCTAAAATTACTGAAATGGTTATCGTTCTTACTCCTGGTCACCCTGTTCGGGAAGGTAACCTAACCTGTGATTCGGTGGGATAGTATCAACCGGTGTTTCATCTGCCTTTTCCTTAGGTGTTTCAAACTCCTTGCTGGAACTGTATCTGAATCTGCAATCACCTACTCCGGTTTCTCAGCTCCACCTGAAACATCAGAATTAACATTATCAGTAGGCATTTTCGGACCTTCATAAGCAGCTCCACTCCTCAAGGTGATGGCATTGACATGGTCCCTTGGGGGATTCTGTGTGCCTGTGATGATGGGGGGGTGGGTGTGATGGAAGGTGGCCTGGTTGCCTTTGAGCAGTTGATTGCGCAATCTGAGCTATCTGAGTTTCCAAGTGCTTGTTATGAGCCTGCATCGCCTCCAATTTTTCTGCATTTGCAACATCTATTTCTTCAACTCCGAGATTTCTCCACTAGGTTGAGGTGGCATTGGCGGGTGCTGGTAGTGGTGGTCTGCTAAAACTGGTGGTGGGTGTGGTGGTACATATCTCTGCATCTGCTGGGGTGGCTGTGAGTTGGCATAGCTTGCTGAGGATTCTGTACATTGTGTTGTTCTTGTGGAAAAGTATGGGTGATCCTTCCAGCCCGGATTGTATGTATTAGAGTATGGATTGTTTTTATAGGCGTGAAAGCACATACTTGTCCACTGAACTAGTGCAAGACTGGGAATTATGACCGAAAGAACCACATGAATCACAGAAAGGATCAGTGCATCCCGAAAGTGCAGCTAGGGTGGTGGGGGAGCTGTAGTGCCGATCTTATCAAGCTTCAACTTATGGCATTTATCTGTGCGCTAAACTCTCATACTTATCATCAACTACCTGTTTCCCACCCTTTTTAGAATGCCCTCTAAGGTTACCAAACTGTGAATTATGAGTGGCAATTTCATCTATCAACTCATATGCCGCATTGACTTCCTGGTTCATAAACCGACCATTAGCAGCGAATTCGCAAGGCTCTACTCTCATTCCCAACCCATTGTGAATGATTGAACTAGGAACCATTTCTCAAGCCCATGATGAGGACACATTCTCAATAACTCCTTAAACCGTTCCCAAGCATCATATAATGACTCATCCTTGTCTCCTGATTGAAGTTAGTGATTTGGCTTCTCACATAAGGCAGTTCTCTGTGGTGGGTAGTATTTCCTCTGAAAAGCGAGAGCTAAATCCTCCCACAATTAATGGTGGCCATATTGAGGTCATTCACCAGGTTCTAGCCTTGTCTTTTAATTGAAAAAGAAACATTCGCCTTTAATGTAGTCTTAGAGACATTCATTGCTTGATAGTACAATATTGAGGAAATTCTGTAAGTGTAAGTTCGGATCTTCCTTCAATGTCCCTGAAAACTGATTTCGTTCAACATGTTCACAAAGAGCCGGTTTCAGTTCAAAGTTAGCAGCATCGGTATCAGGTACTGAATAACTCCAGCCATAGACTCCGTACTAGGCAAGGAATAGTCTCCAATGAACGGGCCGCAGGTGGCGGTGGTGGTGGAGGCTGGTGGTCTCTCTTTGTCTTCTCTCGGCAGCCAATTCAACTTCTAAATACCCTTCAAACAGCGGATTGAAGGTGAACTCGAAAAACTGAGACAATCAGAAAACAGTTTCCTCCACAGATCGGGGAAGAAAAATTCTGCGTCTACACGTCTCAACCGTTTCAGAAACACTCGTCGGGCTCAGGGAAATGTAAGTATCAGGCTCGGTGTCGTTTTGCATAAACCTATGAACCTGACACAATATAAACTCGAGCAAAGATGAGAAAATGCCCCAAAGAACTGAATAGTTCTTGAGACTAAGAAAAATAAAAATAAGACAGTAAAAACCCCGACTAATAGAATTAAAAATTGCCTCCCCGCAACGGCGCCAAAATTGAACGGCTATCGCACACCTATCAAAAGTAAACCAAACGACACTAACTAATGTAGCTAGGGTAGTAAGGATCGAACCTCAGGGAAGCAGTTAAACTCTATTAGTTCTAAAAAGCTTAAACTGGAAAGAGCCTTGGTCCGAGAAGTATTGACTAGCAACTGACTATTGTACTATATTACTAATTACTGGAAATGACGAAGAATTTAATAATAAACTAAGCCTAGGGTCATTCGGGTCACAAAGAACAATAATGGATTCACTACAAAGACCGTTCAATCTCACAACTATCGTCAAATTAGGGCTCACTAATTCTCTCGAATCTAGACTCCCTCGAAACTCATCTAGCGGCTCTCGCTCATGCCTAGACTAATTCCGCCTATTATTCAGTGGTCTTATTGTGGTATTTTTACCTCTCGGCATCAAATTCAACAATTACCAGAATTACAACTAAATCTGCGCACAATTCAATTGTAAACAAAGAAACCAATAATAGGAAATTGACTACTAATTATGGGATTGAAACAACCTAATTTAATTAGTCCATTGATTGATCAAGGTTTCCCTAACCCTAGAAATTAGACTACTCACTCATAATTATGAAAATCAAAACAAGAATAGTTGTAAAAACCCTAATTGAATTCATGAAATAATTGATAACTAAACTAATTACCATAAACAAAAATAACTAAATTAATTAAACTAGAGAGACTAAAAAGCATAAATTAAACTAAAATAAAGAACAAAATCAGAAGAATTACCAAATTGAAGAACGAATCGAAGACTTGAATTGAATTAAAAATCAAAGTTATGAACAAACCCTAATTTCCCCTAATTTAATTTGAGAGAAAAAGTGCTTAATTCTATATCCTAAGAGAGTAATTCTCAAATATGAAAAGCATAAGTTGTTTTTCCTAGAAAACCGTGCCTAATGTACCCAAGTTGGGCTTACAAAGCCTAAGTACGAAGAAAATAGAAGAAAAACAAAAAGTCGGGGAAAATCGTCTGATGCGGGCGCATAGGAGATTTATGCGCCCGCATCAACCTCCTAGAATGCCTTCTAAGTCTGCAAAATTCATTAAATGCGCCCGCATGTCATATTTGTGCGCCCGCATCACTACCTCAGAAGCTATTTTCTTTTCTTTTCTTCTTATTTCTTCATGAGTTCTTTAAGACTTGTTTTCATACTTCTTGACACACATTTCCATGCATCTTCATTCTTATCCCGTCTAAGCTTTCCGGCTTCGTTCCGAGCCTCGGTTTTCGTGCCTGAAATTACAAAACATACCAAAACCGAGCATAACAACCGCGGATGATAAAAATCAAACTAAAAAGCTCTAAAATTATCGGAAATTAATCAAACTTGACGAGACACTTCAAATTAGCTAAAGAACATCAAATGAGCTAAAATAGAGCCAGATTAACAACTTCTAGGCATAAAATTAACTCGAAACAAGGGGAAAAACACTATAAAAACCGCACATATCATATGTCAGGATCAAAAGAAAAGGAAATCCCGTCCTAAGAAACGTCGGAAACCTCGAAAACAATCTTCTCATGCTTGTAATATGAATACGAAAAATGATGAGGTTTTTAACAAGGAACGTGAAGCATTTGAGCAACCAATGATTCCTAATTGCTTTGATTATTTAACTAAATGTGGTTCACGTTCACTCTTCGATCCTCCATGAGCAATGAGGAAATATGGTCAAGCTAATGACCTTAAACAAGCGCTTTGCGGCAGGCAACCCGTAGTTAGTTTAGTTTTTAGCTAGTAGCTTTTTCATTTTTATTTTCTTTGTTAAGTAGGGACTTTAACTCTATTCTTGGTCTTGGTGAGGAGAGTGAGGGACTAATATTGTTTTCCAAGTGTTTTTGGGTGTTTTTGTAGGTGTTGAGCGACATAAAATAAGGAAAAAGAGAAGAGCCGTATGCCCGGACCCCTCCGGGCGAACAGCCAAATCGTCCCGGGCGCGCAACCCAAAACTGAACACTTGGAATTTTTTTGGAAATTTGGAAAAAGAGCTGTATGCACAGCCCCCTCCGGGCGAGCAGCCCCCTCCGGGCGCCCAGCCCGCGGCCCGGGCGAATAGACTATTTGCGGCAGATTCAAAAGGTCGATTTTAAACAGCCATAACTTTTTCTCCAGGACGTTCCAAGAGGCGTACGACCTATCGTTGGAAAGCTCTTTAAGTCTAGTTTCCAATGAAATAAGAATCATGTTAATCTAAATTGTATTTTGTGAGATATGGTCGGAACAACGAGAGGTGGTAAAATTTCAATCCGTGTATGCTATATGCAATACCATCTACCACTCACGCCTCTTTCTTATCCTTGCACAACTTCATCCTCTCACCCATATACATCATATTACACCCCCAGGAATCCCTAAGCCCCTCCACCATCTCTCTTATCTCTCGCCTTACTTCCTTCAGCATGAGGACATTGCTGAGTTCGGCTTGGGGGAGGTAATTTTAATGCTTTCTAGTGTAGTTTTATTGCTTTCTTAGGATAGTCATATGGTTTGTACTACTTGTTAGAAGTAGGATTTTACATATGACCAAAAAAAATGTACTGCTTTCATAGTTTAGATTTTTATGCTGCTTTTGGTAGTTAGCTTTAATTGATTGATTGGTTTGATGAAACTTTGTGAATGGTGACTCCCCTGTGCCCCACATTTTATTTTAAAATGTTTTTGATTGATTTGGGCATGTGATGTTTTATGTTTTGGGAATTGCCAACTTGGACTTGAACTTGACTTAGCTTGAAACAATTTTTAATCTTGCCATTTTAGCCATGTGTAGAGTAGAGGCTTGAACTGTGTTAACGGGAGGATTTGAGCCGCATACATTATTTCTATGCTTATTTCTTTTCATGTGTGCTTAGTTCCTGGTACATGTATGATCCATGTTTTTGGCTTTTGACTCTAGTAGCTTGGCTTTGATATGTTACATGCTGCGAATGATAAAAGGCATTCATTTCTTTTAGGAGCTTTCAGATTTTAGGCATTCCTTCATCAAATTTTCCCTTGGTCCCTATTTGAGCTTTTACCTTTCATTTGCATTTTAGCCACATTACAACCTTATTTGGCCTTGTTCTAATCATTTGATATATGCCCAAGCTTGACTTGGGGGAGTTGAGGAGTTGTTTTGCATTTGTTGGAGGTGTTGGAGGATTGGAAAATTGTGAATGGTTGTTGTTAAAAGTTTAATAATAGGTCTCACATTAAGGCTCTGCATACCAATGTCTAGGCCAGTTTTAATGAAGAATTAAAATGTTATACATCTTTTATTGGCCTAGATATGTATGTGTGATGGTTTTGTCTTTGACATGTCATTAAGAGTCATGAGCCTAAGTTGAAAAAAAAAGAAAAAGAAAAAAATTTGAAAAGATGTTGAACAAGAAAAGGCTTGCGATATTTGGAGTAGTTGAAATGTAAAGTTTTATGGTGTGATCTGATTCTATGAGAATTGGTTTGATGTTGGAGTTGATGTTGGAGATGTTGGTTTTGATTTTTGATTGTTACATGCGTATAGCCGGCATTTACCACCACATTATCCCAAATTCTATCCTACCCATCACCCTAGCCACGTTACAAGCTTATAAAGACCTTTTTGATCGGCATGTGCATGTTTTTAGTTCTTGTGAATTGAGTCAATTGCCAAAGCTAAGGAGTATTACTTGCATTTCGAGTCGACATTCATGCTAGGATTGAGTGACTACCTTTAAACACTTGCATGAAGTGTGAGATGAGGGTTTGGATTCTCAAATTTTGCATTCAAACACTCATTGCATTTGCATTCTTATTTGGGATTAAGGGTGAGCTTCATTATCTATGCTCAATTTTATGTGTGGAGTGACACCGAGTGAGCTACTCTAGTCATCGACTTCTATTTCTTACATGGTTGGCTTATTGATTTTGATTTGAGTGGATGGCAGTCAAGGGATTTTGATGGGTTGGTTGAGGAACTTGCATACTCGGAATTGCTTGAGTTAATCTTGTTGTGCAAAGTTAAAGGGGTGAAGTCATTGTTTGCTTAGTTGTTTGCTTGAGGACAAGCAAAGGTTTGGCTTGGGGGAGTTTGATAAGTTGATATTTGATATGTATTTTACCCCCGATCCCGATTGATTTTTAGCTCTAATACGGCTCTTTTGAGCCATTTCTACTAACTTTTACTATTTCGAGTGTTTGTTGTGCTTTTTAATAGAATTTATAGGAATCGATGATTTATCGTTGTTTTCCGAGCCTTTTGAAGCACTTGAAGAAGTTAGTGAAGACTTGAAGTCATTTGGGAAGCTTAACTGAAGATTAGAAGTGCTAAAACGGAGAATTAAAAAAGTAATTAAGGAAGAACAAGAAAAAACCGAAGAGCGAAGCTAGGCAAGCTTCCTGCCCGGACCGAGGCTGTGCGCCCGGGTGAGGGCTGCACGCCCAAAACCCTCCGAGCGCGTGGCTCTGAGGAAGATTTCAGCGTGTTTTTCAGCATAATTAGGCTTAGTATTTGATGTTTTAAACTCCTAATGGGTCATGGATGCCTCTTTTACTTTAGAACTCTAGTTTTACTCTAAAATTCTCTCAAAGTGTAGAATTCTTATCAATCTTTCAATCAATAATATTCAGGTTCTATTCCAATCTCAATTCTTGTTCTTAATTAATGCTTATTATTATTTTCAATTTACGTTCTTAGTTTTAATAGTTTTATGTTTAGATTTAATTTTTTTGATTATTGTTGGTTTGTTTAACTTAATCATGTTTAAGATTTTAATTGCTTTTATTGAATTAGTTTTTGCTCTTTCAATTATGAGTGAGTAGTTCCTTTTCTAGGACTAGGGGATCCATGGATTAATTGGTGATGTTTTGCTCATAAATATTAGTTTAACTATTAATGTGCTTGAATTCCTATTGTCAATTGTTATTGCTTTCAATTAAATTTTGGCCAGGTTTAGTTGTTAGTTTGATATTGTTGAAATCGATGCCGAGAGGTAAGATTACCACAATTAGATCATAAGGACAATAGGCAAAACGAGTCTAAGTGAGCGAGAGCCATTAGAGGAGTCTTGAAGGGGACTAGATTCGAGATAATTAATGGACCTTAATTCAAGGAAATTGATAATCTAATTAATTATTTGTGTGCAATTCGTTAGTTAATCTATGGTGAACCGATGTCCTAGGTTTAGTCATTAATTTCATTCCTTAATCAATTTAGCTCTAATTCTAGTTAATTTCTTGATCACAATTGTCACTCAAAGGCCCTTTGCACAGTTTATACTTTTTAGAACTAATAGGTTTAATTGCTTCCCTGTGGATTCGATCCCTACTTCCCTAGCTATATTAGTTAGAGTGGTTAGGTTTATTTTTGATAGGTGTGCGATAGCCTTATCAAAACCCTAAATAAAGTACATTTAAATCTGGACTCTGTGCTGGACGAGCATTATCTTGTTGTATCCAAATTGTTTTAGTAGCATGTTCAGGCCACTTTTCTCTGATTGCTGGAATTAGTTCTTGTATCAGCTTCCTCTTTATTACCTCCTTTGTAATGCTCATTGTTGCCTTTGTTTCAACTGTTCCCTTATCTCTGTTTTTACTGTTTTTCTTTGCTGGAACTTTGTCAACAAAAGTCCATATCCCTATCTTTCCATCCCATGCAATTTGTTGTGTACCTGGTACTATATGTGGTCTTGCTTCTGCTGCTAGGAACATGATTTTCTTGATGAACCTTTTACTTTTTCATTTTCTGTCAGGCTCTACCTCACTAGGGTCTAAGTAATACCACTGACTAATTTTGGAGAAGCAAAACCAATTCTCATCTATATGTATAATGTTATACGTCCTGCTGAATTGTGGAATTGTCTTTATTGGTCTTGGTATGTACTTTAATATCCACTTAACCCTTTCTATTCCGTGAGCTTCAGTTAAGTAAGGCTTGACTGTGTTACTATGCTTCTTTATTTGTCCTCTTTTCACCATTCTACACAATGTAGACTTATGAATTCCTAATGCCTTTGCTGTTGTTGACATTGTTGTTCTTTGGTAAAATGGTGTTTCTATGAGGTTGTTAATGTCAACATTGCATCTTTTCCTTCCCACTCTTCCTGTCTTACAGTTGTGAACTTCAATGTCAACTTCGCATGCCATTTGAGTTCTCACTATTTGCCAAATCCTTGAAATGCTCCATCTTGATATAGCATACCTGTTTGCCAACTTGTTTATTGAACCCTTTGGTAACTGATTTTGTTGACTTAGTTGTTGCAGTTTATCAGTTACGTTTGATCTTTGGATGTTGTTCAATTCCTTTCAATGTCTTTTGGCTGGCAACATAACTTGTGTTGGTGGGTGACATCTCTCATCTTCTGATTCAGAATCTGTCCAAGAGACCTCATCTTTCTCAATGTCTTCGTTGTACGCCATCATCTCCACTACTTCTTCCCCTTCTGAGTTTTCACAATCATCCACTTCCTCTGTTTTGATAGCATGCACTTGTGCTCCATATTCTTCTGCTAAAGCGTCTTCTGGTGGTGGTTCATTTAAATCAAAACAAATTTTATGTGGATGTTGGTTTGCTTCTGAATTTTTTAAGGGTTTTTGGAGGTTTTTTTGTTGAAGCTGATGGGCAGTGTACTCCGGCATCGGATTCGGAAGCCGGCCACGTAGGCTCAATGCAAGTCATTAGGTAATTGTAGTACTCCAACATATTTCCTTCTATTTGAAAAGGAAAATGTGTATGTGAGGACACATTATCCATCCTTAATGTGTATGTAACGTGGCTGTGTTGATGTTCCAAAATTACCGTGCCACTCCCCTCCGTAGCAAGTAATTAACAACGGAGGGAGTACAATTCTAGTTACGGGCAACCTGATAGCTGTGTCGATCCCCAACGGTAACTTGCAAAGTGATAGCTGGGCGCTCCCAGCTTACAAGTTTGGGGCAAATTGTTATGGCAAAAATTTCTACCTATAATCCAGCTTGATTACCAGCTATGCAGGTACTCAGCTAGCAGCTACAGCTTAGAAATGGTCAAGATAGTGGGTCCGTAAATCAAGGAGTCGGAAGGAGAATATTCTGAGGAGCATCTAGAAGAGGAAGGACGTGGAAGTTGATTCAAAGATATTGAAGAGATCGTGCCTAAAGAATAGGAACAACATTTCAAACTAGCTTGAATCTAGTCCATAAATCAATCCAGGTGCATTCTCAAGGAGTAACCGACTGGAAGAAGGGACAACGGCTAGAAGCAGTGGTTATTCTATAAATAGAAGAAGAGAAAAAAGATACACACACAAGGCAATCACAAGAGAATCAACACTATATTATTATTATTATTCATTGTTTGTACGTACAACACATATACTCTATTTACACTCTTTGAGCTAGATACTTAGCAGCTATAAACTAGAACTGTCTAGCTACCTAGCTAGCATTATACATTGTAATTGTAAACAATCTTATTATCTAGTGGACTGGTGGACTCAAAGCCACCCGCGGTTTTTTACCCTGATTTAGGGGGGTTTTCCGCGTCACCACATCTGGTGTCTTCCCCACTCCCCTCTTTGCGTTATTTCATTACTGCACCAACAACGAACAAAATTAGTAATTATTTAGCTATAGCCGAAACCAGCTAATGTTTGCTAGCTAGAGCCGATTTTAGCATAAACAGAAGGTTATGTGTAATTTAAGTATTAAGCTTCCTTTTTGATTTTTTTGGATAAAAATATAATTTAATTGCATAAAATCGGTTTGATTATGACCCCACCACTTTGCTTCTATTCTAACAATCAAGCCAAAGAGATATGTAATCAATTAACAAGTCTCTCAAGATAATCAAAGAGACCGTTTCTTCGACCTTAATTAAGTCTCTTTGACAAAGAGGCTTACCAATAATCTCTTAGAAGAAATGCCTTTGGCCAATTTTATTGTAGTGTAAATATAAAGATTCGAGCTAAAATATACATTGAAAGAAACAAACTATTATAGAATAATATCAAATGTCACACACTCATCAAAGAATAATTTTTAACCCTAACAAATTTCTTAAATATTTAATAATTCAAACAACAAATAAGCCACATATCAATAACCAAAAAAAAAAAAAAGCCACAAGATGATGCATTGAATTGAACAAGATTGAAGAACAAGATGATCAAAGTTGTTAAGAACAGACCTTAGAATGAAGCAATGACATCTCATACAAGATGATGATGCAAATAATCGAGTAAGGCGATGATGATGATGATACAATTTTTTCTGGTAAAAATTATGGAAAGAGAGATAATGATATTTGTTTAATCAAATTTAATCTAGAGCGTTGATTTAAATCTTTTGAATCATACGGTCTATATTAATATTTGAGGATTTTAGTTTTTAGTTTTTAGTTTTTAGTTTTTGTGGGGTTTTTAGTAGATCTCCCCTATATATTATTCCTCTCTTGAATATTGATTTGTGCAGGTTATTCTGTAGCCCACTTTATGAGAGTGGGATGAATACTTGCCGACATGATAGAAAGAGTAGACATAATCTATGCTTTATACGACCTCAGTTCTTTTTTATTTGCAACAATTGAATATTTTTTGTGAGAGCGAGGTAGTATATTCAATTGTTGCAACTAAAAAAAAGGATGAAGTATTAATTGATCCATCAAAATCATCTTAGAATTGGCTTAGTATTAATCGTAATGTAGCATATACTTCCCACTAGAATTCATTATGCCTAGGAAATATATGTTTGCAACAACATCACTATTCAACTACATATACTTTCTCACAGGAACCAATAAGGAACTATTATAGGACTATATTACATTATAGCCCTACAAATTTTTTTAGCTTGGAGTCTCACTTTGGACAAACAATTGTGGACATCAATTCAAGGTATAACCTGTTGCTTTTGTCCATAACAAGTGAATCGTAAATGATATTTACAAGACTATATAAAATCTTTCGATATTATTTAGAACTTGACACCTAGGAATTCAATGCATACATGTCTTTCCACATTTACTTCATTCGTGCATGTTACTGATTTTAGCCTAAAGTATGTTAATTAATATCTACAACTACTCTTATATGATCCTATAGTCTGATAAGCTGCACAAGTATGTTTTGTTAATTTATATGTTGTGTATTTAGAATGTTTTTTTGCTGCAATAGTTTGACGCACAAAAACTAAGAGCAATGAGAAATTTGCTACTGTGACAAACAAAATCAAAATCATGGACAGCGGTAGAAAAACTTTCACCATAAATTTCGCAAGATGTAGACATCAAACGAGTAGAGAAGGAAATTTCCTACGAGCAATTGACCACTGGATACAATGATGTGTGTATGAAAAATAAACAACTCATACAAATACTTCGCAAGATCAAAAGGTTAGGTTGATCATCTGAGACGAAGCACCCATGGTTCACCGTCATGCTTTTGAAGCAGTAGATCGAACATTCAAGGACATCATGCAGTTTAGCGTCGCAACAGCAAAAGAAAAGGTATTTGGAGGGAAAACCATTGTATTAGGAGGCGGTTTTAGACAAATTCTTTCTATTGTGACAAGAGGGGAGAGAACTGAAATCATTGACGCATCAATCAGCAAGTCAACAACTATATGGCCAAATGCCAAAGTCTTCACTCTGCGTACAAACATGCGATTAGCCTAAACCAACAATGAAGAAGAAAGTAGGCAGCTGATTGAGTTTAGACAATGGATCCTAGATTTAGGAGACGGAAAAATTCTTGCAATGACAAAGAAAGGAGAGGACGATCCCACATGGATTGAAATACCCGGAGACTTGCTTATACAAGGGAAAGAGGATCCGCTCTTATAGATTGTGCAAGAAGTGTACTTGAAGCTTCATGAACAATATTCAAACCCACACTACCTCCAAGCAATACTCACACTAACAAATAAAATTGTCAACAAAGTAAACGAATACATTGGAGAGGGAAAGGTGTACAAAAGTGCTGATAGACACTGTCCCTCAACAAGGACTGGGGAACATTTAGCATCCTTATATCCAACGGGGTTCTTAAACACTCTAGAGTTCCCAGGTCTAGCTCTCAGCTCATGAAATACACCTCGAAATTGGTTGCCCATAATTTTATTGAGGAATATTGACCAAAGGGGTGGACTATGTAACGACATTAGAATCATAGTCACGAGACTAGAGAACTGAGTAATTCAAGCTAAAGTTGTAACAGAGAGCGTGTCTTGTGTGCAGCAGCAGGCTGCAGCGTCAAATAATGGTGCAACCATGCATGTGAAATTCGTCTTTCTATTATGGGTTTTACTGCATTGGTTACTTGGTAGAATAATAATGGTTACATGAATAATGATGGTTACTTATTTGAACAACGATGGTTACTCACGTTATAAACTTATTTAAACAACTTTTTACTAATGTGAATTGCAATGGTTTTTATTTATTTGAATTGTATGAATTACTTATTTGAAATTTGAATAATTAGTGATGATTACTTTTTACAACTATAGAGCTTATTATAAATGAAGTTTTTGAAATCGAGTTTTACTTATAGGTTACTTTTTTAAAAATTTGTGGTTAATAGTTAAAAGTGTAATTGGTTACTAAATAATAAATTGATGGTGAATCATTAGTAATACTCATGTTAATTACTAATAGTATTATACATGGTTACTTATTTGAATATTGATAGTTTCTTGACTAAGCAATGATGATTACTTAACTACTTATTAAGTTGAGGTTACTTGTTATTAAAATCGTGGTTACATAATTGAACGATGATAGTTACGTTTTAGACGAGTTATGGTTACTTATGGATATTTATGATTTACTTGTTAGTAATACTATGGTTACAAGTAATGAGCAATGGTGGTTACTTTTTAGAAGCGTTATAGTTACCAATTAGTAATTGTATTGAGGTTACTTGTTAGTAACGTTGTGGTTACTTATCAGAATAAAGATGATCACATATTCTAATTGCAGACACAGTGGTTACTTTAATAATATTGGTTACTTTTTTGGAATATGAATAAAACTTACAAATTTAAGAATAATGTTACTTATAAGAAATCTAATAGTATAAGAATCTTAATTCTACAATAAACTAAGAACTTGTATTAGAAAGTTGAATTAAATAAAAGAGATTTAATTAAGACACTAAAATATTTTGAAATCACATTAAACATCAAACATTCAATATAGTTGAAGTGAAGAATCAAGTTGTAGTTGCTAGATTCATTCACAAACCCAAGTTGACCAGTTGAATTTGCATAAAAAGGAAGAAAAAAAGAGGAAGAAGAAAGGGAGAAGAAAGAAGAACACAAATGAAAGGGAGAAACGGCGGCGGCGACGACTCCGACGGTGGCTGGGTTTCTCTAAAACTCTAGAATTTGGGGGTGCCGCACCATTTGATGACCGTACGGCCTGTTGTATATAAGATTAAACCTATTATTTGTTGCCGTTCTACCATAATTGCAACAAATTATGATTTTTCCACTAGTAGGTTGACTAATGTTTCCACAATCGGAACAAATCTATTAGAGATTCTTTTACCGAGTTTTTTTTTTTTTTTTTTTTTTGTAAATAGTGTTGCAAAGCCCAATAGGTCTAAAGCCCTTCATCTTAGTTGGCTTAGTAATCTTGGGAAAAATAATTTACGTTCCAATCCCTAATTTTTCTCCAATTATTAATTCCAACCCTTTAAGCCCAGTCAAAACGTTCAAATAGGAAAATATTATTATAATTGGCCTTTAATTTCTTCTATCATTAATAAGAAAAGGATGGACAATGCTTGAACATAGAAATTTAAATATCATTCAAATGAGCCAATATCTTTTCTTTTTGTTTAATGTGGCATTGAAATTAAGCCTTATCCATTCACGCACCTTATTTGGAAAGAATTATGTGTTAAGGAATTCTTCCTTCATCTTCCAAATATGGAAAAAGGGGCATAAAGAAAATTATAGCATTCGTTATCGGCTTTTGAAAGGTTGTCTCGGGTTCCATCTTGTTTTTGCCCTATTTTGTCACCAAATGTTCTAGGCAACCATAAGATTCCTCACAATTAATTTCGACCTCTAAAAACTTGTTATCATACCCCTTTTAGAGATATTCGGAAAGAAAGGAATAAGGTGTTATGTGATTCCAATCCTTCTGAACAATAATTATAAATAAAATTTTGACCCGAAAACTTGAGGTCCATCACACTCTATCTATTCAATGGGTTAAATCCCTAAAATATTGGGCACTCACCCTAATCCTACCCAATTTTTCAGTTTGCTCCATAACGTCATTAAGCTCATCACCAATCACAAATATAGGAGTAGAGAGAGGAGAACTTTCATTAGAAAGGACAAACACTAGTTTGTGTTTCAAGTCATCTGACTCTCCTAAAAAGATAACCTTGAAATAAATAAGACCTTTTATAGTAATCGGTAAATGACAAATTTAGTAGTATTTATTTATTTAATGAAAAAATTTAAGCAATATACGTACTCCCTCCATTTCCATTTCATAATGATAAGTAAAATATTAAAGCTGGTGATTGGTACGATGTATACCATTACTTCACTTCACCCTGCAGTTCTTTCTGACTTGCCCATTAGTGCCAGTAACTATCTGCAATTTTCCCACCTTTACAAATGCTTGGGAAAATACATCAAAAAATTGTTTTAAATTAGAACTAAAAGATGCAATAATTGCGTCAGTTGTTCCTCCTTTTCCGGTATATAGCTCTTGGTCAGACTCAAGAAGACCTCTTTTATGAATGAGATTGGTGAAGTATGCATTGTCAAACACAAACGGAGTTGTAGCATCAAGTGGTGCACTAACGTTCTCTCCACCTTGCAAGGGACAATGTTTTTGCAACGCCTCAGCGTATTTCGGATCAATGTCAACCTTTTCATGGATACGTTTCTTGTAGAATATGCACCTTGCCTTGCCCAAGGTGTGACCACCTACATATATACATTAGAAAGATTAAGAGCATTAGTTACGTACTTCCTATGCTTCCCTTTATTTTTTGCTCCATTCTTTTTTAATTAAGGTTAAACTTTTGGGTGTTGAGAAAGTATTATTGCAATGAAATTCATGTACATATGGTAGGAATTGAAAGATAAACTATTATCCATAAGCAGATCTGGGTTGTTTGGATTACATCAAGATCGATGATCATACTCGAGCAATAATTATTGTTGGGTTACTTTCAAGGTTTTCAATTTTGGTCTTACATGAAGTAATTAATTTGAGTAATATATTTTTACTTAATTGCTAAAAGTGAAGAAATAAGCTTATACCTTGTAAAGCCACATATTCATCCTTAGTGAAACCTATCTTGTTAAAGGCTGCAATCTTTGTATTCAAATCCGCAAGTAGCAATGGCATTATGCTTTGAATGTCAAACTTTAACGCTTGATCAGAATCTCTTCTGCCTAATGGCACACCCCATTTTGGTCCACCATACTGTAAAAAGAGGGATATGTGTGTTATTATATATTTGATTGTGCTTGGTTCACCAAACTGTAAAAAAGAGGATTTTGTGTATTATTATATATTTGGTGTGTGTGTTTGCGCACAGATTAACCTCATTTGTACGCGATGCATGTACCACATTTTTAGTTTTTTACTACTATTATTGAAGGATATATTGATGTAGAAAATTTTTGTAATTGAAAGGGAGGTAAATTATGGAATAATTATGGGCGGTCAAATAAAAAAAAAAAAAAAAATAGATACTAATGAAGAGTAATTGTTTGAACTAATTTAGGATTCAAATAATAGAAAACCAAATTTCTAAAATTTCCTAAGATAAATGAAAATTAAAGGAGGATGAATATGCAACTGTTAACACATGCATTTTCTATATGAAAAATTGACAAAATAAAACCCCATCATTGCTTCATCCGCTTTTAAAAAACTCACCTTTAGTTTAACATACAACAAACACACCTTTAATATCCATCTACCAAAATAAAACCTTTTTCATTTTAACCTATTATTACAATTTATTATGATCTACTAACAAGTTTTTCTAAATTAAATTTTATGAGTTTTCAAACTAAAATCCACCACTCATACTACCACTAGTCCACCACAACCGCAAACCTTTGCAAATAGGCAAACTAACTGTCACCAGTTCACCACCACCATCGCTAAATTTTGCGACCAGCCACTGCCACCACCATCACCTCAAACTACCACTGCCACCATACCTTCGCAACCACCCACTGCCACTGCCACCATTCCTTCGCAACCACCCACTGCCACTGCCACCATTCCTTCGCAACCACCCACTGCCACTACCACCATACCTTCACAACCACCCACTGTCATTACCACCACCTCAAACTACCCCAACCACCATACCTAGATTTAGACCACCAACTTCTTATCGAAGTATCCAAGTTCTCATGTTAGGCTAAATTCCTTATACTTTAGTATAACAATCTCCAAATAAATAAATAAATAAAGAATAATAATAATAATAATAATAATAATAATAATAATTGTTGGAATTGTTATTTTACTTGCTTTTCGGTATTATAAAATTGGGTGTTTTGTTGTTTAATTGACTATGATTTTTGTTGTGCATCTTTTGGTTTATTTTGAGTTGTTATACGTAAGGGAGGTGGTGGGTTTTAAAATTTTAATTAGGGTGAAGGTGGCGAGGCATGTGAAGGGAGGAAGAAGATAGATGCGGGTGATGGAAGTTGAATGGTGTAACAGGAGATAGAAAGAAGAGAAAAGAAGATAATTGTGGTAGAGGAATAATGGGGGTGGTAATGGTGGGTTCGAATGAGTAGGGCGGTGGTTGTGCATTTTGGTGGTGGCAGTGGTACGTGAGGGTGGTGGTGGTAAGGCAGGTTGGTTTTAAGAAGATGATGGTGATGATTGTTTAAGGGTCTGAAGGGGGGTGGAAAGAGGAGAAGAACATGTTGGTGGTGGAGGTAGGAGTGGTGATGGAAGACCATAGAAGGGGAAAGGGGAATGGAAAGAAGAGGAGAAAGATGGGGAAAAGTAAACTGGAATCAAGGTTAATGAATGAAAAAAAAAATATGCAAACAAATTCAAAATCATCAGTCTACCTATTCATTAGATTGCAGGTCATCCCGTCTGTTTTGGGAAGATAAGTATTTAAGGCAGGTTTGTTTTAGGTTAATAATCAAACGATGGTATTTTAAAAGCAAATGAGACAAATGTGAGTTTTTTTTTTTTTTTTTTTTTTTAATTTTTNTTTTTTTTTTGTCAATTTTTCTTCTTTTATAAGGCTGTTAAAGCTTGAAGATGGTGTTGATAAGCTATAATGCATCTCTCCTTTATTTTAATGTTAGTAAGGTTTGTAAAATTGATATGTTGCATGGTAATAGGATTTGAGAGTAATTGTAAGTTGTAAATCTAATCCATTATGCTACCATTGTCATCACAATGACATAATAATGACTTTAATGCATGTATCAATATCACCACTTTAGGCCGATGTGTATGTAAATACCATTATTATGACTAGGTGTACTAAGTGTTATAATACCATCAAAATAATATCACGTTTCCTTTTTATCTTAAACTATATATATTTAATGATGAAAATGATAAGGTTGTATAGTTGATAGGAACACTAGGGCTAGAAAAAAATTGAAAATAATACAATGGATAGGACATGTAAAAATCTTCACATCAATATTATTAGGCACCACCAAAAATTAATATTAAGGATTTCCAATTCCTCATCCCCTACATACACCAACTTTTAAAAGATAGTGGTGTATTATACATCTGCTTGATGATGTTATTTCCTGCATTCAAGCTAATAAAAGTTGGGTCATTTTGATAAATAAATAAACTTTATAATAATAAAAAAAAAAAAAAACCTAATATTACAATGGAGTCAAATTTAAAACATTTTCAAGACTTTGATAGAAAATATGCAATTATCTTACCGTAGCAATAGTATCTCGTGCAACCACGGCAAGGAGGTCGGCACAAGACATAACTCCTGGACATTCTCTTTCTAGTTGAGCTTTGATCGCATCAATGACTTGGTATGCTAATTTAAATTTATCAAACATACTTGCTTGCATATTTTGTGTGAGCATAGCCATAGTTTCATTCAACAGTATGGAACCATCACATCCCTATTAAATCCACAAAATTATTTAATAGAAAACTTTGAAAGTCATTTCTACAATAGAAAATGTGGCTATTTTTGTAAAGACAAAAAAAAAAAATAAAAAAAATAAAAACGGCAATCACCATGATTTGTATGAATATCAAATCAATTGACGATCTTGTAAATTAATTAATTAATTAATCAAATGATTTGTATGGTTATTGATTTGGGTATTTAGCTAGCTAGGTGATCGTTGGGTGGGTAGAGTTTAATTAATTAATTGTGTTCGGGTTTAGGTTGTCGTGGGGTGGGGTGGGGTGGTGGTTCTGGGCGTAGTCTGTTTTCGTGGTCATAATCAAGTTTGGTAGGTAAGGTAATAGTTTCGCCGGGGGGGGGGGGGGTCTTTTTGGGGGGAAATAAAATGGGGATGAGTGGTTATATATAGTTATGGGTAATCAACTTATATTAATTAAGAAGTGTGTTTTATAAGTCACAACTTATCCATGAAGATATTCTCGGGATTGTTGCTACTGGGCATGCAACGTTTGAAGTATTGTCAACGTACAAGGAGTGGGTGTGATTGGCAGAGGGTGTTGGTAATGAGCAAGGGTTAAGGGTGGTGGTGGTGATGATGATGATGATGATGATGATGATGATGATGATGATGATGATGATGATGATGATGATGATGATGATGATTATGGAGGATGATCCAATTATAACTTGTTTATCAAGTCATAAGTCATTAGCTAGGTGCATATAGGGAATTTTTTGTTTGACATTGGGTATAGTTAAAGTATGAATTATTTTGAGCAAACCGGTAAAATTTGAGATTTTTCCTGTAAATATTAGTTTTATCTCTTTTAATAATAATAATAATAATAATAATAATAATAATAATAATAATAATAATAATAATAACATTACCCATATATAATACTTACACCAATAAAGCAATCCATGACATGAATCTTTAACAATGATACTCCAAAGTAAGGTTTCTTGGTTATGATAGCCTTAACTCCATTTTCAATAATTGAGAGTGCTTGAGGGCATGAAGTTTTATAGAAGTCATCTGATAATTGAGCACATGCCGTGCCAACAACTATACAAAACAAATACCACTGTAGAAGCCTTGCATTATTATTTATCTTACAAGAGGAAGCCATGGAGAAAACAAATTAAATTAATGGAAAAAAAAATTTATATTACAAAGTAATGAGGCTAGGCACATATATATATGAGAAGCCCAACCCTTACCACCAACTAAAAGTTATATAATAATGTCATTTATATAACCTTATAAATCATTGAAAGTTTGAACTTATCCTGACAGATTTGCATATTCATTTGAAGTGTTCTATATAATTTTAGTAAATTTTTCCAATTTAAAACCACTTTATTTAGCAATATCGTCAAAAGTGCATCAATTGAATGGATGGGAATTAAACAAGTCAAGTTGAGTAATAAATTCCCATAAATCATTTTTTCTTCCTTTCTTTCTTTCTTTCTTTTCATTACATGTTATTATCAATTTAATCTTTCTACTATCATTGAACAAACTTTTAGGTGCTTGTACAAGTACTAAAATTAGGTACTAAGTAAGTGTCAATTCCCCTTTTCTCTATGGGATTGGAACAAAAACTCTTTACTAAATTCTCCTTTATATTTTGCATCAAGGCTCCGTTTGATAGAGCGTAAAATATTTTCCATGAAAAGTGTTTTTCTTTCTTTCCTAATTTTACATTGTTTGGTACACAAAGGAATGTAAAATCATTTTCCATGGGATTAAATTTTTCCTTACAATGATGGAAAATCATTTTCCTTCTAAAATGAAAGGAAAACAATTTTCTTCCCATCCCCTTATACACTCTTTCCTCACTACCTCCTTCCACCCCCTTCATTTTCCCTATTTTCATCACTTTTTTTTACATGCAACCAAACAATGGAAAATTATTTCCATGATAATTGTTTTCCGTGAAAAACTATTTTCAATGAAAATCATTTTACATTGAAAATGTTTTACGCCCTACCAAACGGACCCCAAGTGGAAGATTATTGATAGGTATAGGAATCATATATGAGTTAAGCGTTTAGTCCCACTTTGCCTATATTTTTCACCACATATAGGGACATACGTGTTAGAGATCGTTTTGCGTTTCGGGATCATCCATGATGTATATTTCAAAGAGCCTAGTCCATCCAAACACTATGAAAATTGTTTAAATGTCACTCCATCTATGCTTTATTTAGGATACTTTCAGGCATGAATTAGTGGTCTTTGTCTAAATTAACAATAATAATGATTATCCTAATCTTTGAAATGAATTTGCCTTTAAACTTTTAAGCAATTAGGGCTTGTTTACTTCAGCTGAAAACAATTGAATTGAATTGAACTGATTGGAGCCGAATTGAACTGAACTGAGCTGAACTAAAATGAACTGAAAGGTTTTTATGAAGGATTAATGAGTTGCAAAATAGAAGCGAACTGAATTTAAGTGAACGGAGTTGAACTTAATTGAACTGATTTTAAATTGAAGTAAACATGCCCTTAGGGTCCACAAGTTTTTGCTCCACTATATACACAAAATTATAACAAAACTATAACTAATATAGAGATTACAAGCTAAGTCTCATATTTAAAACTAAATCAAATGATACAATATTCCATAATTAATATTTTTTTCATGAAAGAGGTACAAAAGTTACATAGTGAATTAAGAAATCCTTCATTCAACGAGAATTATGAAAGTAAAAATTGATACATGTGAATCAAATCATGACAGAAGTATAAAAGGCATACATAAACTAAAATGACACAAAAGCCACATAACTAACTTATCCTAGGTTGCTTCTAGGGTTTCAAATTCGGTAATGCTCTAGAAACAACGCATGGTGTTGGAGTATGTTGGACTTACTTCTTAGGAATCTTAGCTTTGCTTCAATAGAAACTCACATGCTTAAAATTTTAGACCAAAACAGTGCTAAATATAGTAACTGTCACAATTTCTTCTTTGATATTGCAATTGTTACCATATATGATTCTTTCCATATATTACTCTCCTAATTATGGCCATGAATGATTGACTTCCTTTTTCCCTCTTCTTTTTGGCTTGTTTTCAAGTCATTTTAGTATTATAAATATAGCCTTTTGATCTTCTTTAAAAAAAAAAAGACTAGAAAAATAATTCATCACTCATTTTTTTATCACAAAAAATAAATAAATACTATTTGGATTTGTTTAATCGAGTTCTCAATCCTTTTCTTTGTTGTACACCATTGGAATGGAAGTCATGTAACCCGAGGGTCAATTGTTAGGAGGCCTCATGTACGAGTGATAGGCAAATTCGACTTTAGGACAGTGATCCTTGTCACACTACAACCATATCATGTTTTCTGGATAAGCCTTATTAATTGTTATTAGCTTTACTTCTAACATTCTAACATCGAATTTTTTATTCCTTTATTTTGATTATGTTTGATTAAGGGTAATTTTATCAAGTTGTTTGTTGAATAAATGCATACGTATTTGTTGTTGTTATTTTTAATTGGTTTGAATAATAATTAAATTCCTGTATTGATTTGATGTCCGAGCCATTACTTCGGAACAACGTTGCATGGATATATACACTAACTTTAAATAGCATTAGCGTAGTAGGAGATTCCTTTTATGTTGCTTACAGTTACAAGGGCAAGGCAAAAAATGCATCTTGCTATTAAAAGAAAAAAAAAAGAGAGGAAGCACTTCTACATATTTTATTTTCTCTAGTGCATTGTTGGTGGGCATGTATGATGCTTTAAAATAAAAGAGAACTTGGGGGTTACTAAATACCGCCCAATTTTTGTAGGAGTCGCCTGAAATACAAGGCAGTTTTCCTAAGTTACCCTTGCTCATTAAAACATATTATCTCTTTTTCTCTTGTACCATACTTTGCCACCCTTTCTTCGACCTCTCCGCGACATATCTTACCCACCAACACGAAAAGCACCACCACCACAACACATCACCAATATCACTCAAATTAACCACCTTACCATATGATTATTTACGACGAATATATGGCGTACATTTTTTTTGCCAACTCCATGATAGTGGCATGTTCTTTTCATGCCAACAACATGATATGGCGGATTACCAACATTGCCAATACCATAGGATTTGAGTAAAAACAACATGACATGACCATGGTAATAACGTGAAAACAACACGGCATGACCATGGTATTAGCGTGAATACAATTTGCTAGTACTATGGTATAGGCGGATTGTTTTCACGCTTTTACCATGGTTATGGCATGTTGTTTTTACGCCATTACCATGGTGATGGCATGTTTATCTATAATGTTAGACGAATATTTTGTAAATAATAGTGTCCATATTTATCTTGTTGTATTTATGTCAACTAGGGATTGTTGTATAATATAAATACTGTGAATAATATGAGCAGGCTCCTCAAGGGAGTATTCCATCTATTTACATGGTATCATGCCAAACCTAGCCACCAATTTCTATCGATCCTATTTCTTCCGCTGCCTATTTCTACTTCTTCCTTTTGTTAGTTCCTAACCATGGTGGACGGTGATGATCATGCCAACAAGATTGTCAAGACCTCGATCGTCAATGCCTACCATCCGGCCTTGAATGTTTCTAATATTCGAAGCCCCGTCCCTCTCATTCTTGATGGAGACAAGGTGTTCTCCTTGAGCTACACTCTTTCGTAATACCGCTAAAGTATATGCCATCCTTGATCATATTGATCCTACGGTCAAACGACCTTTGGACATGGAGGCTGAGTTGTGGGACCGCCTTGATGCAGTGGTTCTTCAATGGCTTTATGGTACGATTCATACCGACCTTTTGTACCGCATTCTTGATGAAAAGGCCACGGCCATGGTGGCTTGGGATAAACTTCGTGACCTCTTTCAAGATAATACGGGTACTAGGATTGTGCATCTTGAGAATCAATTTGGTTTGATTACATTAAAACATTGTTCGTCGCTTGCGGAATATTGTCAAAAATTGAAGGCTGTGTCCGATCAATTAGCCGCCATTGGGCATCCGATCTCAGAAGAACGTCTGGTTCTTCAATTGGCAGGAAAGCTCACCCCGGAGTATTCCATGGTCGCCACACTTATTCAGCAAGCAAGTCCAATTCCTTCTTTCTCGAAAGCATGTTCAATGCTTGAGCTTGATCGTGTTAGTCGCGAGAAAAACAGAGATGATTCTTCTCTATCTTCTCCTTCTGCTCTCGTTGCTACAAGGGACTCACAACAAGGGAGTAATTTTACTGGTAGTAGTAGCCGCTCATATGTGTCCGGTTCATCTAAAGGTGGAAAGAAGAAGAAAGGTAAGCAGACTAGTGGCGGGAATAGCGGCAAACAGGGGAGTCAGCAGCAACAATTACCGCCTGGCTATTACCCACCTTGGGTAGGTCCATGGGCCCCGTATTATCCTCCCTGTCCTTTTCAGTCAACACCGACTCCGTGGCGTGGAAGTTCTGGGCAGCAACATTATTCTCTGTACCACCTACTCAGCAAGGTGCTTTAGGTCCTGCACCTTCACGGCTAGCCACACTTCCTACTGCATTTTTAGCACCGGGTCAGTCCAATGCTACTGCAAATTAATGTTATCAACCACAGACTTACCGGCTTTCTTCAATGCCATGCATCTTCAACCTCCTTTGGACAACAATTGGTATATGGATACCGGGGCGACATCCCATCTTATGAATGCTTCAGGTATTACATTTCCGTTTTTTAATTGGCATAATTATAATTCTCATATTATGGTTGGAGATGGCTCGAAAATACCAGTTAAGGGTTTTGGGACTACTATTCTTCCTAAACCTTTGCCTCGCCTCACTCTTAAAAATATTCTTTACACTCCTAATATTATTAAGAATCTTGTTTCAGTCCGTCAATTCACTTCCGATAACTATGCATCTGTTGAATTTGACCCTTTTGGTTTTTCTGTGAAGGATCTCCGGACGGGGAAAATACTGACGAGGTGCAATAGTGTCCGGAATCTCTATCCTATCTCCTCAAACAACTCAACATCATCTCCTTCTGCCTTTGCTACTATTTCTTCCGAAGTTTGGCACAATCGTTTGGGTCATCTCGGAGATCAAGTTCTTAGTTTTCTTAGGAGTAATAAAATTATTAATTGTCATAAGGGGTCTAGCCTTACTATTTGTCATGGTTGTCAATTAGGCAAACATTTCCGACTACCTTTTACAATTTCTACCACTAAGACTTTTGCTCCTTTTGACATTGTGCACACTGATTTGTTTACTTACCCTCTTAATATTCATACTGGTTTTCGCTATTATTTGCTTTTCCTAGATGACTACTCTCGTTTCTTGTGGGTTTTTCCTTTAAAATCCAAAACCGAAGTGTACAATATTTTTGTGCATTTTCACAAATACGTGCAAACCCAATTCCATCGCAATATTAAAGCATTACAATGTGACAATGGACGTGAGTATGATAATGACAGTTTTACTCTCTTTGCTCATACCCATGGCATGATTTGGTGCCATTCTTGTCCTAATACCTCCCCTCAAAATGGTAAGGCGGAGCCCAACTCGTACTATAAAAAATATATGTCGTTCTCTTCTTTTTCATGCTTCACTTCCTCCCTCTTATTGGGTAGAGTCTTTACACACGGCCGTGTACTTGCTTAATATTCGTCCTACTCGTCTCTTAGACAATCTCACTCCTATGCACATTCTTTATAATAAAGCTCCTTCGTACGACCATATTTGTACTTTTGGTTGTCTTTGTTATCCAAATATCTCTGCCACTACCCCAAATAAAATGAACCCTCGTTCAACTCCATGTATTTTTCTTGGGTATCCTCTTTCTCATCGGGGTTATAGGTGTTTAGATATTCAAACTAAGAAAATTATAATTTTTAGGCATGTTATTTTTGATGAATCAGTTTTCCCTAATTCCTCAAATTATACTCCTAAGGCCTCTGATTTTGATTTTCTAAGTTTTAATGTTGGCTCACATTTCCCTCCTCCTATTGTGATCCATGAACATGTTCCGGTCCAGGTCCACTTGGACACTCCCTCTCCACCTTCCGCCACTCACAGTCCAGTGGGCTCTTCTCCTTCCCAGCACACTATTGTCTCCACTACAACAGATTCTACTATATCTCCTCCTTCTAATTATCCTGGCCCAGCAACCATTATTCAACCTGTTCACACCATGCAAACCCGAGCTAAATCTGGGATTTTTAAGCCAAATTCGAAGTATGCTAATTTAATTCTTGTGACTTCGTCCATAACTCAAAAATCACCTTTGCCTCGTTCTCCTATCCAAGCCCTCCAAGACCCTAACAGGTATAATGCTATGTGTGATGAATATAATGCCATGATTGATACTCATACTTGGGACTTGGTTCTGCGGCCAGAAAATGTGAATGTGATTCGGTGTTTGTGGGTTTTTACACATAAGAAAAAATCCAATGGTGCGTTTGAACGACATAAGGCCCGTTTGGTTGCTAATGGTAAAAGTCAGGAAATTGGTGTTGATTGTGGTGAGACATTTAGCCCGGTGGTTAAACTGGCTACGATCCCTACTGTTTTGAGTCTGGCATTTTCTCGTCAATGGTCTATTCATCAGCTTGATGTGAAAAATGCTTTTCTTCATGGTCACTTGCAGGAAACTGTTTATATGCATCAACCCCCTGGGTTTGTCCATCCGGATAAACCCAAACATGTGTGTCTTCTTCGTAAGTCAATCTATGGTCTTAAACAGGCTCCTAGGGCCTGGTATCAGCAATTTGCTTCTTACATTCTCTCTTTGGGTTTCATAAACAGCAAAAGTGATACTTCATTATTTATCATTCGGCGAGGTAAAGATACTGCTTATTTATTGTTATATGTTGAAGATATTATATTGACATGTTCTTCTCCTGAGTTGCGGAAACGTATCATCTCTCTTCTTAGTTCTGAGTTTGCTATGAAGGATTTGGGTCCTTTATCTTATTTTTTGGGTATTTCTGTCTTCCAGTCTAAGGATCTTCTTTTTCTTTCTCAACGAAAGTATGCTAAAGAAATTTTGGATAGGGCGAATATGTCTTCTTGTAAACCGGCTAACACTCCGGTTGATACTAAGTCCAAACTTAGTGCTACTAGTGGGAAACCTGTTGTTGATCCTTCATTGTTTCGCCAACTTGTTGGTGCTTTGCAATACCTTACTTTCACCCGACCAGATATCTCTTATGCGGTTCAGCAACTGTGTTTGTTTATGCATGATCCTAGGGAACCTCATTTCAATGCTATGAAGCGTGTTCTTCGATATCTACAAGGGACTCTTGATTTTGGTATGCATCTTTATTCTACTCCTACCTCTGGTCTTATATCTTATTCTGATGCTGATTGGGGAGGTTGTCTAGACACACGACGTTCTACGTCTGGCTATTGTGTATTTCTTGGGGATAACTTGATTTCTTGGTCGTCAAAACGACAAACTACACTATCTCGTTCTAGTGCAGAGGCTGAGTACCGGGGGGTGGCTAATGTGGTGGCTGAGACCACGTGGTTGCGAAATTTGTTGCTTAAGTTGCATTGTCCTTTGCGCAAGGCCACGATTGTTTATTGTGATAATATTAGTGCCGTTCATATGTCTCATAATTCGGTTCATCATCAACGCACGAAGCATGTGGAATTGGATATACACTTTGTTCGTGAAAAGGTCGCTCTTGGTCATATTCGTGTGCTTCATGTTCCATCCTCATATCAATATGCGGACATCTTCACCAAAGGTCTACCTAACCCACTTTTTGTTGATTTTCGTTCTAGTTTGAGCATCCGTCCTCCTCCTGCTCCAACTGAGGGGGTGTGTTAGACGAATATTTTGTAAATAATAGTGTCCATATTTATCTTGCTGTATTTATGTCAACTAGGGATTGTTGTATTATATAAATACTGTGAATAATATGAGCAGGCTCCTCAAGGTAGTATTCCATCTATTTACATATAAGCATCATGGTGTTGGCGCATTGTTTTTCCGCCAATGCCATGGTGATGGCGGATAATCCACATGTCACTGTCATCACCATCTACGATGAGTTGGCTATGAGGGAGGTTGTACATGACATAAAGTGGTAGTAAGAGAGGTGGCACGTCGGTAGGGTTATGGTGGAAGTGGTGAAGGATTAAGTGGTGATTGGATTAGTAGAGGTGTGAATGGTGGTGTTGGTGGTTAATTTTGATATCTCTTAAGATAAAGTAAGGGTAAGTTAGGAAGTTTACCTTATATTTCAGGCGGTTACTAAAAAGTTGGGTGGTAAATAATAGTTAACAAAAAAATTTTACCATAGTAATTAGTGTTTTTATTTTCTCTAATTTGTTAATTAACATTATATAGTAACTAGCCTAATTACTTGTATTGGTTAATTGCTTGTTTGCAATCTTAGCACGAAAATGATGCATTGTTTTTGAAAGTGGTAAATTGGTAATATAATGCGATTGATCTAACAAATCAAATTTTTTGTTAATGACATAGATGAGTGTTTAATATATATCTTAAGGGTCAGGGGCGGGTCCAGGAATTTCAAATAGGTGTAGCACTCCAAAAATTTCGATGTTCGAATCAATCGATTCGGTTTAACAACGAAAAAAACTGATTCATCAATTCGATTCATAAATTAAAAGTTACAAATTAAACTTACATTAAAGTTAATACAACGACTAATAAAAGTTTAAGTTAATACAATGACTAATAAAAATTAAAGTTGCTCTCTTCGGTTTTTCATATTTTGAAACCAATTTACAATGCTATCATCTTTTATATCTAATAACACCTCTCTTTCTAAATATGAAACTAAGCTATCAGTCAACAATTGATCTCCCATAGTATTCTGCAACTTGTTTTGATAAATTTCATTCCAAAAAAAGCTCGTTCAACGGTTGTTGTAGCTACAAGGAGGAGTAACACTAACTTCAAAAGCAAGAATACTTGGGGGTGAACATCATTCTTTCTTGTTTCAACTAGTTTCATAGAGAGCTCATTGAGGTTCTTCAAATTCCAAAATCTTTCATCATTTTGCATATCATCAAGGAAATTTACAAGTAAATAGTCAAAGATAATCAAGTCACCACTTGGAAATTCATTCTCATAAAACTCCGCAAGACGCATCAATTTTGGTATGTCAAATGATTCAAATCGATTAGTGGGATTAAAGCAAGACATAAAAATGAGCAATTCTTTAGTAGTTTCATCAAAACAATTTTCAAGTTCTTGCAATTATTGATCAATGACATGTAGAAAGACTTCAACTCGAAAATGGTGAATATTACTCACAAAAGGGGGATTACCTTGGAAAAATCTTCTACCAGGTTCAACATACCTTGCCTCCATGTCGGGAATCTCAATGCCATGCTTCTCCATAAAAGAAGTGAGTTTGTTCAAGTGAGTTTCCCATCCATCATCTCTTAACCTTTGCAAACTTCTCTTAGTCATATCAACCATATTCATAGCATTGACAATATCTTGATCACTCCTTTGCAAGGCTAAATTCAAATTATTAGTAATTCCAAATATAGTGCCCATTAAGTGTGCCACAAAAACAAAATCAAAAGACATCAATATCTTTGTAATTCCACATGCTTTCCTCCTTTCACCTACCTCTATGGTACCTTTTGCAATCTCATCAAGTGATTCAAGGATAGGAATATACAAGTCAAGCACATTTTTAATTGTTTTGAAGTGAGAACCCCAACGAGTATCACATGGCGGACTCAATGCAAGCTCCTAATTCAATCCACTTCCTGATGTAAATTCACCCAAAGATAAAGCCTCAACTACACGATCTCTTTGTTTTTGTCTAAGGAATTCTTTTCTCTTAGGTGAACCACCAACAAAATTCAACAAAAGAGGAAGTGCATCATTAAACCACTCACANTATTAAACAGCCACTCACAATCACTATTCTTCTTGGCAACAGAAACAAGATTCAATTGAATTTGATGTGCAAAGCAATGAACATAATAAGCAAATTTATTTTCATTCATAATTAGAGTTGTAAGACCTCTAATTGCACCAGACATATTACTAGCACTATCATAACCTTGACCCCGAACTTGTGAAAGGCTTAAAGACTGCTCCATAAGAAGTGACTCAATTGCTTGTTTAAGAGTCAAGGAAGTAGTGTTGGCAACATGTACCAGTCCAAAAAACCTTTCCGTTACCTCCTTTTTATTGACGATGAGGCTATCGCACACCTATCAAAAATAAACCTAACCACTCTAACTAATATAGCTAGGGAAGTAGGGATCGAATCTACAGGGAAGCAATTAAACCTATTAGTTCTAAAAAGTTTAAACCGTGCAAAGGGCCTTTGAGTGACAATTGTGACCAAGAAATTAACTAGAATTAAAGCTAAATTGATTAAGGAATTTAATTAATGACTAAACCTATGACATCGGTTCACCACAGATTAACCAACGAATTGCACACAAATAAATAATTATATTATCAATTTCCTTGAATTAAGGTCCACTAATTCTCTCAAATCTAGTCCCCTTTAAAACTCCTCTAATGGCTCCCGCTCACTTAGACTCGCTTTGCCTATTGTCCTTATGATTAATTGTGGTAATCTTACCTCTCGGCATCAATTTCAACAATATCAAACTAACAACTAAATCTGGCCAGTATTTAATTGAAAGCAATAACAACTGACAATAAGAATTCAAGCACATTAATAGTTAAACTAATATTTATGAGCAAAACATCACCAATTAGTCCATGGATCTCCTAGTCCTAGAAAAAGAACTACTCACTCATAATTGAAGGAACAAAAACTAAATCAATAAAAGTAATAAAAATACTAAACATGATTAAAGTAAACAAAATCAACAATAATCAAGAAATTAAATCTAAACATAAAACTATTAAAACTAAGAACATAAATTGAAAATAATAATAAACATAACTAAGAACAAGAATTAAGATTGAATAGAACCTGAATATTATTGATTGAATGATTGAATTAGAGTTCTACACTTTGAGAGAATTTTAGAGTAAACTAGGGTTCTAAAATCAAAAGAGGCGTAAATGACTAATTAGGAATACAATTCTTTAAATACTTAGGCTAAACACGGGGAAAAACACGCGAAATTCCCCTTCAGAGCCACCCGCCCGGAGGGTTCGGGCGTGCAGCTCTCACCCGGGCGCACAGCTTCGACCCGAGCGAGTGGCTTGTTTTGCCTTCGTTTCTCGGTTTTTGCTCGTTCTTCCTTAATTGCTTCTTTAATTCTTCGTTTTAACACTTCTAGTCTTCGGTTTAGCTTCCCAAATGACTTCAACTATTCACTAACTTCTTCGAGTGTTTCAAAAGGCTCGGAAAACAACGATAAATCATCGATTCCTGTAAAATCTAATAAAAAGCACAACAAACACTCGAAATAGCAAAAGTTAGTAGAAATGGCTCAAAAGAGCCGTATTAGAGCTAAAAATCAATCGGGATCGGGGGTAAAATACTTATAAAATATCAATTTATCAAACTCCCCCAAGCCAACCCTTTGCTTGTCCTCAAGCAAACAACTAAGCAAACAATGACTCCACCCCTTTAACTTTGCAAAACAAGATTAACTCAAGCAATTCCGAGTATGCAAGATCCTCAACCAACCCATCAAAATTCCTTGACCACCATTCACTCAAATCAAAATCAATAAGCCAACCATGTAAGAAATAGAAGTCGATGACTAGAGTAGCTCACTCGGTGTCACTCCACACATAAAATTGAGCATAGATAATGAAGCTCACCCTTAATCCCAAAAAAAAAATGCAAATGCAAAAAGTGTTTGAATGCAAAATTTGAAAACCCAAACCCACATCTCACACCTCATGCAAGTGTTTAAAGGTAGTCACTCAATCCTAGTATGAATGTCGACTCGAAATGCAAGTAATACTCCCTAGCTTTGGCAATTGACTCAATTCACAAGAACTAAAAATATGCACACGCTGATCAAAAAGGTCTTTATGAGCTTGTAACGTGGCTAGGGTGATGGGTATGATAGAATTTGGGATAATGTGGTGGTAAATGCGGGCTATACGCATGTAGCAATCGATTCCTGTAAAATCTAATAAAAAGCACAACAAACACTCGAAATAGCAAAAGTTAGTAGAAATGGCTCAAAAGAGCCGTATTAGAGCTAAAAATCAATCGGGATCGGGGGTAAAATACTTATAAAATATCAACTTATCAATTGACATAACGCAAACAAAGTCCTAGTTGTTCATTGTCAGAAATATCGGCAGACTCATCGGCTAAAATGGTAAAGAAATCATCACCAATTTCTTCAACTACTGCTCTTTTTGTCAAACTAGCGCAAGCATTAATTATATCTTTTTGAGTAGTAGGAGATGTCATTTGACAATTTAGAGGGGCATTATCTAAACCAACTTCTTTTATATCTCTATCTTCAGCATGAAATTTCAACAACTCTAAAAATCTTCAGGTAGTTATATGGGGATATTAGGCTTAAAGACAATTAGTTTAATAACAATAAGGAGCAATTAGTATTGAGGTGCATATTAATTCATTAATAGGCATTCTTACTACCTCCGAACACTGCTACGACTCAATGAGCCATCACAAAAATCAATCAACAAATACCACAAGTTTAGTCTAGATTCACATAATTAGCAATGGGCAAAGTCAAACACCATAGGCATAATCCAAATAACTCCTAAACTTAAAGCAGAATTTTGAAGCTTAAAAAAAGCATACTTTGAATTAAAATGGTGGTGGTGACAAAAGAGATGATGATGGTAAAAAGGGTGAAGAGAAAATGTACCACCACGTCCCGGAAGGCCCATCCCGAGCCTCGTCCCATTTTTCACTCCGTTTTTTTACCAACTGCAATGGACCACCACGGCACCCCTGAAGATCGGTTTCGACCCCTAAGCACCTCATATGATCTCTCTTATGGCCTCTTCCAGAGAGGGGAAAAACAGCCTTATATGCAATTGTCTAAGGCCTTGTTATAATCCCTCATATAACATTTTCACCCTGAATCCTTTGGTCTGGGTTCCTATTTTTACGTTACGGCCACCCAGGTCAAGTTCCGGGATTTTTTTTTCCGGGACCCCGGAACCACAAAAACACATAGAATAATAGACTTTGTTACAGGCCTCCGGAGGGGCTATCCCGAGGCCCATCACTTTTTTGCCCCGTTTTTTTACCACGTGCTATGGACCACCACGGAACCCCTCACGATCATGTTTCGGCTCTAAAGACCTCTTATAGCCTCTTCTAGAGAGGGGAGAAAACAACTATATATGCAATCGTCTAAGGCCTTGTTATAATCCCTCATATGACCTTTTAACCCTAAATTCTTTGGTCTGGGTTCCCATTTTTACCTTACGGCCACCCCGGTCAATTTCGAGGATTTTTTTCCCGGGACTCTAGAACCCCAAAAGCAGTGAATAATAGCCTTTGTTTCAGACCTACGGAAGGGTCGTCCCGGGCCCCGTCACTTTTTCACCTTGTTTTTTTAACACGTGATATGAACCACCACGGCACCCCCCAAGATCGATTTCGGCCCCTAAGCACCTCTTATGATCCCTCTTATGGCCTCTTCTAGAGAGGGAAAAAACAGCCTTATATGCAATAGTCTAAGGCCTTGTTATAATCCCTCATATGACCTTTTCAACCAGAATCCTTTTGCCTTGGTTCCTATTTTTACCTTACGGTCACCCCGATCGATTTCCGGGATTCTTTCACAGAACCACGGAACCCCAAAAACAGTAAATAATAGCTTTAGTTTTAGGCCTCCGGAGGGCCCGTCTCGGGCCCCGTCAATTTTTCGCCCCGTTTTTTTACCACGTGCAATGGACCACCATGGCACCCCCGAAGATCGGTTTCGGCCGCTAAGCACTTCTTATGATCTCTCTTATGGCCTTTTCCAGAGAGGAGAAAAACAACCTTATATGCAATAGTCTAAGGCCTTGTTACAATCCTTCATATGACCTTTTCACCCTGAATCCTTTGTTCTGGATTCCTATTTTTACCTTACGGCCACCCCGGCCAAGTACCGAGACTTTTTCTTTTTCGGGACCCCGAAACCCCATAAAATAGTGGATAATTGCCTTTGTTTCAGGCCTCCGGAGGGGCTGCCTTTAACCCCATTTTTATACCACGTGCTATGAATCTCCACGCACGGAACCCCCCACGATAGGTTTCATCCCTAAAGTCCTCTTATGATGTCTCTTATGGTCTCTTCTAAAAAGGGGAAAAAAGAGCCATATATGTAATCGTCTAATGCCTTGTTATAATATCTCATATGACCTTTTCACCACGAATTCTTTGGTCTGGGTTTCTATTTTTACCTTACAGCCACCCCGGTCAATTTCCGATTTTTTTTTTCCCGGGACCCTAGAACCCCCAAAAAAAGTGAATAATAGCATTTGTTATAGGCCTCCAGAGGGGCCGTCCAGAGCCCAGTCACTTTTTTACTTTGTTTTTTTTACCATGTGCTATGGACCACCACGACACCCCTAAAAACAGTTTCGGCCCATAAGCACCTCTTATGATCCCTCTTATGGACCACTTCTAGAGAGGGAAAAAATAGGCTTATATGCAATAGTCTAAGGCCTCGTTATATTCCCGCATATAACCTTTTCACATTGAATCGTTTGGTCTGGGTTCCTATTTTTACCTTACGGCCACCCCGATCGATATCCGCGATTTTTTTTTCAGGGACCCCGGAACCCCAAAAAGGAGAGAATAATAACATTTGTTTCAGGCCCTGGAAGGCCCATCTCGAGCCCCGTCACTTATCCACCCCGTTTTATAACCACGTGCAATGGACCACCACGACACCTCCGAAGATCGATTTCGACCCCTAAGCACCTCTTATGATCTCTCTTATGGCCTCTTCCAGAGAGGGGAAAAACAACCTTATATGCAATTGTCTAAGGCCTTGTTATAATCCCTCATATAACCTTTTCAACCTGAATTCTTTGGTCTTGGTTCCTATTTTTACGTTACGGCCACCCCGGTCAAGTTCCGGGATTTTTTTTCCCGGGACCCCGGAACCACAAAAAAAAAAGAATAATAGACTTTGTTTCAGGCCTCTGGAGGGGCCGTCCCGGACCCCTTCACTTTTTCGCTCGTTTTTTTACACATGCTATGGACTTCCACGGAACCCCCCATGATCGGTTTCGTCCCTAAAAACCTCTTATGAACCCTCTTATGGCCTCTTCTAGAGAGGGGAAAAAACAACCATATATGCAATCGTCTAAGGCCTTGTTATAATCCCTAATATGACCTTTTCACCCCGGATTCTTTGGTCTAGGTTCCTATTTTTACCTTACAGCCACCCCGGTCAATTTCCGAGATTTTTTTCCCGGGACCCTAGAACCCCAAAAAACAATTAATTATAGACTTTGTTTCAGGCCTCCGGAGGGGCCGTCCCGGGCCCCGTCACCTTTTCACCCTGTTTTTTGACCACATGCTATGGAACACCATGGCACCCCCAAGATCGGTTTCGACCCCTAAGCACTTCTTATGATCCCTCTTAAGGCCTCTTTCAGAGAGGGAAAAAACACCCTTATATGCAATAGTCTAAGGCCTTGTTATAATCCCACATATGACCTTTTCAACCCAAATCCTTTGGTCTTGGTTCGTATTTTTACCATACGGCCACCCCGGTTGATTTCCGTGATTTTTTTCCCAGGACCCCGGAACGCCAAAAAACAGTGAATAATAGCATTTGTTTCAGGCCTCCGAAGGGGCCGTCCCGGGCGCCACCACTTTTTCGCCCCGTTTTTTTTTTTCCACGAGCAACGGACCTTCATGGCACCCCTGAAGATCGGTTTCGGCCCCTAAGCACCTCTTATGACCTCTCTTATGGCCTCTTCCACAGAGGGGAAAAAAAGTCTTATATGCAATTGTCTAAGGCCTTGTTATAATCCCTCATATGACATTTTCACCCAGAATCCTTTGTTCTGGGTTCCTATTTTTACCTTACGACCACCACGGCAAGTTTCGGCCCTTTTTTTCCCGAGACCCTGGAACCCCAAAAAATAGTGAATAATAGACTTTGTTTCAGGCCTCCAGAGGGGCCGTCTACGGCCCCTCCACTTTCTCACCCCGTTTTTTTTACCACGTGCTATGGACCTCCATAGAACCCCCCACGATCGGTTTCGTCCCTAAAGACATCTTATGATCCCTCTTATAGCCTCTTCTAGAGAAGGGAAAAAACAGCCATATATGCAATCGTCGAAGGCCTTGTTATAATCCCTCATATGACCTTTTCACCCCAAATCCTTTGGTCTAAGTTCCTATTTTTTCCTTACGGCCATCCCGGTCAATTTTCGAGATTTGTTTTCTCGGGACCCCAAAACCCTAAAAAACAGTTCATAATAGCCTTTGTTTTAGGCCTCCCTAGGGGCTGTCTCGCGCCTCGTCACTTTTTCTCCCTGTTTTTTTTACCACGTGCTATGGACCACCACGGCACCCCCCAAGATCGGTTTCGTCCACTAAGCACCTCTTATGATCCCTCTTATGGCCTCTTCTAGAGAGGGAAAAAATAGCCTTATATGCAATCATCTAAGGCCTTTTTATAAAACCTCATATGACCTTTTCACCCTGAATCCTTTGGAGTGGGTTCCTATTTTTACCTTACGGCCACCCCGAGCAATTTCCAGGATTTTTTTTCCGGGACCTTGGAACCCCAAAAAACAGTGAGTAATAGCCTTTGTTTCAGGCCTCTGGAGAGGCAGTATCGGGACCTGTCACTTTTTCGTCATGTTTTTTTACCACGTGCTATGGACCTCCATGGTACCCCCCACGATCGGTTTCGGCCCTTAAACACCTTCTATGATCCTTCTTATGGCCTCTTCTAGAGAGGGGAAAAATTAGCCTCATACGGAATCGCTTAAGACCTTGTTATAATCCCACATATGACCTTTTCACCCCGAATCCTTTGGTATGGGATCCTATTTTTACCTTACGGACACCCCAGTCGATTTCTAGGATTTTTTTTTCCGGGACCCCGGAACCCCGTAAAACAGTGAATCATGAGGTTTTGGTTTTGGGCCAATACATTAATTTAAAATAAAAAAAAAGAACTGCTTACTTATGCCTCTATCTAAAATAGATAAAAGTTAGGAATTAACTTATATAATAGAGTTGATCCTCTAAGACTAAGGTATTGAGCGGTGGTGTAGGATCAGTTCCCAAAGATAGTAGGAAACTTCAAAATAGTATGATTAAAAGAAACTAACCAAATTTGTAATATGAAATTTCCTAGAAGGGACACAACTTAATGATATTGGTTAGCTCAAGGATACTATTAATAATTTTGAAAAATATTGAATACAACTTAAAAGATGCAATAACTCATTAATACACTTTTAAAAAAACCCAATAATCTTTTAAATTTGTTTTCTTTCCTATACTATTCCGGTATCCAATCAAATATGAGATTTCTTCCCATTCCCATTCCCAAACAGTTAATTTTTTTTCTCTTCTTTTCCTTTCCCTTCTTTTCTTTTCACCTTTTTTCATATACTAAAAATGAACCAGCGTTAACGTGTTTTTGTATTTTTGACAAGAAAAAATAAAATAAAATAAAGCTGATGTCAGCCCTAGAATTTCCAAAATCCCCAATTTGATTCCAGATTTTTCCCTAAAAGGTCACAAGCCCTAATTATGGTCGACCAAAACCCTTATTCAATGGGAGAATCGGTAACTTTCGTCACTTTCTTCAACGATATTATAATTTTTTTTTGCAATGAATTACTGAAATCTAATGATTTAACTCTGGAATAGAATTGATTTCATTTCAATTTTTTTCATTTTTTGCAGGATTATTTACATGATGAAGTTATTCGGATTGATAACATCAAAGCTAGATGTAATTTTTTTTTAAATTTTTTTTTTCTAATAAGTTAAGCTAATTTATGTTTATTTTGTGTGATTAATTGATCAAATTCAATTGACTTTTTGAATTTTACTTTTGATTTTGGCATTTTTGCAGTTAGAGATGTCATCAAAAGACATGTTGAATTGACAGACCGTCTTTCTAGGTAATTTTTCATTTTTATTTTATTTGAGGTAATTTGGTTGCTCTTTAATGTGTAATCTCATATTATCTATTGCCTCACTTATATAATGTTGTCCATTTTTATTCTTTTCAATTCTACGACGTATTGTATTGTTATTGCTACTGCGGTGCTCGCTTTTAAGCTGATAGATGTGGTGAGAATATTATGTTTGATTGCAGGTTGTACTCTGAATTAGTACTGATCACTCATTAATGATAGTAATATCATAAATGATTGACATTGTTTTAATGACGATGGTTTGACTGTAATTGAATTACTGATAGAGTGTGTTATATACATTAAGCTGCACCGAGTTTCCTTATATGCTGTTAAAGTCNTCTAAGACTAAGGTATTGAGCGGTGGTGTAGGATCAGTTCCCAAAGATAGTAGGAAACTTCAAAATAGTATGATTAAAAGAAACTAACCAAATTTGTAATATGAAATTTCCTAGAAGGGACACAACTTAATGATATTGGTTAGCTCAAGGATACTATTAATAATTTTGAAAAATATTGAATACAACTTAAAAGATGCAATAACTCATTAATACACTTTTAAAAAAACCCAATAATCTTTTAAATTTGTTTTCTTTCCTATACTATTCCGGTATCCAATCAAATATGAGATTTCTTCCCATTCCCATTCCCAAACAGTTAATTTTTTTTCTCTTCTTTTCCTTTCCCTTCTTTTCTTTTCACCTTTTTTCATATACTAAAAATGAACCAGCGTTAACGTGTTTTTGTATTTTTGACAAGAAAAAATAAAATAAAATAAAGCTGATGTCAGCCCTAGAATTTCCAAAATCCCCAATTTGATTCCAGATTTTTCCCTAAAAGGTCACAAGCCCTAATTATGGTCGACCAAAACCCTTATTCAATGGGAGAATCGGTAACTTTCGTCACTTTCTTCAACGATATTATAATTTTTTTTTGCAATGAATTACTGAAATCTAATGATTTAACTCTGGAATAGAATTGATTTCATTTCAATTTTTTTCATTTTTTGCAGGATTATTTACATGATGAAGTTATTCGGATTGATAACATCAAAGCTAGATGTAATTTTTTTTTAAATTTTTTTTTTCTAATAAGTTAAGCTAATTTATGTTTATTTTGTGTGATTAATTGATCAAATTCAATTGACTTTTTGAATTTTACTTTTGATTTTGGCATTTTTGCAGTTAGAGATGTCATCAAAAGACATGTTGAATTGACAGACCGTCTTTCTAGGTAATTTTTCATTTTTATTTTATTTGAGGTAATTTGGTTGCTCTTTAATGTGTAATCTCATATTATCTATTGCCTCACTTATATAATGTTGTCCATTTTTATTCTTTTCAATTCTACGACGTATTGTATTGTTATTGCTACTGCGGTGCTCGCTTTTAAGCTGATAGATGTGGTGAGAATATTATGTTTGATTGCAGGTTGTACTCTGAATTAGTACTGATCACTCATTAATGATAGTAATATCATAAATGATTGACATTGTTTTAATGACGATGGTTTGACTGTAATTGAATTACTGATAGAGTGTGTTATATACATTAAGCTGCACCGAGTTTCCTTATATGCTGTTAAAGTCAATCAACTGCATAAAAAACACTTATTTGAAATAACTGTTAGATGTATTTTATACCATAAGTCGTACCGAGTTGCCTTATATGCTGTTTTAAGTCAATTGACTGCATACCGATCACTCAGTTAAAGTTACTTGTGTCGCAAATGTGTCTTATGCATGACTTGTTCTGTCGATTATCTTTTTTTGCTAATATATTTTGTTGGAAAGGTCTTAATTGAAGTATTTATTTCTCTAAGGGATTCTGATAAGATGATATTTGAGCGTTTGCAAAAAGAGTTTGAAGCTGCAAGAGCATCTCAAACTCAAGGTAGCTATCTATTGGTTCCTTTTATGTTTTTTATTTTTATTTTTTTGTTTGTTTTTGTTGAGTGTGCACGTGTCTAATATTGAGTCATAGAAGGATTATCCTTTCAAATCGAATTCACTGTTAAGATTTCTTTTTTTTAAACTTTGGAGTGGGAAACTGTGTAGTATGTTGTTGAAGAGGAGTAATGTGTTCTTGCTAGCCAAATTTCTTTGTGAGATATAATTATCTTCCTTGCCTCTCGTTGGAGTCATGCTTGTGAAGCTCTCTCTAGAAAGATTCATAAATTGTTTCACTGAGTTAAAGTCTCTATTTCTCTTGATATATATTCTTTTCGATAGAACACCGTGTAGTATGGTAATGGAATTTGCCTAATTGATAAGGAGTTCAAGGCTTGTGCAATGTATACTGCGTGTAGGGAAATAGCTTAGGCATAGATAAAATGGAAACATTACAAGCAGGGAAGGCTGAAAAACTGTATGATTACTAGAAAAGTAGAAATCTTGCAAAAGTTAGACAGGCTCATGGTTCGGGTTTAATGAATGGCTGCTAAAACATTATTCACTACCACGTTTATCATAAAATGCTGAAATTTGAATTTCAGGATGTTTTATGCATCACATTCAATCACAAATTTTAATCCTTTAAGCTTGACACTCTCTATAGGATTAATGTATAGGAACTGTCTTAATATTTTTTCTCTATCATGATTGCACCAACCTTCCGTATGTGCAATGGTATGATACAAACGAATATAAAGTACACAAGCACGACGTTGTCAAGATGTTTAGTGCATTAAATCGGATTGCCTATTACATTTGTTGGTTGATCACTCATTCATTCGTGAAATATGGACTTCAAGAAATAAGCCCCAAAGATTCTATAATGGTCCAATTTTTTATTAGTTGATACATTGGTGGCTCAGTGGTCAAAGAGGCCCCTGCCTACTTCTTGTGAAATGGTTATTGATCTTGTTTAATAGATTCTTGGCATGAAAATGAAACTTAATAATGGTTGCCTGTAACTCTTGCCCCCTTATCTCTGTAGCATCATGCAATATGTACAAGAATAAAGGCCTAGTTGAATTTGTTTTTCCTTTTCCCTTTTGACCTTCTGTTGTCTTGGGGAATGTTTTATTGAGAGGCAAGACTTTCAAATCTTTGTATGAGGCTATGAAGAGGGAGCATATCTAAAAGGAAATGAGGCAATGACGCAGGATGGCCGGGGGTATATTACAAAGGGAATCATGGTATCTTAGTTTATCTAGAATATCTAGCCATCTAGGTGGTCTGATTTTATGGGGAGTGATTTTAGGATGGCCCCTTTTTTCTCCTTTCTGAAAGGAGGTGTTTTATATAGGAATGTTCCAGATGCCAGGCATGAACTTAATTTCATTTTTGTAGCTGGAAGTTCTTTGAAACACAAAAGTGGTTAAAGCATAATTTGTTGGCTGATTTGCTCGACATCCTTTTACAAGTAATGAAATTTCAGGGGTTCAATAAAATGTTGAGAATGTGTTTTTGACATTCCATGTAGTTACTTTTTAGGTTAGGTTGGCTCACTTTGTCTCCATGTAATGTATCTAGCAGACTACGTAGTGGCATAATGCTAATTATGGTTGCTATATGTCATTTTACCTGTCCTTGTTTTCTCTTTCTCTATTTTTCAGTAAATTTCAATTATTTTTGCTTCGAATTATTTGTAATCTGTGACATAAAATTTTTTTTATAGTGATGCACTTGTAGCATTTTTCATTAGTCTCATGACATTTGAGCCAAGATGTATGATTATATTTCAGAGATCTATTTGGAAGGTGAAGATTGGAATGATGGTCTGTTAGCCACTATAAGGGAGAGGGTATGTTATATGGATACTTGTTTTTGTATCTGTCTGTTTCTTTTTTAGAACATCTGCAAAATATGCTCTGTTTCTACATTTCACATTGCATCTTATTAGAGTAATTCAACTAATACTTAATTTTTATAGGTTCACATGAAGGCAGATAGGAAGGCAACAACAGGGGATTCAGATACTGATCTAGTTCCTTTCTTTGAAAAAACCACTTACAGGGTGGGAAGTAAGGTAATAATACCTACAAGGATCGTGTCATTGTAATTGGGATGAAATTTTAGTGAAACTCTTGATTGAACCTAGTATACAATGGTTTTTCTGAAAGAAAAGCTTACAATCTATTGTTCTGGGGGTTGCAGAGTTGCAGTTCTGCAGTAAATTGGATTTTGACTTGAGGATTAAGAGAGCACATATTAAGTACTAACCAATAAAGCAGATAGCTGAATATACTAATCTGGGAATCAAGTATAGATGCTTATACTGAAAGAAAAGCTGACAATCTATTGTTCAGTGGCTTGCAATTCTGTAGTGAAATGGTTTAGTGACTTGAGGATTTAGAGAGCACATACTAAGTACTAACCAACAAAGCAGAAAGCTTTTACTAATCTGGGATAGAGAGAGAAGTACAATAGCCTTTGGCGCTCTTGTGGAACTGTATCGTGCACACTTCATGTTGCCTGGCTGAAGTCTGAACTTTGAAATATTAGTTATGAAAGCTGTTGTTATGTGTGAAATTACTGGATGTCACTTAAAGAAACAGAAAATATTTTGGGGATTTTTTCTGGAGATCTCAATGTCTGTAGATTAAGATTTTTTGAGGAGGATTCGATAGGAAAAAAGTTAAAAGGACACCACAAAAGATGGGGTAAAAGAGAGCAGTGAGGCCTTACGGTATCCCTATTGAGGTATGGTGTTACTCTAGGTTGCACTAGATTGGCTACAGACACGGATACAATGACGGGTACAGGATACGTCAAAATTTTTCTTTGGACCCAAAATCAAAGAACATGGCACATTAGAGAGACATTGGCCGTACCCGTACCCAATATTTTTTTAAAAAAAAAACAAAGACACGGATTTTCATGTGTTGACACCATAGTCCCATGTCGTGCTTGTACCAGACATGCTAAACGCCAATTTTTTGGTGTGTCTGTGCATCATAGGTGATACTTGGGTGATAAAGCAATTGAGTGGTTGACAACTTTCTTCTACAAGATATGGAAAAGTAATAAGATGCCACTGGGGTGGAGGAAGAGCACCATAATGTTGGTGTATAAGAATAAAGGTGATGCTCAGAATTGTGTCAACCTTAGATGGATCAAGCTGATGAGTCATTCTATGAGAATTTGGAGGAGAGTGATTGATTGAGGTCGAGACTTGAGAAGGTCCATGTAAATTTCAGAAAATCAGTTTCGATTTATGCCAGAAACGATTATGGAGGCAATTTATCTCTTCATACAATATATGGAAAGTTAGATGGCTAATAAGAAGGTTCTAAAATAGTGAATTTAACTTTTAATTGGAGTATGATAAGGTATTGAGGGAACTACTATGATGAGCTCTCAAAGAATGGTTGTTTGGGCTTAAAGAGAATTTGGTGCTAAATAGGGAATAATTGCGACTTCTCTTATTGATTCATGTTGACCCCCAATTATTTGAGGACTAGGGCTTTGTTGTTGCTGTTGAAGTGATTAGGAGGTTCAGCTTTCAAGATTTTTTTAAACTCCTGGTGTTATCAGTTGAAGCTGATAATTTTCATTTGTCAAAATACTTATGATATCTATAAAAGTATTATAATATGCAATTTAGGTCGTGTAAATCATAGGTGCTAGGTTATTAAGCAAGTTTTTATTTTATTTATTTTTAATTAAATTTTTATAAGTATATTATTTTATTTTGTATTATCAATCTACTTGTTAAGCAGGTGATATGCTGTTTAGAAGGTGCAAGGATTGGCATTCAATACGAAACTTCGTTTGCTGGTAATATAAAAGACCCTAATGCTGTTTGTTATCATAGTGTAATCATGGTAAATTATTTGTTACGCATTGTATTTGGGGTTTGTTTTGTCAAGTTATTGGATAAACGCTGTTGTTTTTGTTATTGATCTTGATTTGTATGGTCAGATATTATTAGCGACAGTAACATAACAGCGATTTAGCATAGGAATCCTATAGTAGATTGTTCAGCTTCGGTTGGGTACATTTCATAATTTTGGAGTGTGGACTGCCTTTTATTCGGTCAATATGTTGGTTTGTCAATCAGGTTTCAGTATTACATTTTTTTGGACACTTTGAGATTGCACCATTGGAAAGATCTACTGAGTTCTTGTTATAATTACTTTGAAGAGGTTCTCTCTCTCTGTTTTTTTTTTAATCTTCAAAGCGTCACTTAAATTATAATCTATTAATCTCTGATCAATGTCCTTTTGCAGTGTTGTAGTTTAAGTACCTTTGTGGACCTACCTATAAGAAGATGATGTGTATCTCATAACCTTGATGATCTTTTATAACTCTTTTGTAAATGAGGGTTGGATGCAGAGTTTTGTAGAGGAGTTTAAGGAGGAGAATGCATGATGAATATTGATGAGAGATTAGTTTTGCTTTTGTAGTTTTGGGAGTGTGTCAAGTCACTTGAAAACTTGGCAAGTTATCTTTTATTTCTGCAATGTTTTCTAGATTATTAATCAAGTTCTTCCTTCTTTTATCTCATACTACAATCTGTCCAAGTAATATCAGCTCATAACACTGATCAATAAGAATAGTCTTTCCATTGATTTCTCTATTAGAAGCTGTAGTTCTGAACTCATTCCTCACTTTAGGTAAAGCATTTCATCTTGCAGATGTTTTTAGCAGGTCACTTTTGAGAGTGACTTCTAATCATTTTTATGTTGCTTTTTTTGTTGCCATAATGTGTTCTGAATTCTGATTCTCTAAATGTAACCGATTGAAGGTTTGTATTGATGTTGATTTCCTAATTGAAATACTCCTTACATTTCATGTAATTTGATGGTGAAGTTTGAGATCCATGTTTTTTCATTTTTCTTGGATTAGGGTGTCCTTTCAAGTTTCAATACTGCATTTATCTTTTTAGAATTGACTAGTCATTATAATTTTGTGAGTTTTTACCAATTAATGAAGTCTTCTTTTCTATTTTGACTTTTGAGTATGCAATTGCAACCTAGCTTTGCTTTGCTGTTGATGATTGACTTGGTTGTATGCATAGGTTTATCTGTTAATGGCATAATTAGTTTTCGTAGCTGTCTACCTGTGTTGTTGTTTATGTAGTGCAACCTACCTTTTTTTAATATATGAAAGAAGGTGAGAATGGACCTGTTTCCTTGCTACGTGGCAGATTTTAAATTAGCATTGTGTTGTAGGTAGGGGTGCCAAGGTGGATTGGGCTATCCAAATTCTGTGTTCCTTTCAAATAATGTTAGAATAGGATTAGTTTAATCCTATGCAAATATATCCACCTCAGTGAAATTTTTAGTCTTTCAAAAACTTTCCCTTTTCCATACCTTTTTTCTGGGGCCATTGAGAGCCTATTAGATAATCGAGTCAGTAAACTCGAATAATAGCAACTAGAAAGTAAGGGACTAAGGGGTGATTTTAGTTTTTCAACGTGATGGTTGAGACTTGGTACTTTTATTTTTGAAATTTTATTTTTGACATATGTTTTGGGCTAAAGTCTTGAGGTACTATTGTGCGCTGTGGAGTATTTATAATATTGCAATTCCTTTTCGGATTTTGAAATCCACTGTCCAAGCGCTTGGTTCAAATCTAATTCCAATTTAAAAATCCGATTCTAAAGAATTCTAATAGTTGTTGGTAAATGACTCTGCATTTCGATTTTCTTGGGAGCATAGTCATTAGAAATAGATATGGATTGTATTGAGGAACAAAATAGGTGCACCAATAAGTATTGTATTCTTGCCTTTTACTAGTTCTTAGAAATTTCTCTGATATCCCTGTTTTGTCTTGGTAAGAAGTATCAGCGACTTCTGGAAAGAGCATATGATGGTATTGATAAAAGGTTACTCTAATGGAGTGTGAAGGAGAAGTAACTACCTTTGATTATGATAACTAGTCATGGTTGGTGTAATTGCGGAAGCATGAAGATGTGAGCTATTATTAGACCGTTGGACTGAAGATGCTTTGAAGGGCAATTGACTACAGGTAGAACCAAAGATTATTGTTAGTTGCGAAGCTTGGCATTCGTTGGAAAATTATTAGTGTGTAGATTGTTAAGACCTCGTCACAAGTGTGAGAGAGATTCCAACAACAAAGGCAATTATCTTTTCTGAAGTTTTTATTTTAAGTATATCAATTCCAAGGTTACATTACCAATTAACCATTGGATGGGAATGTATTTAATACCACCAATTCATAAGTATTGATAACATACAACAACAAAATAGGCTTAGTCCCAAATTAATTAGGGTCTACTAGATGTGAATCAATGAGAAGGATCACAATAATATCTGCTCATATCCTGTCCCTCCAATATTGATGCCACATTTTCCTCAAGCTCAAACGCTTCATATCATTAATAACTACTCTCATCCAAGTTTACTTTGGTCTTCCTTTACCTATCACCTTTCCATCTTTTTCCCACTCTGCTAGTCTCTTTAGAGGTGCATTACGTGGTCTTCGTGTTATATGACAGAACCATCTTAGACGAATTTTCTGTATCTTATCTTCAATAGATCTTCAATATATATATATATAGTCCCTCCGTTTTTTTTACTTGCTACATATACCCAAAGAGGAAAATCTCAAATTACTTGCTGCATTTCCTTTTTTGGACTGTGGTGTCCACACAAACATTTACAACTTTGTCCTTTTGTCTTCTTCTTACCAATATTCTTCCTACTATACCCTTATTTTTGTCATCATCTTCTTTAATACCCCACTTTTTCTTTCAATCGTTCCATAAAGTCGTCCCTATACATTTTTTGTCTTGCGTAAATATCCGATCCAAGAGGGTATGTATCAACTAAATAAAAATCGAGGGAGTATATATATATACACATAAATTTAACTATAGAAAATCTTATATTTCTGTAAAAAGTGATACTAAATTTGCAATATGTAAAACAAAGCTTAAACAACTGCCTAAATTTATTATAACAGTTCAAAAGTGCACCACTATACTATGAACCCGACCTCGGTTTACTTGTTTTGAATCAAGATTCGTGGTAGGAATGTGGGATTACAGATGAAGTGACATTGAAAAAAAAATCCTCCGATAAAAATTTAGATAAATTTGAGTATTTGACTTAGATAGTGTTTGGCCTAGTTTCTAAAAGTGCTTCTAGACTTGAGAAACCAAAAGTGGGCCAAACAAGGGGTTAAATGAAAATTATTTCTGATTCTCCAAAAGCCCAAAATCACCAAAATTGTATCTAAGAAAGGGAGAAACAGAAGCTTCAATTTGAAGCTTCTTAAAAGTGTTTCTCAAGAAGCTCTTGTTGGTGCTCTTCACTTCCAACTTAATCCACCCTAGCTTCAACCATTGCAACACTTTACTCAACCACCGCAACCCTTTACTCAACGTCAACAGCAGGCGGCAGCGATAGCAGCAACTATGCCGTTGTGGTGTGGGTTCGTGGAGTTGTAGGGTCGTGGGTGTGAGTTTGTAGGGTGTGGAATTATGGGTTCTTGGTGGTTGTGGGGTAGTGGGTTCTTGGTGGTTGTGGGGTAGCGAGGTCGTAGGTTCGTGGTGGTTGTGGGTTAGTGGGTTCTTGGTGGTTGTGGGTTGGTGGGGTCGTAGGTTCGTGATGGTTGTGGGGTAATGGGATTTTTGTGATTATAGGTTTGTGGTGCTTGTGGGATCGTGATTTTGTAGTGGTTGTAGTATTGTGGGTTTGTGGTGGTTGCAGGGTCGTAGACTCGTGGGGGTTTGGGTTGGGTCTTGGGGTGAGTTGTAGTGATGGGTAGGGTGTGTTTCGGGTGGTGACTAGGGTTGTGGCAAGGGCTGCAGTGTGATTATTGGGTTGGTTGCAGGGGTTATGGAAGGGGCTGCGGTGGACTGGCCTTCAAGGGGTGGTGGAGTGGTGGTTTAAGCAAGGGGTTGTGGAATAGGCCAAACGTTGCATATTGTTTCAACTTCTTAAAATCACTTCTTAAATATATGGCCAAACATATCTAAATTTCTCAAGTGTTTTTAGAGAAACAATTTCTGCAAGAACACTTTGTAGAAGTAGAAATAGTTTTCCAAAAACTTGGCCAAACAGTCCCTTATAAGGTCACCAAGAAGTGACTCTTCTATTAGTTTGCGGCGGTGACATTTCTTTCTCCTTTATATTTTTATAATTTTTTCATTTTTTATATTAAGCTATCTGCTATCTAGTCTACATTTACTTTGCTAGTAGTGTTCGAAGATGAAAGCTTGCCTATTAGAGGGACGCGGAGTCTTCTCTCCCGCAGAACCCTGGAAGTTTTCTTTTGGCTATGTTTCTTTGACAAATGTTTGTTTGGTGCAGGCTTCATTGCCATATTAGATTCTTGTTATACTGACATCCATTGATTTGTAAAGTAGGTGCATGCAGTGTTTAGCGCAAGGTTCGGAGGGCAATTGCCTGTAGATTTATGTATACACCTATGGTCTTTCTTAAGATTGCTTATACAAACTACAAAGGACTGTACAAGCTCACACGCTCGTGTTGTGTGCTTGTGTGCAATAACCATAAGTATCTTGATCTTATGCCAGTTGTTATATGTGATTGAGCAATTACTGCAACTATCAATGCTTTTATACGAGTAGCTTATGTATGATTGTGCACCCTGATTTGTCTTGGCTATAATCTTTGTTTCTCTGCTTGCTTAGTCTCCAAGAGAATTTGTTAAGGCGATTTATGAAGGATATAATTTCTTCAGCTTGCATGTGTATTATAGTGTTGTTTCACCTTTTTATTCTCTGATGAACAGGAGAGTTTTGCGAACTGTATCACTGTGTGCTCGAGAGCAAGTCATTTCTGGAAAAGATGACGGTTTTAGAGCACACCATTCCTTTCTTTCTGCCAATTCGAGAAGCTGAAAATGATCTTCTTTCTTCTAATGCAATGGTGAGGTTAGTTGCCTGACCCTTATGTTCTTGTTTTGTAGGTTTATGCTCTTATTGCATTTTTCTGAGCGCTGTTTTTTTTTTTTTTTTTTTTTTTTCAGTGTGAGCTTGTACAGTCCTTTGTAGTTTGTATAAGCAATCTTAAGAGACCATAGGTGTATACATAAATCTACAGGCAATTGCCCTCCGAACCTTGCGCTAAACACTGCTTCACCTACTTTTACAAATCAATGGATGTCAGTATAACAAGAATCTATATGGCAATGAAGCCGCACCAAACAAATTTGTCAAGAAACATAGCCAAAAGAAACTTACCTCGGGTTCTGCGGGAGAAGAAGACTCCGCGTCCCTCTAATAGGCAAGCTTTCATCTTCAACACTACTAGCAAAGTAAATGTAGACTAGATAGCAGATACTTAATATAAAAATGAAAAAATTATAAAATATAAAGGAGAAAGAATGTCACCCCGCCGCAAACTAATGAAGAGTCACTTCTTGGTGACCTTATAGAGGTTTTTGGCCAAGTTTTTGGAAACTATTTCTACTTCTACAAGTGTTCTTGCAGAAATTGTTTCTCTAAAAAACACTTGAGAAATTTAGATATGTTTGGCCATATATTTAAAGAAGTGATTTTAAGAAGTTGAAACAATATGCACGTTTGCCTATTCCACACCCACCCTTGCTTAAACCACCACTCCACCACCCCTTGAAGGCCAGTCCACCGCAGCCCCCTTCCATAACCCCTGCAACCAACCCAATAATCACACTCACCTTGCCACAACCCTAGTCCACCACCCGAAAAACACCCTACCCATCACTACACCTCACCCCAAACCCAACCCAAACCCCCACTCTACGACCCTGCAACACCACAACCCACAATACTACAACCACTACAAAATCACGATCCCCACGCCCACACAACCTATAATCACAAAATCCTTACCCCACAACCATCACGAACCTACGACCCCACCAACCCACAACACCAAGAACCCACTAACCCACAACCACCACAACCTACGACCTCGCTACCCCCCACAACCACCAGAACCCACTACCCACAACCACCAAGAACCATATTCCACACCCTACAAACTCACACCCACGACCCTACAACTCCACGAACCACACCACACGGCATGTTCTGCTATCGCTGCCGCCTGCTGTTGACGTGTGAGTAAGGGTTGCGTGTGGTTGAGTAAAGTGTTGCAATGGTTGAAGCTAGGGTGGATTAAGTTGGAAGTGAGAGCACCAACAGCTTCTTGAGAAACACTTTTAAGAAGCTTCAAATTGAAGCTTCTGTTTCCCTTTCTTGATACAATTTTGGTGATTTTGGGCTTTTGGAGAATCAGAAATAATTTTCATTTAACCCTTGTTTGGCCCACTTTTGGTTTCTCAAGTCTAGAACACTTTTAGAAACTAGGCCAAACACTATCTAAGTCAAATACTCAAATTTATCTAATTTTTATCGGAGATTTTTTTTTCAATGTCACTTCATCTGTAATCCCACATTCCTACACGAATCTTGATTCAAAACAAGTAACCCGAGGTCGGGTTGTCATAGTATAGGTGGTGCACTTTTGAACTGTTATAATAAATTTGGCAGTTGTTTAAAGCTTTGTTTTACATATTGCAAATTATTATCACTTTTTTACAAAAATATAAGATTTTCTATAGTTAAATTTATTTGTATATTATATATCTACTCCCTCGATTTTTATTTAGTTGATACATACCCTCTTGGATCGGATATTTACGCAAGACAAAAATGTATAGGGACGACTTTATGAACGATTGAAAGAAAAAGTGGGGTATTAAAGAAGATGATGACAAAAATGGTATAGTAGGAAGAATATTGGTAAGAAAAGACAAAAGGACAAAGTTGTAAATGTTTTTGTGGACACCACAGTCCAAAAAGGAAATGCAGCAAGTAATTTGAGATTTTCCTCTTGGGTATATGTAGCAATTAAAAAAAACGGAGGGACTATATATATATATATTGAAGATCTATTGAAGATAAATACAGAAAATTCGTCTAAGATGGTTCTGTCATATAACACGAAGACCACGTAATGCACCTCAAAGAGACTAGCAGAGTGGGAAAAAGATGGAAAGGATAGGTAAAGGAAGACCAAGTAAACTTGGATGAGAGTAGTTTATTATGATATAGCGTTTGAGCTTGAGGAAAATGGTGGCATCAATATTGGAGGGACAGGATATGAGCAGATATTATTGTGATCCTTCTCATTGATTCACATCTAGTAGAACCCTAATTAATTTGGACTAAGCCTATTTTGTTGTTGTATGTATCAATACTTATGAATTGGGGTGGTATTAATACATTCCCATCCAATGGTTAATTGGTAATGTAACCTTGGAATTGATATACTTAAAATAAAAACTTCAGAAAAGATATGCCTTTGTTGTTGGAATCTCTCTCACACTGTGAAGGTCTTAACAATCTACACACTATAATTTTCCAACAATGCCAAGCTTCGCAACTAACAATAATCTTTGGTCTACCGTAGTCAATGGCCCTTCAAAGCATCTTCATTCCAACGGTCTAATAATACTCACATCTCATGCTTCCGCATACACCAACCATGACTAGTTATCATAATCAAAGGTAGTTACTTCTCTTCACACTCCATTAGAGTACCTTTTATCAATACCATCATATGCTCTTTCCAGAAGTCGCTGATACTTCTTACCAAGACAAAACAGGGATATCAGAGAAATTTCAAAACTATTAAAAGGCAGAATACAATACTATTGGTGCACCTATTTTGTTCCTCAATACAATCCATATCTATTTCTAATGACTATGCTCCCAAGAAATCGAAATGCAGAGTCATTTACCAACAACTATTAGAATTCTTTAGAATCGGATTTTTATTGGAATGATTTGAACACAGCGCTTGGACAGTGGATTTCAAAATCCGAAAGGAATTGCAATATTATAAATACTCCACAGCGCACATAGTACCTCAAGACTTTAGCCCAAAACATATGTCAAAAATAAAATTTCAAAATAAAAGTACCAGTCTCAACCATCACGTTGAAAAACTAAAATCACCCCTTAGTCCCTTACTTTCTAGTTGCTATTATTCGAGTTTCTGACTCGATTATCTAATAGGCCTCAATGGCCCCAGAAAAAGGTATGGAAAAGAAAGTTTTTGAAAGACTAAAAATTTCACTGAGGTGGATATATTTGCATAGGATTAAACTAATCCTATTCTAACATTATTTGAAAGGAACACAGAATTTGGATCCCCAATCCACCTTGGCACCCCTACCTACAACACAATGCTAATTTAAATCTGCCACGTAGCAAGGAACGGTCCATTCTCACCTTCTTTCATAATTAAAAAAGGTAGGTTCACTACATAAACAACAACACAGGTGACAGCTACGAAAACTAATATGCCATTAACAGATAAACCTATGCATACAACCAAGTCAATCATCAACACAAAGCAAAGCTAGGTTGCAATTGCATACTCAAAAGTCAAATAGAAAAGAAGACTTCATTAATTGGTAAAACTCACAAATTATAATGACTAGTCAATTCTAAAAGATATGCAGTATTGAACTTGAAAGGACACCCTAATCCAAGAAAAATGAAAAACATGGATCTCAACTTCACCATCAATTACATGAAATGTAAGGAGTATTTCAATTAGGAAATCAACATCAATACAAACCTTCAATCGGTTACATTAAGAGAATCAGAATTCAGAACACTTATGGCAACAAAAAAAGCAACATAAAAATGATTAGAAGTCACTCTCAAAAGTGACCTGCTAAAAACATCTGCAAGATGAAATCGTTAACCTAAAGTGAGGAATGAGTTCAGAACTACAGCTTCTAATAGAGAAATCAATGGAAGACTATTCTTATTGATCAGTGTTATGAGCTGATATTACTTGGACATTGTAGTATGAGATAAAAGAAGGAAGAACTTGATTAATAATCTAGAAAACATTGCAGAAATAAAGATACTGCCTGCCAGTTTTTCAGTGACTTGACACACTCCAAAACTACAAAAGCCAAACTAATCTCTCATCAATATTCATCATGCATTCTCCTCCTTAAACTCCTCTACAAAACTCTGCATCCACCCCTCATTTACAAAAGAGTTATAAAAGATCATCAAGGTTTGATATACACTCATCTTCTTAAGGTAGGTCCACAAGGTACTTAAACTACAACACGCAAAAGGACATTGATCAGAGATTATAGATTATAATTTAAGTGACGCTTTGAAGATTAAAAAAAAACAGAGAGAGAGAACTCTTCAAAGTAATTATACAAGAACTCAGTAGATCTTTCCAGGTGCATCTCAAAGTGTCCAAAAAATGTATACTGAAACTGATTGACAAACCAACATATTGACCGAATAAAAGGCAGTCCACACTCCAAAATATGAAATGTACCCAACCGAAGCTGAACAATCTACTATAGATTCCTATGCAAATCGCTGTTATGTTACTGTCCGCTAAATACTTGACCATACAAAAATCAAGATCAATAACAAAACAAACAGCGTTTATCCAATAACTTGACAAAACAAACCCCAATACAATGCGTAACAAATAATTTACCATGATTACACTATGATAACAACAGCATTAGGTCTTTTATATTACCAGCAAACGAGTTTCGTATTGAATGCCAATCCTTGCACCTTCTAAACAGCATATCACCTGCTTAACAAGTAGATTGATAATACAAAATAAAATAATATACTTATAAAAATTTAATTAATAAATAAAATAAAAACTGCTTAATAACCTAGCACCTATGATTTACACGACCTAAATTGCATATTATAATACTTTTATGATATCATAATATTTTGACAAATGAAATTATCAGCTTCAACTGATAACACCAGGAGTTTAAAAAAATCTTGAAAGCTGAACCTCCTAATCACTTCAACAGCAACAACAAGCCCTAGTCCTCAAATAATTGGGGGTCAACATGAATCATAAGAGAAGTCGCAATTATTCCCTATTTCACCAAATTCTCTTTAAGCCCAAACAACCATTCTTTGAGTCCCATAGTAGTTCCCTCAATACCTTATCATACTACTCCAATTAAAAGTTAAATTCACTATTTTAGAACCTTCTTATTAGCCATCTAACTTTCCATATATTGTATGAAGAGATAAATTGCCTCCATAATCGTTTCTGGCATAAATCGAAACTGATTTTCTGAAATTTACATGGACCTTCTCAAGTCTCGCACTCAATCAATCACTCTCCTCCAAATTCTCTAGAATGACTCATCAGCTTGATCCATCTAAGGTTGACACAATTCTGAGCATCACCTTTATTCTTATACACCACATTATGGTGCTCTTCCTCCACCCATGGCATCTTATTACTTTTCCATATCTTGTAGAAGAAAGTTGTCACCCACTCAATTGCTTTATCACCCAAGTATCACCTATGTGCACGACAACACACAAAAATTGGCGTTTAGCATGTCTGGTAAAGGCACGACATGGGACTATGGTTTCAACACATGAAAATCCGTGTCTTTGTTTTTTTTTTAAAAAAATATTGGGTACGGGTACGCCAATGTCTCTCTAATGTCCATGTTCTTTGATTTTGGGTCCGCAAAGAAAAATTTTGACGTATCCTGTACCCGTCATTGTATCCGTGTTGTAGCCATCTAGTGCAACCTAGAGTAACACCATACCTCAATAGGGATAACCGTAAGGCCTCACTGCTCTCTTTACCCCATCTTTTGTGGTGTCCTTTTAACTTTTTTCCTATCGAGATCCTCCTCAAAAAATCTTAATCTACAGCACATTGAGATCTCCAGAAAAATCCCCAAAATTTTCTGTTTCTTTAGTGACATCCGTAATTTCACACATAACAACAGCTTTCATAACTAATATTTCAAAGTTCAGACTTCAGCCAGGCAACATGAAGTGTGCACGATACAGTTTCCACAAGAGCGCCAAAGGCTATTGTACTTCTCTCTCTATCCCAATTAGTAAAAGCTTTCTTGCTTTGTTGGTTAGTACTTAGTATGTGCTCTCTAAATCCTCAAGTCACTAAACCATTTCACTACAGAATTGCAAGCCACTGAAACAATAGTTGTCAGCTTTTCTTTCAGTTAAGCATCATACTTGATTCCCAGATTAGTATATTCACACTATCTGCTTTATGGTTAGTACTTAATATGTCTCTCTTAATCCTCAAGTCAAAATCCAATTTACTGCAGAACTGCAACTCTGCAACCCCCAGAACATAGATTGTACTTTTCTTTCAGAAAAACCATTGTATACTAGGTTCAATCAAAGTTTCACTAAAATTTCATCCCAATTACATGACACGATCCTTGTATGTATTATTACCTTACTTCCCACCCTGTAGTGGTTTTTTCAAAGAAAGTAACTAGATCAGTATCTGAATCCCCTGTTGTTGCCTTCCTATCTGCCTTCATGTTGAACCTATAAAAATTAGAGTATTAGTTGAATTACTCTAATAAGATGCAATGTGAAATGTAGAAACAGAGCATATTTTGCAGATGTTCTAAAAAAGAAACAGCAGATACAAAACAAGTATCCATATAACATACCCTCTCCCTTATAGTGGCTAACACCATCATTCCAATCTTCACCTTCCAAATAGATCTCTGAATATAATCATACATCTTGGCTCAAATGTCAGAGACTAATGAAAAATCTACAAGTGCATCACTATAAAAAAATTTTATGTCACAGATTACAAATAATTTCGAAGCAAAATAATTGAAATTACTGAAAAATAGAGAAAGAGAAACAGGACAGTAAATGACATATAGCAACCATAATTAGCATTATGCCACTACGTAGTCTGCTAGATACATTACATGGAGACAAAGTGAAGCCAACCTAACCTAAAAGTAACTACATGGAATGTCAAAAACACATTCTCAACATTTTATGAACCCTGAAATTTCATTACTTGTAAAAGGATGTCGAGCAAATCAGCCAACAAATTTGCTTTAACCACTTTGTGTTTCAAAGAACTTCCAGCACAAAAATGAAATTAAGTTCATGCCTGGCATCTGGACAATTCCTATATAAAACACCTCCTTTCAGAAAGGAAGAAAAAGGGGCCATCCTAAAACACTCCCCATAAAATCAGACCACCTAGAGGCTAGATATTCTAGATAAACTAAGATACCATGATTCCCTTTGTAATATAACCACCCGCGCCATCCTGCGTCATTGCCTCATTTCCTTTTAGATATCTCCCTCTTCATAGCCTCATACAAAATTTGAAAGTCTTGCCTCTCAATAAAACATCCCCAAGACAACAGAAGGTCAAAAGGGAAAAGGAAAAAAACATTCAACTAGGCCTTATTCTTGTACAATTGCATGATGCTACAGAGATAAGGGGCAAGAGTTACAGGCAACCATTATTAATTTCATTTTCATGCCAAGAATCTATTAAACAAGATCATAACCATTTCACAAGAAGTAGGCAGGGGCCTCTTTGACCACTGAGCCACAATGTATCAACTAATAAAAAATTGGACATTATAGAATCTTGGGCTTATTTCTTGAAGTCATATTTCACGAATGAATGAGTGATCAACCAACAAATGTAATAGGGCAATCCGTATTAAGCACTAAACATCTTGACACGTCTGCTTGTGTACTTAATATTCGTTTGTATCATACCATTGCACAACTGAAGGTTGGTGCAATCATGATAGAAAAAAATATAAACAGTTCCTATCATTAATCTATAGAGAGTGTCAAGCTTAAAGGATTAAAATTTGTGATGAATGTGATGCATAAAACATCCTGAAATTCAAATTTCAGCATTTTATGATAAACGTGGTAGTGAATATGTTTTAGCAGCTCATCCATTCATTAAACCCGAACCAGAGCCTGTCTAACTTTTGCAAGATTTCTACTTTTCTAGTAATCATACAGTTTTTTCAGCCTTCCTGCTTGTAATGTTTCCATTTTATCTATGCCTAAGCTATTCCCTACACGCAGTATACATTGCACAAGCCTTGAACTCCTTTCAATTAGGCAAATTCCATTACCATACTACAACGTGTGTTCTATCGAAAAAGAATATATATCAAGAGAATAGAGACTTTAACTCAGTGAAACAATTATAGGAATTCTTTCTGAGAGAGCTTCACAAGCATGACTCAACGAGAGGCAAGGAAGATAATTATATCTCACAAAGAATGTGGCTAGCAAGAACACATTACTCCTCTTCAACAACATACTACACAGTTTCCCACCCAAAGTTTAAAAAAAGAATCTAAACAGTGGCATTCGATTTGAAATATACTCCTCTATGACCTCAATATTAGACACGTGCACACGCAACAAAAAACAAACAAAAAAAAATAAAAACATAAAAGGAACCAATAGAGAGCTACCTTGAGTTTGAGATGCCTTGCACGCTTCAAACTCTTCTTTGTGCAAAACGCTCTCAAATATATCTTATCCGAATCCCTTAGAGAAATAAATACTTCACATTAAAGACCTTTGCAACAAAATATATTAGCAAAAAAATTAATCGACAGAGACAGTCATGATAGACACATTTGCGACACAAGTAACTTTAACTGATGAGCGATGGCAGTCAAGTGACTTAAAACAGCATATAGGCAACTCGGTACGACTTACTGGGATATAAATACATCTACAGTTATTTCAAATAAGTTTTTTTTTTATGCAGGTTTGATCGACTTTAAAACATATAATGGAAACTCGGTGCAGCTTAATGTATATAACAACTCTTCAGTAATTCATTACAGTCAAAACCATCGTCATTAAAGCAATGGCCAATCATTTATGATATACATCATAATGGAGTGATCAGTACTAATTCCAGAGTACAACGCAATCAAACATATATTGCTCACCACATCTATCGCTTAAAAACGAGCACCCGCATAGTCATAACATATACCAATAGTCGTAGACATTGAAAAGAATAAACATGGACAACCTTATATAAAGTGAGGCAATAGTATAATGAGAATTACACATTAGACGAGCAACCAAATTACCTCAAATAAAATAAAAGAAAAATTTACCTAGAAAGACGGTCTGTCAATTCACACATTCTTTTGAGACATCACTACTGCAAAAATGCCAAAATCAAAGTAAATTCAAAAAGTTCAATTGAATTTGATCAATTAATCACACAAAATAACTTAAACTAGCTTTAACTATTAGAAAAAAAAAAATTTAAAAAAAATTACATCTAGCTTGATGTTATCAATCCGAATAACTTTCATCATGTAATAACTCCTGCAAAAATGGAAAAAATGAAATAAAATCATTCTATTCCCAGAGTTAAATCATTAAGATTTCAGTAATTCATTGCAAAAAAAAATTATATATCGGTGAAAGAAAGGACGAAAGTTACGCATTCTCCCATTGAAAAGGGTTTTGGTCGACCATAAATTAGGGCTTGTGACTTTTTGGGAAAACTGGAATCAAATTGGGGATTTTTGGAAATTCTAGGGCTGACATCAGGCTTTATTTTATTTTATTTTATTCTGTTCAAAATACCAAAAACACGTATACGTGGGTTATCATTTTTATTCATAAAAAAGGTGAAAAGAAGAAGGGAAAGGAAAGAAGAGAAAAAAAATTAACTGTTTTGGGAATTGGGAAATGGAAGAGAAAATTTTTCATATTATTGGACACCGAATAAGTATAGGAAAGAAAACAATTTAAAAGATATGGTGTTTTTTTAAAAGTGTATAAGTCGTAGTTATTGCTTTTAAGTTGTATTCAATATTTTTTCAAATTTTCATAGTATCCTTGGAAGCAACCAATATTCATTAGTGTGTCCCTTCTAGGAAATTTCAATTAAAATTTGGTTAGTTCTTTTAATCATACGATTTGAAGTTTCCTACTATCTTGGGAATGATCTACACCACCGCTCAAATACCTTAGTCTTAGAGGATCAACTCTATTATATAAGTTAATTCCTAACTTTTAATACTATTTTAGAGGGCATAATGATAGCATTCTTTTTTTTTATTTTAAATTAAATGTATTGGCCCAAAACCAAAACCTCATGATCACTGTTTTACGGGGTTCAGGGGGTCCGAGAACAAAAAAAAACAAAATGAGAAATCGACTGGGGTGTCCCGTATAGGTAAATATCGGATCCCATACCAAAGGATTCGGGGGAAAAGGTCATATGTGGTATTATAACAAGGTTTAAGCCGATTCCGTCATTAGGCAATTGTTCCCCTCTCTAGAAGGGCCATAAGAAGGATCATAGATAGGTGTTTTATTAAAGGGCCGAACCGATCGTGGGGTGCGACGAATACCATGGAGTCATAGACGTGGTAAAAAAAAACATGACGAAAGGAAGTACGGTCCCATACTGCTACTGCTCTCCAGAGCCTGAACAAAGGCTATCTCTGTTTTTTGGGGTTTCCAAGTCCCCGAACAAAATCCTGAAATGCTCGGGGTGGCCGTAAGGTAAAAATAGGAACCCACTCCAAAGGATTCAGGGTGAAAAGGTATATGGAGGTTTTATAAAAAGGGCCTTAAGGATTCATATAAGGATATTTTTTCCCTCTCTAAAGGCCATAAGAGGGATCAAAGATGGTGCTTAGTGGACGAAACCGATCTTGGGGGGTGCCGTGGGGTCATAGCACGTGGTAAAAAAAACAGGGAAAGAAAAAGTGACGAGGCGCGAGACAGCCCACTAAAAGGGAGGCTAAAAACAAAGGTATGACGAACATGTTTTTTAGGGTTTTTGGGGTCGCCCGAGAAACAAATCGTCGAAAAGTTGCCGGGATGGCAGTATTGAAAAAATAGGAACTTAGACCAAAGGATTTGGGGTGAAAGGTCATATGAGGGTATATATCAGTCCTTCACGATTGCATATATGGCTTTTTTTTCCCTTCTCTAGCAGGTAGGCTTTATAAGAGGGATCATAAGATGTCTAGGGACAAACCGATCGTGGGGGTTCTATGGAAGGTCCATAGACACGTGGTAAATAAAAAAAACGGGTGGAAAAGAGGGAGGGGGCGTAGACGGCCCCTCTGGCAGGCCTGAAACAAAGTCTATTATTCAATATTTGTGTTGGGGTTCCAGGGTCTCGGAAAAAAGGGCCCCGAAACTTCCGTGGTGGTCGTACGGTTAAAAATAGGAAACCCAGAACAAAGGATTACGGGTTGAAAATGTCCTATGAGGGATTATAACAGGCCTTTAGACAATTGCATACTAAGATTTTTTTTTCCCCTCTGTGAAGGGCCATAAGAGAGGTCATAAAGGTGCTTAGGGGCCGAAACCGATCTTCAGGGTGGCCATGAAGGTTCCGTTGCTCGTGGAAAAAAAAAAACGGGGCGAAAAAGTTGTGGCGCCGCGGGACGGCCCCTTCGGAGGGCCTGAAACAAATGCTATTATTGCACTGTTTTTTGCTTGCGGTTCCGGTCTCCTGGGAAAAAAAATCACGGAAATCACCGGGGGTGCCGATGGTACAACTACGAACAAGACCAAGGATTTGGGTTGAAAGGTCATATTGTGGGATATACCAGGCCCTAGTATATTGTCATATAAGGGTTGGTTTTTTCCCTCTCTGACAGAGGCCTGTAAGAGGGATCATAAAACGTGCTGTAGGGTCGAAACCGATCTTGGGGGATGCCATGGTGTTCCATAAGCATGTGGGTCAAAAACAGGGTCGAAAAGGTGACGGGGCCCGGGAACCTGTCCCCGTCCGAGGCCTGAAATCAAAGTCTATACTATTAGTGTTTTGTTGGGCTGCATCAGGGTCATCCCGGTGAAAAAAAGAAAATCTCGGAAATTGACCCCGGGGTGGCTGCTAAGTGCTAAAATAGGAACCTAGCACCAAAGAATCCGGGGTGAAAAGGTCCTATTGTCCCAATGGTTATAACAAGGCATCTTAGACGATTTGCATATATGGTTGTTTTTTCCCTCCTCTAGAAGAGCTCATACTAGAGGGTCTCATAAGGATAGGTTTTAGGACGAAACACCCGATCATGGGGGGTTGCGTGTGAAGTCCATAGCATGTGTAACAAACAACCGACCCCCTGACCGCGCCGAATAAAGTGAAGGGGTCCGGGGACCCTCTCGCGCATACCAGAGCCGTCCTGAAACAAAGTCTATTATTCTCATTTTTTTTTTGTGTCCGGCCCCCCTTTTTCCTTCTTTGGGTCCCGGGAAAAAAAATAAATCCCGGAACTTAACACGGGTGGCCGTAGACGTAAAGAGGAACCTAAGAACAAAAAAATATGTCAGGTTAAAAGGTTATATGAGGGGAATTATGTAACAAGGACTAGACAATTGCATTATACAGGTTGTTTTCCCCTACTGGATCTTCGGCCCCATATCATAAGAGAGCATCTATAAGAGGTGCTAGCGGTCGAAAATCGATCTCGGTCTCTTGTCGCTGTTCGTGGTGGATCATGCACGTGTTTATAACAACGGGGGTGATAGTGACGGGGCCTCTGGATCGCGTGAGATGGGCCTTTCAGGGCATAAATATCTAGAAACAAATGTTATTATTCTTCTCCTTTTTGGGCGGTTCCTCTTCTCTCCCCCCTTTTCCCGGGGTCCCTGAAAAAAAATTCGGCGGATATCGATCGGGGTGGCCGTAAGGTAAAATAGAACCCAGACCAACATTCAATGTGAAAGGTTATATGCGGACTATAACTAGGAGGCCTTATACTATGGCATCTAAGCCTATTTTTTCCCTCTCTAGAGTGGTCCAATCTCTCTCACAACAAAG